>OY979695.1:93470249-93902397 GCA_963855945.1 Thereva nobilitata
ATATATATATATATATATATATATATATATATATATATATATATATATATATATATATATATATATTATATATATATATATATATATATATATATATATATATATATATATATATATATAATATATATATATATATATATATATATATATATATATATATATATATATATATATATATATATATATATTAATAGCATAGATTGGGAACACAATTTAAAAGACCTTAACACAAATAATGCCGTTGATTACTTCTATAAAACTATATATAATATAATTGAGGTTAGCGTGCCTCTTCAGAGAACACATGCTTCTAAACATCCAGTTTGGTTTTCCCCTGAACTCCGTCAAGAACTTAAGGTGAAAGTTAAACACTGGAAGAAATGGAAGATATACGGTAGTAGATATAACTACGAAAAATTCTCAAAATCTCGTGCTCGTGTAAAACAACTGTTGAAATCCTGTTATGAAACATATCTGCACAAGGTTGAAGTATCCACAAAAAATAACATAAAATTCTTTTGGAAGCATGTTAATGATTTAAAAAGTAGCAAAGCTGGATATCCATCGGTCATGAATTATAATGACCATTCCTCCGAAGATCCATCTGAAATTTGTGAAATGTTTGCAACTTTTTTCTCATCGGTGTTTGAACCTACATCTCTTAATGCTTATAATACATCTAGATTAGAACATTTACTCGACCTGAATCCATCAAATTCCCTGTCGACTATCACCTTAAGTGAGACTGATGTCAGATTAGCACTTAAAACTCTCGATGGTAGTAAAGGCTCGGGTCCTGATAAAATTAGTCCGGTTTTTCTGCGAAACACTGCTTCCTCAATTTACAAGCCGCTTACTATTATTTTCAACAAAAGCTTAGTTGAAGGTCATTTCCCTCTGGTATGGAAAACTGCGAATATATCACCAATTCACAAGTCAGGACCTAAAAGTGATATATTGAACTATAGACCTATCTCTTTACTCTCATCCGTAGCCAAAACCTTTGAGCGATTAGTGCATGGCAGAGTCTATCACTTTTTTAAGCACATATTTAAACCCAATCAACATGGTTTTGTGAAGTCCAAATCAACTGAGACTAATCTCTTAATTTATTCGAATTTCTTATTCCAATCAATGGATGCTGGCATACCTGTTGATTCCATATACACAGATTTCAGAAAAGCCTTTGACAAAGTGGACCATATGTTAATGCTGGAAAAACTATGTTTTAATGGAGTCAAAGGTAATTTGTTGCGATGGTTTTCATCTTATCTGGAACGTAGGCTTCAGTCTGTTGTTTTGAATGGTTTCTCGTCCTCGGTTACTCGGATCAGTTCAGGAATTCCTCAAGGATCTATCTTGGGCCCACTGCTCTTCATCATTTTTATAAATGACATCCAGCAGTGCTTTCACTACAGCCAAACATTGCTTGTTGCCGACCACTTAAAAATATATAAACAGATAAAAACTATGGAAGACTGTCAACTGCTGCAAGATGATATCATCCGATTTCAACACTATTGTCACGATAACAAACTCTTTCTTGCATTAGATAAATGTCAAGTCATTAGCTTTACAAGAAATACAAACCATGTCAGTTTTGATTACACATTAAATAATACTATTCTTATCAGAGTAAAACAAATACGTGATCTTGGTGTTATTTTTGATAGCAAGTTGATTTTCGACGTACATATTAACAATACTGTATCTAAAGCATACAAGATGCTTGGCTTCGTACTTAGATCGACCAAGAATTTTAAACAATTATCTACCTACCGTCTACTGTACCAATCGTTAGTAAGATCACACTTGGAGTATGCTTCATCCGTCTGGAACCCATACTATAAAGTTTATAGTGATAAAATTGAAATGTTACAGAAAAAACTTACTAGAGCACTGAGTTTCCGCCTAAAATATGGTAAACTGGCCTACGACGCCAGATTAATAAAAACATCCCTCACAGGTCTGGAAGATCGACGATCTCTTCACGATGCAATAATTCTGAGAAAACTTATAACATCTGAGATAGATTCCCCTGATCTTTTATCTCAAGTTTGTTTCCGGATTCCCTCCCGGGCCACTCGTTCGAAAGATCTGTTCTTTCTTAATAAAGCTAGAACCAACGCCGGTCAGAGAGCTCCTCTGTACAGAATGTGTGAGCAGTATAATATTAAATTTCTGGATATAGATATATGTATTACTAAGGAGGCAGAATTTAAGCGTAAGATCTTACACATTCTTAACAGACATTAGTTTTTATCATCTATAAATTTATTGTTGTAACATAATGTAAGATTATTGTAATTCTGAAAGTATTTTCATTCCCTCTGTCACATATCAGTTTTGTATCATTGTATCATATTTTGGTAAGCTATCTTATTACATTATCTCAGTAAGAAACGTTTAGGATATATATTGTATTGTAATCTGTGGTTTCTAATCTCGAATCTATTTTTGTAATGTGTATCTGTTGTTTCTTCAGTAAATAAATAAATAAATAAATAAATACAATTTAGTGAATTACATGAGATTTTATAATGGATATTTTGAAATGGAATAATGTTAACCGAAGCGGCAATTTTCGAAAGAAAAAGAAACAAAAACAGAACCGATTTATAATGAAGACGTGGACTTTAATTCTGCCATAACAAATTCTGTAACAGAAGCATGTACGATTTTACAACACTGCCCCGCAGATGATAAAACTTGCAGTGAGAACACGTTGTTTTAAAGGATATATGGGCAACAATGGCTCCTACTGGCAACATGGCTTATAGATTTGCCTTAGGAAGTACTTGTTGAATGAAGAAATAAATCCACAAACCATTTCTCTAAATATTAATGTAGATGGACTACCAGAACACAAGAGTTTTAGCCCATCTTATGTAGCATATGTTTTTTAGAATTCAAGAAATGGTTTCTAGAATTGGGTCTAGTCTATGGTAAAAATTATATTTGTTTCTCAATTATGCGCATGCGTATTAAAAATCTTGCAAGTCGCTCTTTAATAAAACCATTATATAGCAATAAAAAATAAAAACTGCTGTAATTTGAGCAAAAATGTGTTATAAAGGTAATTGTAAGAGCTGGTTATACAGCTAATGAATAATCCTCGGAGCAAAAATATCACGCAAAATACTTTTACACAGCCCATTGTTCTATAATTCTATTATTGATACTTATTTTATCCCTAATTTACTTCTTATAAAATATTATTATCTTCCAAATATCTAAATTACTTTTTAATAGTTTCAATAAAAGTAAAATAGCCTTACTGCAAGAGAAGACATTTTGGTTTTGAATATGGTAAGTGCCTGTTCACACGGGTCGCTTTGAGGCGCGACAAAGCGAACTAAAAAGCGAACATTTGTTTACACGTTTCGCTTTGTGTCCAGTCGTTTTTATCACAGGTGGAACAAACGGTACGGGAACAAAGTTTGTGATTGTTATAATAGTGACATAAATTCATGGCTGCTCCTAAAGTTTTACAAAATAAATTTCTCAAGAAAACAAAAGTGAAGCCTGAAAATTGTCCTATCACACGTCTGCTCCCACTGCGGGTGAAACGAAATCAAAATGGAACAGTAAGGTGATACAAAATGGAAATAAAACATCAGCTGGTCAGAAAAAGCGAACGTGAGTCGCTTTCAAATCGAGACGCACTTCCTTCCTACCCGAACGCTCCCCGCACCAGAAAATTTCGTGTTGAAAGGTCGCAGCAACCACCCGTGTGAACAGGCACTAAGCAAAGGGAAGCCGCCATATTAGAAAAACCGGTTATAAAGTAAAAAAAAAATTTTTTTTCTTTTCCACTTCTACAAATGATTTCAAAAATGTATGCAGAAGATACCATATTTTCATAGATTCGAAAAAAGTGGTACGTTTTGATAATATCATAAAATAATTAATATTCAAAAATTAGTTTAATATTAATATTTGTTAAATTTTCATTATTTTTATGGCGCGTTGCACCTATTCGAATTATTACCAAGACTTTCAACAGTAAAGTGAACTTTGCAAGCCATTTTCACTCCGCCAAAGCCAATATTAGAATTAAAAATTGTCGTATTATTATAAGATGACTATAATGATGTCATCATAATATGCAAAAAGTTAACATGGCGTAAAAAATTAAAATTAAACGAATGCCAAGTGAGTAAGTAAATAGTAATTATGTTACCATAATGTTTTTTAATAATATCTAATGAAAATAGATATACAACAAAATGGTTACAATAATCCTCTAAAATTTACGGATATAAGGTTGTATAAAAATGTTTTTTAAAAGTTATATAGCTACTTATACAGACAAATAGTTCTGTATAATATCTTATTATACAGTTTCAAAACAGCTTTATCAGTTACTGTGTAAAAGTGATATAATTTTCAGGACAAGCGATTAAACAAACAACCTTTATGTACGACACGTACAAAGCAATTTTGCTGTATAAACCTGCGCCTATTTGGGGTATAAAAATGTTGTTTTAATGTTGGCAAAACGTTTCCAACACTAAATTATAAAACTTCTACACTTATTAAAAGGTTGTGTAAAGATTCTTACAACATTTTTAAAACCTTTTGTGTTACTTGGGAAGGCACACTTAAATTAAAAAACACAGTAGTATATAAATTATAGTTATCCTTATTATAAAAATAATTGATAACAATAATTAATAACTATTGACAACTACTGAAACTTGCTACTAATTATAAATAGAGGTGGGAGTTATGTTAGTAGAGATCTGAGTATTTTCTTATATGATGCCTTGTTGAGTGAGGCGGAGAAACAGGAGCTGTGCGTATTAAAGACTATACAACATCTGTTGACGGGCTCGTTCCTAGCGTAATTGGTGCGATGACGGTATTCCCGAAGTAATTTAGTATGACGTGTGTATCGGACTTCATCATTGAATTTGATCTTGCCCGATAGAAACTGCACTTTAAGTTTTCCACTTAGGACGTCAAAGGCAACGCAAGATATGAGCAGTTTTCTCCTGCTAGATAACGGCATGAGATCAAGCACTTTGAGCCTGTCCAAGTAGTGCGGTAGGCTTTCATAGTCATGCGGGTCGTGTAGATTTCTCAAGGCAAAAAGGAGAAATCTCTTCTGAACTGATTCAATCCTGCTGCTGCTTACTTGGAATATAGGATCCCAGATAGGACACGCATATTCCAGGATAGGGCGGACTAGAGAACAGAAGAGTGTTTTCGTGACCCGTACATTACCGAATTCTTTGGCTCACCTCTTCATGAAACCAAGATGTTTGTGGGCTCTGGCAGTAATGTTATCGTAATGCAGGTTGAAATTGAGTTTTTGGTCTAGGACCACGCCTAGATCTACGATATGATCAACCTGATTCAACATCATGCCGTTGAGATAATAGTACTGCTTCTGTGGGTTTCTACTACGGGAGAAGGTAATTGTTGACATTTGTTGGTGTTAAGTTGCAGTTTGTTCGTGGTACACTAGTCTTGTAAGGCTTTAAGTTTCGTCTGCGTGAAGGAAACATCAGTTTGGGTCTTAATGACACTATAGATTTTGAGGTAATGCGCGTAGAAGAGATGTAGTACATCAGTGGTTCCCAAACTTATTTGGCCTACCGCCCCCTTTCCAGAAAAAGTATTACTCAGCGCCCCTGGAAATTATTTTTTTTTAAATTTTAGTAGCCATTAAACATAAGATATATGTATGTATTAATAGCTGCGTTCCATTGGGCGATCCGGAGTACATCACCAATGGAACGCGGTTTTTTGATGTCAGAAGTAAATACGAGTAATACGTAAAAGTGCAGGGGTAGTTGGGAGTACTCCGGAGTATTCGGTAGTAGAAAATATTACCCAATGGAACGCAGCTATTGTTTCTACCTTTTTCGTAAAATATAGTAAAGAAATGTGTAAATTAGAAACACAAAGCCCGCTATACACTATCTTCGTTTTACTTCGCGTTCGTCGAACAGCGTTGTCCGAACGACGATAGAAAATTGCAGTGTGGATGACAATGCCGCCGTGCTTTTCGCCACTAATTCCATTTTAATTTTTCTCTGTTCGCTATACGCTCTACGCTGTACGACGATAGTGTGGATGAAAACTACGTGTCGTCGTTCGTCGTTAAGCAGTGAAGTATGTACCTGTTGTGCACAAAAAAGGGGTTGCACCATACACGGTTTTTTTTTTGAATTTTTTTCCAGAAATAACCGCCGCTACTGCCAACAAAGTATCTTCGTCCATGGTACTATGCGAACTAAACGACGACTAATGTGTATAGAATAGAGGCGTACGTGGCTCGTCGTTTGGGCAACGCTATGTGACGAACGCGGAGTTAAACGATGATAGTGTGTAGCGGGCTTTAAGGGATTCACGATTCGGTGGAAACAGGTCTAGATTAGTAGATACGGGTGGAACGTAGGAAAACTTTCCAACGATATAACAACAATTGTACAGAACCACACTTTCCAATACTGCAAAAAATTTCTATACCCCAGATCCAGTGTAAAGCTTTCCTATGGCAACGAGAAATCATTTAAGTGTCAAGTGACATGTGGAGGCTGGCGATTTTGTTTCAAATGGCTAGCGAAAGGATTAAAAAAGGAAAAGTAAATCAAAACCAAATAAAATTTGTCAAGGGGCATTCACGGTATGAAGAAAACAACTCTTGGGAAAGTATTCCTGAGAAACATTTCCCACGAATTGTGAATACCCTTATTGAGAAAGGGAATCAGCGATTGCGGGGAACTTTCCTTCGTTTCGTGTTTCATCGTGTAAAATGGGCCATAGCGTGCTCCAAAATCTGCTGGTAGTACTGCCAGTAGTCAGTACTGCCACTGACGTTGCAGGCTTTGCCCTTGCGATCGACCAATCGCACGAGTGGCAGTTTCCCGCAGCAATGCTCGTAGTGCTCACGTGTTTTGGAACGGCCATTCAGTGGCTCCACATGAACAGTAGCAGTGTGCGATTCGACATACCTCATTGCAAGTGAGGGAGTATGCGCGAATCGAGCCAACGTCCAGTATTTTGTTCAAAGAAAAATTAAACGTTATGAGCAGAATACATAAATCAATTTTTCTAAATCTTCTTTTCTTCTTTCATGCTCTTTTATGCTTTCATCGCCCCTTTACAGTTATTCATCGCCCCCCAAATGGACCTGTGGCCATCACCGCCCCCCTGGATCGCTTCAGCGCCCACCGGGGGGCGGTAACGCCCACTTTGGGAATCACTGTAGTACATGGAAATGGTACTTTAACATTGCAAAAATGCAGGACTAGCTTTTTTTCTTGGGTTGTGTAGGGGGGTCGGTGTAAGTTTAAATTTGAGTTTTCGAGTTCGCAGCCCGACCCCCCCCCTACACAACCCAAGAAAAACACCTTGTCCTGCATTTTTGCAATGTTAAAGTACCATTTCCATGGACTAATGTGGAATATTTACTAATTTTTCTGATAGATCGGAGATAAAAATATTAAAGAGGAGAGGACTAAGATTAGGAATTGAAGATAAGATGGCAATCCCCTATAGCTGTCCACCGACTGCTTATCACCGGATTTATAGATTGGCGTTAGGTAGAATTTCTTCCATAGCATAGGGAACTTACCTAACGATAAAGATTTGTTGAAGATAACGTGAAGAGGAGTTCCGATATGTTTTGAGCAGTACTGCAGGAAAATAGGAGGGAGATTGTCGGGACTATTACTTTTTTTGATATCAAGATTATTTAGACCCGACATAATCTCGCCGACAGAGAGCGATATGCTATTTATAAGGGAGGTGTCAGTGTGCGAATTCGTCAGATTGTCTGTTGCACTGGATATGGGTCTATAAGTTTCACCAAACCTCTCAGCGAACATGCTACAAATTACTTGGGGGCACGAGGAGCGGGTTCTACCATTCGTCTTTGTCGTTGCGTAGCCCGCGGTCTTCCGTTTGATATTAACGTAATCAAAAAATATTTTGGGATCACTTATGATGCTATCTCCAACAGACTTAATATATGCAAAGTAGGCCCAGGGCCGCGGCTGGGCACTATGCCGCCCAGTGCACATCCACCGATGCCGCCCCCTTTAAGGGCAAAATTGTTTTCGCTCGCTTCGCCCCGAGTTTTTTTTTGCTCTTTATAAGAATTATTATATAACAAATTGCAAATCAAATAAATTATCTTTCTATTTGGCAAAGTCAGCCAAGTCATTTATTAGTACAGTTCCTCTCCTACTTCAGAATCGATTTAAATGCAATACTTCATTTAATTTCATTTCTTCACTTTCGATGATAAGACCCGCGCTAACAAGCTGAAAACGGATGGCGACTTCTCTTCTACTTCTTGCTGTGCCACTGCCTTTCGTTTCGACGAAACTTCTTGCTTAGTCTTCTGCTCCGCAATCTGATTTGGTCCTGAAAAGGACCGCTCCAGTCGACTAGGGATAATTCGACGCCGATACTCTCCCAGTCCGCATTCTTAAAATCATAAACAATTATATTATATTATGTACGAAGTTTGGGGACTGAGCAATTAAGCCCGAGCATCCATGCGGAGTGGTGAATAGAGTTAGTAAACAGGTTATCCTCGTCGGAAACGGGTAGAATATTCACCTCCTCGTGTGAATTTGTGAAGATAAGGTGAAGCCATTTACCACAAGAACGTGGTTGCCTGATAATTAGGTGTAGATCATTGCCATAAAAAGTGTCGATAACCTTTATATCGACGGCATTAATAGGAAGTAATTTATTATCTTCGGGGATAAAAGAAATATTCGGCCGGTTGAAGTCACCAAGGATAAATATGAAGTCATTACCGCAGGGTGCCTCGTTAACTTCCTCCACTATATGTAATAGATCATCGTAATTAGATTCGTCGAAATTGGGGGGATATAAAACGTGCCGATGAATATAATCTTCAGGTCAGATTTGATTCGTATAAATACGTTTTCAAAAGATTTTGAACATTTAGTCGGGATCAATTCACTATTTAAAGAGTCTTTGACAGCTATAAGGCCAGTGGAACTGTAGTCGCTATCGCACCTGTAGATAGTCCAGCTGCTGTCCAAGATCTCTTCACTTAAGAATGTACCATTTAACCATTTTTCGATCAGTACAAGTACATTATAGCGACTGGATTTGGAGTCAATGAAGAGATTATTAATTTTGGTTCTCATACCACTACAGTTGTTATAAAAGATTCTCACAACCTCGGGTAGGGGAGAAGAGACGTGGTGGGATCGGCCGTAGGGGAAGTAGCTAGTTATGGGCGGTAATATCTGTTCATTTCATCATGGCTTTTTGGAGCTGGGACACATGCAGCGGAGAGATAATTGGTAACCTGTTGGGAGTTGATATCATAATGCTCATGGTACCTAGTGTACAATTCGAGCAGGGCACTACGATCCGTGGGAAGACCTTCCTGTTGGATCGAAACAATGACGCTGGTCCTGGTTTTACCATGTATACAGGTAGACTCAGGTTTGTTATGCATGTAGGCGAGAAATAGCCTTACATTGGGCCTGATTGTTGAATCCGGCGGATTTGGGATTCCCGCCGCTAAAGAGTTTTAAGGCTGAACTACAATGAGGCGCTGGCGCGTGGTGCTGGCGCTGTATCGCAAGCTGTCAAAAGTAAAAAACGTAGCCCACCCGAAGTGCAACTACAATGTGTAGCTGGCCTTGGCGCGTGGTGCTTGCGCTGCCGCTCACTTTTGCTTACTTTCTACTTTTGGTGCGCGCCAGTACACCAGCCAGTTGGGAATTTTGATAAATGAGGGCGCTGAAGTCAAAAGTATCCCAAAAAACGTTCGTATTTAATCAATTTTTGGTTTTTCCTGTAAAAAAAATAATTTCCAATGAATTTTTTTTTGCATTGCCCCATTTCCACTAACTTAAGCCTCAAACAGAACCAATCCGCTTCATCCGTTTTTAAAATTTTGACATGACTTAGCGCCACGCATTGTAGTTGCACTCAGCTACATGGCGCGCGTCAGAGAAAAAGCCAGCGCCAAGAAGAGCGGCAGCGCCAGCGCCAGCGCCACATTGTAGTTCCCACTTAACTTTCACTTGACGCTGTGATTGTTCAATCTGCCAGGCGCAACTGCCATATTAAGTGACATATTTCATTTTCGAAATTCAAATGACAATCGAATGGACAGTTCGCATTGGATACACAACTCCAAACAAGTGGGTTTTTAGTTTAACTTCCACTTTCGACTGTGAAATTCTCATTCACTTTCCCGCCGGAGGATTCAACAATCAGAACCTGTCAAATTCGCATTCACCTCCCTGCCGGCGGATTCAACAATAAGGCCCATTGTCAAAAACATTCCTTTCTCTTAACCGAGACAACAAAGAACTTATTATAAGTTCAAATCAATCAAAAATTGCAATGCTGTTTGTAAGTGAAAGGCTGAACTCCAACTGTGAACGAAAATTTCGTGTATGTTGAGGGTTGGGAAAGAAATACAGGAATAATAAATAGCACTCCCCCACTACAATTTTTCTAAGATAAACGTGGTGGTCAGTCATCAGCGGAATAGGGGGAATAACATGTAGCATAACATGCACGTGCCGTAACTATTCCGGACTGATGGAAGTGCCATCATAACCTCCTAGCGGTGGCCACTGGTAACTATCCTATGAGAGAGGATAGGCTAACATGATCGGGCTAGTCCCTTCCAAGTAAGGTTGGCGTGAGGCTAATAACCTCACCCGTAAAAAACAAACATTACGGAATGAGCAACATGCCTCGGATACTGGAAAAAACGACGACGACCACGGCAACGAAAAAGGCAAAATGATTTAAGAATTTTCTCATGGAACGTACGAACTCTGTACAGAACTCGAGCTGTACAACATCTGGCCTATACCCTGTCAACATATAAAGCTGACATTACCGCCATTCAGGAGATGCGATGGACAGGGAATGGTGTTTTGCAAAAACCTGATTATGACGTATATTACAGCTGTCATACGAAACACCATGTGCTCGGGGTAGGTTTTATGGTCAGCAAAAGGATGAAGCCTACCATTATCGGCTTTAAAGCAATAAACGAAAGGCTATGTACCCTTCGTGTGCGAGGCAAATTTAAGAACATCAGCCTCATAAACGTTCACGCACCTACAGAAGAGTCCCCGGACGATGAAAAAGAAGAATTCTTCGAAGTAGTTGAACGGGAACTTAATGCCTGCCCCAGATATGATGTAAAAATCATATTGGGAGACCTGAACGCCAAAGTAGGCCGGGAGCCCGTATACAGGCAATATGTCGGCACCCACAGCTTGCATGAGAACACTAATGACAATGGGCAGCGAGTTATAGAGATGGCAGCAAGTAAGAACTTGGTCGTTCCAAGTACCAGATTTGCGCTTAAAGATATCCATAAAGCCACCTGGATATCTCCTGATGGGGCGACTCGCAATCAAATAGACCATGTGTTGATAGACCGCCGCCAACTTTCGGGTCTGATGACGGTACGAACGTACCGAGGTGCCAACTTCGACTCAGATCACTATCTTGTTGGTATGGTGCTCCGAGAGCGCATTACAACGCTGAAAAGCTTTGTATCCGCTGATCAGGCTCGAATCAACACAGCTGCACTACGCAACGAAATGGCCAGAAACAGCTACGGTCAGGCGTTAGAACTCGCGCTCAGAAGAGCAAGTCCTGGGGATGAGATGCCGGGCGTCGACGAGAGCTGGACCCGCCTTAAAAATACTGTCATTAGTACTGCTGATTCCATCTTAGGCAGAAGTCGTAGAGATCGGAACGACTGGTTCGATAATGAATGCAAGCTGGCAACTGAACGTAAGAATGCTGCGTATCGAGCAATGCAGCAGTCTCAGAGAACACGAGCATGCGAAGAGAAATATAAAGAGCTCAGAAAAGAAGAAAAGAGAATTCACAAACGAAAAAAGGAAGCCTGGGAGAAAAATCTCGTTTGTGAACTAGAACAGTACAGAGAGCGACGGCCGCACCAGGCGCGGGAGTTCTACCGAAGAGTACGCGGTATGACGCAATTCACACCTCGTTGCACATACTGCAAGGACAAAGAAGGGAATCTGATCACCGATCCTCAAGGCATCTTGGAGCGATGGGAAGAGCACTTTCATGAATTGCTAAATGGCGAGCTAACTGAGGATTTGGAGGCTCCACCAATATCTGACGATAATGCTACGCTGTCACCACCAAGCTTAGCAGAAGTTAGCAGTGCCATCACCCGGCTCAAAAACAACAAGACCTCGGGTGCAGACGGCATCCCTGCGGAGCTGGTTAAATATGGAGGGCCTACATTACACCAAGCGATTCATGAATTAATTGTGCAAGTATGGGAGCAGGAAGCGATGCCAGAAGACTGGAGAAAAGGCATCCTCTGCCCGGTACATAAAAAAGGAGATATCACAACGTGCAGCAATTATCGTGATATAACGTTGTTGAGTACCGCGTATAAGATATTCTCCGCCATCCTACAAAACAGGATGGCCCCATACGCTAGAAATATCGTAGGCCAATACCAGTGTGGCTTCAGCCCAGGCAAATCAACAACCGATCAGAGGCAGGCTATGGAAAAATGTCTAGAGTTTCAAAACTCAATCCAACACCTCTTCATAGACTTTAAAGCCGCCTATGATAGCATAGCCAGAGTAGAACTCTACAAAGCCATGATAGAATTCGGCATTCCCAATAAGCTGACAAGACTATGTAGGTTGACCATGACCAATGTGACAAGCCAAGTAAAGGTATCCGGAACACTGTCCAGACCAATCAACATCTATAATGGACTCCGACAAGGGGACGGTCTGGCCTGCCTCCTTTTCAACCTGGCGTTGGAGAAAGTGATCCGAGATTCGGGCGTGACATCAAGGGGCACAATCCTTCACAAGTCCACCCAATTACTGGCTTATGCAGACGACATTGACATCATTGGAAGAACATCAACAGCTGTACAAGAAGCTTTCATCCAGATTGAGCGCACGGCAGGAAATCTGGGACTGCACATCAACGAAAGCAAAACAAAGTACATGGTGGCCTCGTCTGCAAGAACACCTAACATTGGTCCCACAATCAAGGTAGAGGAACACGAGTTTGATGTGGTAAAATCATTTACCTACCTTGGGTCAATAGTAGCAGCCGACAATAGCATGGAACCTGAAATACGCGCACGACTGCTAAAAGCCAACAAGGCCTACTATAGCCTGTCAAGGCTCTTCAAATCCAAGCATCTAACCATAACGTCTAAACTTTTACTATATAAGACGATGGTCTTGCCGGTCCTCACATATGCATCCGAAACGTGGGTGCTTAGCAAAAAGCACTCTAACCTCTTGGCGGTGTTCGAGAGGAAAATACTTCGGAGGATTGTTGGCCCCGTATGTGAGGAAGGACGATTCCGGAGACTACAATGACGAGATCTACGAGCGCTATCGCGACATAGATGTTGTGAAGAAAATAAAGCTCGGTAGGCTCCGGTGGGCAGGACATCTAGCTCGTATGAGTGAAGATGAGCCTGCTCGGAAAGTTCTCTGCGGTAAGACTTATGGGTTGCGACAGCGAGGGAGACCCAACCTCCGCTGGAAGGATGGCGTAGACCAGGACGCTCAGAGCATAGGGATGCCAAACTGGATGACATCGGCTCAGAATCGGGACCGGTGGAGAGAACAGTTGCGAGAGGCCAGGACCGGATCCCGGTTGTAGAGCCGTTAAAGAAGAAGAAACGTTAGATGAGACATCCCATGTTTATGCGGCCGGTACGTCACGCGTCTCTTAACTTAGGTTTGTCTTCTCAGTCTTAAACTTTTACGTTATCACTTTACTGTTTTTCGGGACAAATGCTATAAGTTCGGGGCCAAAAAAGTTGTGTTGTAAAAAATCAAGACAGCGACTGAAAATTCCGGACTGTCCGGCACGTATGGTCACCTTAATAATGGTCCGAATCACAAAAAAGCGACCCACTGTTCCCCAGGATTACTGTTTTTCCATTTAATCGGTTCTTTTAAAATGATGCATTGCTAAAAATTCGCAAGAATTTAGGAAAACATTAAAATAATTAAAATAAAATTAAATTTCATAAAAATTGCTCAAATGTACATTCCATGTACACATACATAGTAAATATATTGTATAATAAAGATATAAAAATTAATTAATACGTAGTTTTTAACCTCTCTGAACTTGTCAGTTTCAAAATATTAAGTATGCAAGATGAATTCAAAGTACCTTTTGCCAACCTCCGCCATAATGGACCAAAGAGAAAGAACATGTTAGGGATGATGGTATCTACATATGTGTTGAAGTGTGTCCGGAACTGGAACACTCCCAAGAAATGATAACACGGGTTGGTGGAAATAATACTTACTTATTAAGAGGACGTATTAAGTCTCGTCATTTTTCCCAGAGAATTTACTTTTCCTGTTTTATTTGACACTTAACATGATAGTGATTCTGTCTTGGAAGCCATTTTAGGATACTATTGTAATTGCCTTGTAAGGAACAGGACCGTTGGTTGTTGTTGTCACGTTATGACAATAATCTGGTGGTACCTTGTTTGGGCAACACAGCAAAAAACAATATCCAATCTCCAGTAAGATTTTTATATAACATATTATTAACAATTCAAGAATATTAAAATAATCTTAGTTATCTAGGTAGGCATTTAAGCTATTATAATCTAACAAAATATTTTTATTTATTTTCTCTAATAAATAAATAATTATTTATACTCTTGTTTTATTTTGTGTTTCCCTTATTAATTGGTAATTAAACTATAAAAAAAAATATAAGGGTACCTAACCTGTAAAAATGTACTTTAAAGAAAGGCATTAGTTTCGAATATATGTACTTTGCTAATATTGTCACATTTTTTGAGACTATTACCTAGTTTAATAAATGTTAATCAATATACAGTTAAAAATCCTTAATTCAGGTGGCCATTACTTTGTTTAAAAGCCTAATAATTCTAAAACCATATCAGTTAACCGTAATAATTCACAAATGTTCTCTATTTCAAAGCGCCTTAAGTTTTTTAATAGCGAATCTATACATTTATTGCCAGAAATCTGTTGTAATGATAAGTTCTGAGTTTTTTATTTATAGCAATTTAATGTACCAATATTCAGGAATATAAAACTACAAAAGTTATTGGTGTACACTAAATTCTATAACTATGCAAACCGCCCATACAGAAATTGGCCATGTCCAGTGATATCGTGCAGCAAGTAAAAAAACAAATAAAAAAGCCCATTTGTGGTATTTATTTACCATACAATTTATTCAAACCAAAACACATTAACCGTTTCTTAGTAAAACCAGTTCGCATTAGCAATTTAGATATACATACGTAGTATCCTATCCCTTAAATATCTCCGTAACAGTACATCTTACAGAAAATTTGTAAAGAGGTTTTTTGTTTAGAATTAAATTATCTACAATTTATTATATAAGCTTTTTTGTCGTAAATTAAATAATTAAGAAGTTATAAGCCTTAGAACACAAAAATTAGTCACAATATTTTCTTTTAAGGGCTATAACTTTTTTTTCTTCAATTTTAACAAAAAAAATAAGTTTTTTTAGAGGGTTTCATAACGAATAATTTCATTCATCTTTTCTTAATTTCATTCACTACGAAGGGTTTTACAGCGCCCCGAAGGTATGAAAGTGACAGATATTCTGAATAATTTTTTGGCGATTTTACCTCCTCCTCTCCCTAGAAATTCTCAATAACAGTTAGCAAGTAATAATAATGAAGGAATGTCTTTACGTTCTTATTGGGGGTTTTTATTATTGTTATGGTATGTTTTACAAGGTTTAAAATAAAATTCTAATAATAACATGTATTAGTTACTCAAATTTTTTAAAATAATTTGTTAGGGCTGCGCAAATAAGTGCTTCATTCAGTTATGCTAACTATCTAGCAAAATACGGATGTACTCATTTTGTGAGAAAAGTTTGAATTACATATTTTAATCTAATTTCAAAATTGTTATTTCAGTTTGATCTTAGTCAAATTTTCAAATTTATGAAAGTGTACTTGTTATTCAGTTGTGCTATCTACCAAAATAGAAAATATTAATTCCGTGACGAGCTTTTGCAAGTTATTAGTATAATTTTCAAGTGTTAATTGCAGTTTGTTTGTAGTTTAAAAGTTTATAAAAGTGTATGTTGTGATATTTAATTATGAATAACTGTTTCAGATGTGAGAAATCTGTAACCGAAGGTAAATCGGTAACTGTGAAAGCAAAAGGAGTAAAATCTTTAATTGCACGAGGTTGGTTTACACCAGTGATTCCCAAACTTATTTCGGTCATGGACCCCTTATTATAACAAAAATTTAATCATGCACCACCCAACGTCTACCAAATAGTGTTGAGCCGGACTTACACGAGGTAGTACATTTGTCTCTTACATCATGTAAATTGTACTGAGGCCTCAGTTTTTTTAAATGTTCCGGTTCAAACATAATATCCTACTGGTATATGAGCGTGTATCAAGATAAATGAAGCGAGGTGTGATTGTAAGTTACTTAGTGGAAAGACATTTCTTCCTTCTTTTGCCACAGTAAAATTTCCAATGTGAATTGCGGCGAGGTGAGATTGTAAACACGAACTGGAGAGACATTCCTCACTTCTTTTTGCGGCGGTAAAATATCCACTTTAAGCTGAGCCGTGGTGAGATTGTAAATACGAATTGGATGGAGAGACATTTCTTACATTTTTCGAGGGAGTGAGGTTTTGTCCTAAATACCCCGTTTATGATTAGGTTGAAAAGTTGAGTCGAGGTTGAGTTGAAATTTCGACCACCGTATATGATTCCGAGTTGAGTTCACTTTGGGTTGAAATCGGGTTGAACTGCCATCAAAACATAACCTCTTTTTGTTAATTCTTTTTCTATATTTCTGACTTCCTATACAGTTTTCCATCAAAATGGTGAAGGGAATTTTGTTCCCACATTATTTCTAACATAGTAATGCTCCCAAACATTTCTTTTAGCCATTGTCAAAATTAAATTTCCTCTGTTTTTACAAATATAGTTAATATAAAATAATTAACGCACTACAAAAACACCGAACACAAAACTAATGCCGAACAAAGGCTTCACGGATGGTAAACAAACAAAACAAATGTCAGTTCAACCCAATTTCAACTCAACACGCGTTTATGACGCGAAATATCAACTCGACCCAGGTAGGAGAGCTGAGTTGGGTTGAGTGGACCTAGTTTCAACTCGATCCCCGTTTATGACTGGGTTCAACCTGGGTTGAACCTAGTCATAAACGGGGTAAAAGAGACAATTCTTACATGTTTCGAGGGAGTGAGGTTTTGTCCTGAAGAGACAATTCTTACATTTTTCGAGGGAGTGAGGTTTTGTCATGAAGAGACATTTCTTACATTTTTCGAGGGAGTGAGGTTTTGTCCTGAAGAGACAATTCTTACATTTTTTGAGGGAGTGAAATTTTGTGCTAGAGACATTTCTTACTTTTTTTGCAGTAGCAGAATTTCCAACTTTAAATTAGGCGAGGTGGGATTGCAAAATAATGGCAACGGACAACTAATTAGAAACAGTTTCATAAAAATTGCATTTATATAGTTTTTATGTAGGAATCAAATTAAAGAATTCCCACCACCTCCTCTTAATTTTTTTAAATATATAATGATTGAAGGAAATCAATAACAATATCATAATGAATTCCTAACAGGATTGCTACATAAAAAATAAAAAATGTATAAATGCAATCTTTATGAAACTGTTTCTAATTAGTTGTCCGTGGCTGTACATTGTGGAGGCATAGATTTCTTACTTACTCTAAGGCAGTTTAATGAATATTAGAATTAAGCTTGTAAAAATGCACTTCATTGGTATTTATTTTCTTTCTTTTTTTTAATCTGCTTGTTTTTGTCATTTTGGCATTACAATAGAACCTCGCCTCATTTGAAGTATGACATTGTACTGGCTCAAAAGAAAAAAGAGGCACCTCTTACAAACTCATTTTATAATCGTGTCCTACCCAACACTACTACCAAATATGATGACTGGAAAGCAAGCAACAACTTCTGTACAATAGTCCATAATACAGGGGACCGAATTGGAACCTGCCTTTGCAACCAAAAATCCTTTAAACTGTCCTCCATAATTCTTTGTAGAAATGAAGACAAAATAGACTTCCAGCTTAGAGAACAAGAAGGATTTACGACAGGTCGTGGATGTATAGACAACTCAAACACGTCGAGCAATCTTTGGAATGGAAGTCACCATTGCTACCTCATTCATGAAAATAGGTCATGGTCATAGGGTTACAAAAATACATGGTGATATGTGAAACTGTAGCAAAAAAATTCCAAAACGCCCTAGCGGCTAAACCGTTACGATTTTCCGCCCTCCCCCATACCATTTTTTGTTCGTCTATCTAAAAGCTATCCACCCCTTAAATTTGTACAGTTTGTTCCCGAACACCCTGTATACTGAAAGCACGAATTGAAGTTCCCTGAGAAGTGTGAATGCTTTCTTTCGACGGGCCTCGGATGTCACTATTTCGGCCCTGACCCGTCCTTGACTCGTCCCGGTAATGTGTGAATCTCAGTCAGTCAAATAAGCTCTTTGCTTTTGGACTTCGCCGCGCCGCGTGGTTAAGCGGGAAACATCGCTTTTTAAATTTTTGTTATTTTTATATGAGAACTTTCAATCTTCTTCGCAAACCCCCGGTACTCTTCGCGCACCCCCAAAATTATTTTAATTTACCACGGACCCCCGGGATCATCCCATAGACCCCTAGGGGTCCATTTGGACCACTTTGGGAATCACTGGTTTACACTCTAGTTGTTATAAAAATTATACTGATAGTTTTATGGATAAGGGCGTTCGTTGTCATAGTAGCAGCAGCAATTCAGTGTCTTGTACACTAGAAGCTACTTTGATTGATTTTAATTTCCTTACCAACTGTTTCATTTGCTCTGAGGCGATTATTTATCAATCAGAAGTGTCTCTTAATCCACAACGACGTGTCTGTAATGTACCTAACAATTCATTTAAATGTATTGACTTTGACCATCTCGTACCTTGTAAAACATAGCATAACAATAATCCGCAATAAATTGCTAAGTGCCTGTTCACACGGGTGGTCACCGCGACCTTTCAACACGAAATTTACAGGTGCGGGGAGCGTTCGGGTGGGAAGGAAGTGCGTCTCGATTTGAAAGCGACTCACGTTCGCTTTTCTGACCAGCTGACTGTTTCAATTTCATTTTGTATCACCTTACTGTTCCATTTTATTTTCGTTTCACCCGTATTGGGAGCAAACGTGCGATAGGACAATTTTCAGGCTTCAGTTTTGTTGCACAGATTTTTTACTAAAATTAATTATATTCAGGTAATCACAGTTTATAAAAATTTATGTCACTTTTATGAAAATCACAAACTTTGTTCCCGTACCGTATGTTCCCCCTGTCATAAAAACGACTGGACACAAAGCGAAACGTGTAAACAAATATTCGCTTTTTCGTTCGCTTTGTCGCGCCTCAAAGCGACCTGTGTGAACAGGCACTAAACAATTTTATTACATTACTTAAACATCGGCATTTCTTAGAACTTAAAGACATTCCTTCATTATTATTACTTGCTAACTGTTATTGAGAATTTCTAGGGAGGAGGTAAAATCGCAAAAAAATTATTCAGAAAATCTGTCACTTTCATACCTTCGGGGCGCCGTAAAACCCTTCGTAGTGAATGAAATTAAAAAAAATGAATGAAAATTATTCGTTATGAAATCCTCTAAAAAAAATTGTTAATTTTTTTTTGTTAAAATTGAAGGAAAAAAGCCCTTAAAAGAAAATATTGTGACTAAGTTTTGTGTTCTAGGGCTTATAACTTCTTAATTATTCAATTTTCGACAAAAAAGCTTTTATAATAAATTGTAGATAATTTAATTGTAAACAAAACCCCTCTTTACATATTTTCTGTAAGATGTACTGTTACGGAGATATAGTGGAAAAACCATTTGCACACCTTTTCCAAGATGGCGGCCAAATGGGGGGGCCGAGCCCGAAAACTCAAATTTAAACTTACACCGGCCCGCTCCCACACAACCAAAAAAAAACTTGTCATGCATTTTTGCAATGTTAAAGTACCATTTCCATGGACTAGTTCTGCCCTTAGCAAACCTCTCGCAAGTTAAAGAATAAATGAGTTGGATCTGTTTCATGCACTTCTATAAAATATTATCGAAAGGTGTCTGTAACAAATATTAATATTTCACTATGCTCCTTTGCGATACTTTCTTGCAATTTTAGATACGAATCACTTTATTCGATACAAATTTATTTCGAAACAATTATTAATATTAGTAGGCATCACGTTTTGATCACGATTCAACTCATGTCACGTTTGATCAAATATTGCAATGCACTATCAGTTTGAAGTCTCGTGGTTTTTGTAATGTTTATGGACTTGATATTTCTTTATATTTACAAGCAGTAAATATAGTTAATCATATGTATGAACAAGATAAATTTAAAAATAAGTAAATCACATCGAACTGCTTTAAGAAAAACAAAACATTTACATATGTATTGAATTAGATTAAATTGCAATTTGGCTTTAGGTGCAGGACTTTGTATGACAAAAAATTGTCCGAAATCAACTTTGGCAAATATTCAAAAGTGGGGCTCCAGCCCTAGTTCGCTCCAAAATTGTTCCACTCATCTAGGGCAATTTTATAGTGTAATATTAGGTAATTTACAATGAACCATCTCACCCATTGCCGATTTATTATAAAAAAGGGTATTTGTTGTTTACAAAGCGGCCGTCTGTTGATAGGTTTTGGTTAGACGAACAAAAAATCATATGGAGGGCGTAGGAACGGTTCAGCCGCTAGGGCGTTTTGAATTTTTTTTGTTATGAGTTTTTCCTATCACCGTGTATTTTTGACCTATTTGCACAGAATACTCCCACCTAACTATTGCTCTGATCCCGTCGTAGCAACTTCCGAAGTTAAAAGTCGTCAAAGTCAACGACGCATGATCCATGTTTTATCATTAATTATGAAATTAAAAAGATATAAGACTTTGTCACATCAAAACAATATAGGGTGCTTTGGGCGAGCAATTGACTTTGTTGCAGATGTCAGATGTTTAATAATTCAGTGTGCACTTGCAAACTGCTGAAAATACGCAAACGTTTTAGACACTGTGCGAGAACTAAAAGTCAAGGCAACTTTAGAGAATCTGTTTTATGCACGCAAAATTAGCTAGGAAAGGTCTGTGGTAACTCAAAAAAAGAAGTGAGGTAAATATAAAGCCTGAGTGCTTGATAAATACTTAATTTTTAACATAAAAAATGATGAGGATTATGGTTAATTTTATCAAATCAGTCACACACGCAAATGGTTTGTCTTACGTTATGCTGATTCTGTGTGCAGCGTCAAAAAGGCATTGCACGGTGCATTATTGACAGCGACCATGTTGTAGAGTAAAAACCATAAAAGAAACCGCCCGAGTGTTCCATTCGCTCTGGTTGTTTGAAAGCGCAGCTTTTTCACTCAAACAACCAGAGGGAATGGAAAGCTCGGCGTCTTCTTTTATGGTTTTACCTTTACTTGAATTCTTATCCTTGTTTTCGGAACAAAATCCGAATATGTATGTTGTGAACACCCCGATCGATTTCCATCAACCGGAACACAATAAAATCAATTATGTCCCACGCACCTGAAATCTACGGCCGGAAACCACTATCAACCGCCAGGAAATGCGAAATGGCCTTTTACCGGAAAAGTTGTCTAAAAAGAATATTCCATTTCATCGGAGCCTTATTCTCTATTACAATTAGACTGGTCTCACACTGCAGCCGATTCGGCCGAATTTTTTACGGCCGTAATCGGCCGAATTTTCCAACAATTATTTTGCTATTCTCATTCGCACATTACACCCGTCGTTTTCGGCCGTTGACGTCCAAAGGTTTATTCCGATGAGATTTGTTTGATTATTCGGCCGAAATGGATACCGAAAATTTGATAATGGATAATGCACTCCCATAAAAATGTTTATAAATCTTCCTTTTATTTTATTTAGGATATATTTATATGTGTGACCATTTCAGATGAAACAACTAGCATTTAAGATGAAAACTAACCCTTAACGTTCGGCCGGATTTAAAGTTGAAATTCGGTTGAATACGGCCGTAAAAAATTCGGCCAAATACGGCCATAAAAATTTCGGCCGAATCTGCTGCAGTGTGCGATCAGCCTTAGCCATACTTTTAACGAAACTGACGAAACAGTATAGGGCTAACTACAATGGTCTTAAGACGTCGTAAGATTCCTCGTCAAATTCTCTTAAGACTGGCTAATTTTCTGTCAAAACTATTACTGTGTTTCCATGCAGAGTTTATCCTGAGTTTACTCAGATTAAACGCCCATGGAAACGGGGATTGAGTAAAGTCTCGTTAAATCCAAGTAAACTCAACGAAGCCAGTCCGATTAGCCGGGTTTTGCATATGTGTGTGTTTCAGTATCCTTGACTGCACACATACCAACGGCGAGGCAATGTAAAATTAATTATCTGTCACTTTAACCCAGAACCGTCATGGAAACAGCATCGAGTGATCTTGAGAGAAAAAGCTTTCTTTTTACTGAACGAAAACTCTACCCTGGCTCATGGAAACACAGTATATAAGGCTATAATAGCCTTAAGACGTTTTTGACATTTGTAAAAAGTAATCAAAATTCAAGGACCAAATATTCCATTAATCATTATATTTTCAACACAGATTTTAATTTCAAATAATCTTTTTTATCATGTTCTCACTAATACTTTAATTTTCGCAAAACACCAAATTAAATATTATCCATAACGTCAATTTCTTGAAGATTCTACGGTCTGAGCGTAGCCTTAAGACTTGACGAAAGTTTGTGAAAGAGAACGAAAGATCGTCTTAAGGCCATTGTCGTTGTTTGTTCTAGCCCCATAGAAGCGTACAAAATCTTAAGTAGTCTTAAGACCATTGTAGTTAGCCCTTATTCTCCATTACAATAAGTCTGTTCCAATAGAGAATGCGGGATCCCGCGGGACCAAGAAATCACCCAATTTCTGTTCCAATAGAATCTCATGCTCGGAAAAGCGGGGAAATTTTTACTTCCCCTCGACCAAGAAACCGCAGGAGATTTTTAGGTGGAGTGAAATCTTACAACGTTTTCAAAATGTCAAAACAGCTGTTACTTGTCATGTCAAACCAAAATGATTACGATGTGCTGAAAATAATTTCTTCGATTGGTGCCTTACTACAAGATTTTGAATAATTTCATAAATAATTTATTAATTTCAATAGTTTTATGTCATTATTTTGAAGACACAAGTGATTTTTAGGTTATGGTCTTCTTGATTTGCACGAAACATCCCAGAAAGCGTTCCTTCACTTTTCGGGATTTTGACTAAATTTTCCCCCACCAATCAAGTAACTTTTCGCAGGCTGCGACAGGACAGGTTTTCTATTGGAACAGACCTAATAATATTGGCATTAATTTTACTTGAAAATATAACAATATTTAGTGTGGTTATATGGCATTCTCAGAACGTTCTGAGAATGCTTTTCGGCATGGCATGCCCCATGTAACCGTTGACCGGGTCAAAAAGCATTCCGAAAGTATCCTGGTTTCGGGAGCAAAATTTTGTTTGGTTGAGAATGGTTTTCGGAAAGAATGCCATGTAACACCTAACTGGAAAGTGAGGTTATTACCGTTAAAATTAAAGTACATTGGTAATAACCTTAATTACAAGTTCTTATTACTGCTAAAATGTTATTATTAAATGGTGTTTTAATAGAGTTAACAAAAATTTGTTGTTTATTAGTTATTTCGTTAGAAAAATTATACATTTTCACAAATTGCATATTCTCCTTTAGAGGTAAACAATCTGAAATGACAGCAAAAATTCATTCTGAGAACCACCATATAAACTTCGACCGAAAAAGCATTTTCAGAATGAATTCAGTCGGAATACTTTTCGGGATGCCATCTAACCACGCTAATTGTTAAATTTTTATTCGAAAGCGGTTTTGTTGAGCATGCGCAGAGGAACTTCTCCTGCACATGTGTTAAAAATTTTAATTCCACTGGGCACATGTTGCGTTATCCTGCGTAGGTGCGACAAGTTTTACGACTACGCTCTAGCTCGGGGTCTGGTAGCCTGCTCAGGGCTCTTGTCACCCGAGGGATCATAAATCTCAATAAGGTAATCTGTGCAATTCGAGGCCACTCCTGTATAACAAATAGTAAAGTTTATGGTGTGATACTAGAACAATTCAATATCTGGTAGCAAACGGCTAAGTAAAAATTTGTATGCGATATATGTATCAAGAATTATTTGTAATGTTGGTTGATAAAGAAGGAATACAAAAAAAAAACAGCTTAGAGAAATAATTACCATTTATTTTTAAATATAGTACTTAGCATATTCATAGTCTACAGTGTGTACCACATTACCTGAATTAAGATGATGTTAAAACCACTCTGTTTGAAAACAAGATCTTTGTGGTTTGTGTTTTCTTTAGGTATTCATTTATATTCCACCAACGCTCGAATACTTCATTGTTACGGTGTTTTAGATGTTCATTACTTCCACTGCCTCAGAACACTCATCATTCTAGCAAATTTTCTTGCTCTGTAAATAAACATAGCATAAATAGTATCATTAAGCTACTTCAATAAAAACTGATGTTACAATTTTATAGTTCAAATAAATAATTGATTTCACGTTTAATTTCCATTTCGTGCCTTTCGAAGTTCCACTCAGCTCAAAACGATCAACTGAAACTGAAATATATTCTGTTAAACTTTTATTATGATACTTTTAATTAATTTATATTTATTATATTATAATTAAGAAATTATAGATTTGAATAGTTGTTGGTGAACTACTATTTATTACGTCAGTGCAAAACGTTATCCGTTGTTTTTTATTTATTTTCCCTATACACGATATTTTACTATTAATGCTTACCGGTATAAAGGACTCCTTAAAAAACAAAGTACATATTTACTTTTATTTTCTTTTATTAAAATTTCGGGGATATGTGGTTCTGTAAAATCGAGAATTTCCTTAAAAAAATTGGTTAATCTTATCTAATAAATGGTATACCAACGTTACCTACTAATTGCGCCTTCTTCTTCGTACCGAATATTTAGTATTCGTTTTAATAATTTTTTTTTGTGATAAATGAATTACTAAAATATCTTGGTAATAAAATTTTACTTTTGATGTCTCAAAATAAGGTAAAAGTTGAATTAATTAATTTTATATTAGTTACATGTGATAAAATTAGGAGTTTCAATAATATCTGCAAAACAATTTAAAAATGTACTGTTTATATGACGTTATTTTAAGTGATAAATATATATTTGTTTTCTACAATCCCAATACGAAACAAACAAATTTTGTTGTCACTAGTTTTCAGGCATAAGCAGGCCCGGATTTAGAAATTTGCCGCCCCTAGGCAGTTGCAAAAATTGCCGCCCCCCGCACTTCTTCAATGGTATTTGGTACAAAAAATTATTCAATCATTTTCTGAGAGCAAATATTTTATTTTATTATAGTCCGTACCCTTATAATCATGAAGTATATGACATATGTCATTCAACAATTACCATTATGTATGCGATTGGTTTTTGTGGAAAAATTATTGCTTATTGCTTGAAATTTTTACGTCTTGATTTTCGGATGGCAAAGTCATTGATAATGTCACCACAATCTGAAGACATGAGCAAATCTGACTCTATAGTTAACAAAGCGAGTGCGTTCAATCGTTCTGCAACCAGTTTTGATCTCAAGTAGTTTTTCACTCGCCGCAGTACGGAAAATGATCGTTCAGCGCTACAATTTGATACGGGTGTGCTAACGAGCATTCGGTACGCTATATCAACATTCGGAAAAACTGTGTGGAGGGCATTGCTTCTTAGTAATTTGAGCAGATCCATAGGCGAATTTTTTTTAATGCTTTTTTTGGCCCACCCTAGTTCTCGTCCCGTTTGTTCCACCTGTCTTAAAAGCGTCTGGACTCAAAGCGAACCGTCTAAACAAACTTTCGCTTTCGGGCGCCTCAAAAGGAGAGACAAAGCACTTCGATATCAGGCCAATATCGAGACTTGTATAAATCGAGTCTTCTCGATTTAGGCATTTTCCGCTTATAATGTTGGTACGCGCGCCAACGAAATAGGCGGAAATTCAATTCCCACGAATAAAACAAGTTTTCAAAGTTTCCGCCAAAATTTGCCGCCCCCAAAATCCTGCCGCCCTAGGCACCTGCCTACTTTGTCTGTATGGTAAATCCGGGCCTGGGCATAAGGTATAATAAAACTAGGCTTCATCCAAATTTGATCTTTCCAGCCAGCGGAGTAAATTTTCGTTTTATTTTTAAGTTTTAAGTATGGTGGTTAGCTATCATTGCAGGAACAATATGTACCTTATGCAAGTAATAAATAAATATTCCGAAATGGTGGAGGTGCAATCATAAATTCCAAGCGATGGTTACAGGTAACTTTGCTGAAAGAAAGTATGAGTTAAATGATCGGGCTAGTTCGTTATAAGAAAGGCCGGCATGAGGCTAATGATCTCGCCGTAAAACAAGCTATTCCGGAACGAGCAACATGTCTCGGAGAATAAAACAAACAACCAACAACGATAGCGATAACGGAAACGACCCAATGATTTGAAAATTATCTCATTGAATTTTCGCACGTTGTACAGAGCTCATCCTGCACTATTTCAATATGATTGATGAATTAAACTTTAATGCTTTTCTTTCTGGTTTAGTGCACAGCTTGACTGAACTGTGTGCTTCTGTGCAAATCAATGACATTTCTCACTTCACCAAAAACTTCTACTAGTTTGATTTTGAAATCATTTTCCTTTTCCTCCATTTCCATTTCTTTTTACTCGTATTTTACCGTATTTTATAGTAATTTGAACAGGTGCTGTGCCCAGAACGGTGAAAAAGGGAATTCTTAATTTTTGTAAACAGAATGAAAGTGAAGCGGTGAGGGCGTTCGTTCGTAGCGAAAAAACATTTTTTAAAAGCAGTCCTGAAAATAATGGCCTACATCAAAGCAATCGAATAAGATTAAGGAAACAAAACCGTAATGCAAATGTTTCTCATGTTCCACATGCAATTCATTTTCCAACTGATTGCATGAAGAAAGAAAATGCAAAGTGAACATAATGTTAAATTGACCTGAATGGTTTCAAAACTACGGGCCTTATTCTGAGAGTCATGTGACATTGTAAGTGAAGTGACACTCAAGGAATGGTATTCCTCGAGTCGACTTAGAGACATCTCTCATTCAAAATTGCCAACCGTCAGTTGCATGAGGCATTCCCAGAGTGGAATAAAGGTTGTTAACTGCGTTTCCACTCTGGGAATACCTCTCCGAAGTTGAGGTGAAAAACAATCGAGAAATGTCGGTGGTTATTCTCGTTGGCGAGTGACGTGACGGGGGGCGCCATGGAATGAAACTGTCGATACCTACAAAAGTATCAAGGGAAATATCACTTCACACACCACCTTGCGGCAATTAGAATACGACGTTTGTAAATCTAGTCGCCAGGAGTCTCTTAGATTGACAATGAGAATACAAATTTAAGGTAGTAATGAAACCTGTCACGTCACTCGACTACAAGAATAAGGCTAGTCATGTGAGTGATTCAACTCTCAGAATAAGCCCCTACATAAACGCATCAACGAATGTGAACGGCGCAAAGATGGTTGCCAAGGGAAAAGGCTACGCAGATATTTTTGCCTACAATGACAATAAATCGATTTGCAAACACATTGCGTATGTTGTACATGTGGCAGAACTTCGATTGAATTTATTTTCTTATGATTAAACGATTAAGCAATGAGCGCAGCGAATTTCTAAAGTACCAATGTACTACAAAGCGGACTAGGACGGATTTTGTGTAATTTTGTTGAATCAACGGATTACGGTTAAAGACTTCTTTGCGTACATGGCCAGGCGAATGAGACACCTAAAAGAAATGTGTGAAAGTCAAATTGATTGTTTTTGCGGACGTGAAATGCGCTTCAATAAGAATGTGAGTGGCAGAAGACTTCGTTTGGTAATTCAAGAATCGTTTTACTTCCACTCATATTTTCGGTTCGTATATTTCACACTGACATGTACATATGTATATAATGGACTGCACATCTGATAAATTTCCATACAAATTAATGGACCAAAAAAGTATTGTCCTCTAGTCAGTATGCCCGTGATATTTCATGTATTCATGTACTTTCATGACGTTCTGGCTACGTACAAAAATTTCGTTCAGTAGATGCAAAAAGGAGAAGGACAAAGCATCTGCTTATTCAGCTCGAAATTTATCAATTACTTAGTTTATAGCTACTCCAAAAATAATTCGAATTATTTATCAGACAAAATTTTTTGTAGTATTAACGGGGTAATTCGAAGTTATAAGAATGTATTTATGAGAATCTTCGATGGTGGTGACTAACTGCAAGGCGACAGTTCTTGTTGTTTTTCCTTGTATTATGTATGTGTACATCAATCCAACTTTAATTCGATTTCGTATTAAATACCCGCTTATACGTTAATTCGAAATTTTGGAGTAACCTTGAGTTAAATCGATTTAATTTTGCTGCTATAAACTTGGTAAATCATAAAGTGAAGAATTTTTCCTGCGAAATAGAGATTGATCATCAAAGAACGGTACAGTACCTACTAATTGTTGTTAGGAAAGAAGGCGAAAGTTGACCACTTGTGAATTTGAAGGAAAAACGTTACTTGATCCGAAAGCAATAACATGCACTTTTGTCGGAAAAGACAAACACGGGAAAAGATATTGGAGTTGAAACACACTTCTTGATACCTTCTCCACATCAAACCTTAGCTTTGAACCTTTTGGCTCCAGGAGGGAATGGCACTTTTCCCACTCTCTGCTCATAGCAACTTTCAAAAGTAGCTATTTGGGGGTTATATTCACCTATATTGGAAGGAAGTCATAGTAGTCCCAAATGCCGACAAAAAAGCTAGTACCTAGGACAAACCTTTAAGATCAATCAGCTTGTTACTATGTCCCCTTTAAATTGATCACTAAGATAGATAAACTCGTCAGGATTTAAGGCTCAAGCTATCCTACTACTTTCAATCTATGTAAGTCAAAACTGGTGCACCAACCAGTAAGGAACTAAGAATTAACCCCAATAACGAATATAAATCGAAATTCAATAGCGTGACCTTACGAGTTCTGAAGTGAAGTAAAATGGGGCATTTTAAGTGCAGAACTGCGGTCATTCTGCAGTGTTCAGCAATTGGAAGTTTATAGCTGAATAACAAGGTCACTTGGAACTCCAAGCATAACAAGGTGACTTGGACTTTGACAAACCATTTATAGTGGATATGAAGGGCATCAACGCAACGGGATAATGCTGTGCCTAACGAAGCAATGTGCGGACTCGCGAAGTTGATCGAAGCTGGTCGAAGTCGAGAGTGTAGAGAGGCACTTCGATTCGCTTTGTGTAAATTTACTTCGCCTCGCGCGACTTCGCATCTTTAGCGATTTTTGCGCTCGAGTCAAAGGACTCGAGGTGTGCGGAGTGCCGCCGACTGAACCCCCCGCGAGGTTGCACGATTGTGTAGTCACGTACATCGGACTTCAATCAACTTCGAGAAGTACTTCGCCGAAGCAACTTCGTGAGTAGTCTAGTGCAGGCTTTAGACCTGAATCGAGTTGTAGTATATTGATGTAACTCTTCAGATCGGCTCGATCGAAAAGTTCATCGAAATGGATAACATGAAGGCATCATATATCAAATCAAGCATATCAAATATGATCCTGTCCTTGAAGAAATTAGAATTGTCTTCACCTATTGTCAAAATAGTACTTGACTGAGTCACTTACAAACGCACTCCTCTCCGTGATACTTTATAACATGATCAAATAAAATGACATGACCATCAGCAGTATAAAAGAGATCTCCTTGTTGACAATTACTTGTATTATAAAAAATTAAAATGAGACACTCGCATTCAATTGGATTTTGTAGTGTTAACACATGCGAGTGATCGATTCTATTAAAATGCCGACGAAAATTCGTCAACATAAAACAAGTTGTTTTCCATTACGACATCCCATAGTACACACTACTGAAAAGTAACGAAGCTTTAATGTGTAGTTCTGGGGCCAGTTCACGCAATTCCTTACTGTGGTTAACTATGGATGCTATCAATAAAGCACGTTGCGTGAGCAAATGCCTTTGCTGCTTTTGCACACAAGTCAATAAATCATTCGTCAGATGTTCAATAATGCAGTATGCACTTGGAAACTGCTGCAAATGCGCAAACTTTTCAGGCACGGTGCGAGATATAAAAATCAAGCTGTCAAAAACTCCCGTGGTTAACCATAGTAAGGTTTTTGAAGGCGCTCCGTGTCGTTTTCAGACAACGTCGAATTGCGTGAACTGGGCCCTGGTAATTGCGGTGCTATAATATGCATCACTCTTGTTTTTAGAATTTGATCTTATCATAACTTACTACATATTTTATTAAATACCCTTTTATTGAAGATATTTTATTAGAAAAGGTTATTTTACGAAACATATTTAAATTGAACAACAAAATCATTGACTTGACATATAAAATCCAAATAAATATATCTTGGGGCCGTATTTGGTTTCTAGAGTCGATATCGACTTTTGTCGTTAAATAAAAATTAGCATTTGGCAACACGATATCGACAACGTTGTCTAAAAACGTTTGACGTTTATTAAAATGCTAAATTTATGCATACAATAAACTTTTGATAGTTTCTATTTTAATTAAATATATGTACGTGGTTTGCTGCACATGGAGTAATATCACACAATTTGATGCTCTTGTATGGCAGCGCTATCTGTCGATTTGGTCGTAATGCCAAATATGAAACTTAGAGAAAATCTAGAAACTTTTTTTTCGAGTTGATCCATCGACTCTAAAAACCAAATACGGCCCCTGAAGTTTGTAGGGAAATTGAAATATGTACAAATAATTTCAGAACAGTCCAATTTATACGGATGCGGTTTATCACTTTAGCAAATCAGATTCTAAAGTAAATTCCCAGATTAAAAAATAAAAATAAAGCTTATTACATCTGACTTTTAATATCTACATTAAATGCGAAAATTAAAATTAAAATACAGTATTTAATATGTGAATACAACACGTGTTACACTTACCCTCTTTAAACCAAAGGATTGTCTTTACCCATAAATTAGTTTAAATCAATTTTTTTCATAAAAATTTAAGGAAAGATTTAAAGAAAAGCACACGCGGGCGATGTTTTTAAATTAAAATTTAACCAGTTACGTATGTAATTTCCTTCTTTAATAATTCAATATTAAGTTAATGGTAAGATGTCTGTCTACACGCTTTCACATTTTCTTCAAAAATATATTAAGATGTTTATTTTTTAATGTTGAAAATGCTTAATAGTTCTCGACGTGCATATCGTACTTTGTATCAGCATTCGAAAACAGATCTTTTTGCAAATGAATAAGACCGATTAAACTAATTCATTTTTTTATACGTGTTCGAATTATTTCAGAACGATTTTGAATGTTTCAATAAAATTCTAAATGGATCCTAGGTATGTTCCGCAATACAATTATTGTCGCTATTTTAAAAATGCATTCATGAAACAAAAATAATAAAATATAATATCATAATAATATCAAAATGTCTCGTTCTGTTATGATATAGACCCTTCCAAGTCCTTATATACAATTTTATGAAAAAAATTATTCTGTATATAGTAGTTATTTATATATTATTAGTTGATCTGCATTGATGAATCCATTTATTTTTTGATATTTGATAAATGTAGTCGCTTTGTAGTCATAAACGCCGAGTTATTAATCCCACACATATCAACATTATACGCATATTTTAATTTCAATAATAATTATTTTCTTGAGGCGCATCATTAGTCAATGTCATGAAAAAAATAATCCCATCAAAATTATATATTTCATGACCACCGATACATGCTGAAAATTAAATATTAGTTATTATATAGCGTCATATTTTGATTGTTACAGAAATATAGTAAATAATGAACATGACACTCTTACCGTAAACTCAAATTAAACCGACCAAAAAATATATGAAAATAAACTTCAACATTCTCTGCTCAGTACTACGAGCACTGATTATTTTCTTTTGCTGTAAATTTCGTCTTATTACGTAAAATATATTTCAACCGCAATTTCTGGAATCACAATCAGCCGCATCAAGAAAAAATATACGATATTTGTACGCAAATTCTTTATTGATCAGAATAAAATTATAAACTACAGTGGTTCCCATAGACGTTGTAACTAAAAGACGTTCGGAATGCTTATATATAAAAAATCCCAGGGTGTAATGTCGTCTTCTAGCAATCAATTATTAACTACATATTTAAATATGATATAATTTACATAGAATATTTTTTTGCAAGATATTTTTGCAGTTAATATTCTTTATTCTTTTCGTCATAAAGTGTTCTTCAAAAATTTGTAATTTTATCCGTCGACAAAAGAACAAAATAATAAATATCTATCCTTATATTGTAAAGTCATTTTGATAAAAACGCTTATTGTTGAAATGAAACGAACGAAAAAGGAAACAAGTTTCAATCTGGTTACTTTTTAGGTGTATTTTTTGTTTAATATCGACGATTTGGCGCCATATCCCTGCGTGGTGGACCATTGCTATAAAAAACGTGTAAAAGTTTTGTAAATATTTCGTCAACGTAAATAAAATCTTAAATATTAACAATTAGGAGAAATGTGATAGGAAATAGATGTAGCTTAATTATAACCCTTAAATATACACTATGCAAATCATTTCGTATTTGCGGTCGATAGAAATATTAAAATTTCGAAAAGGACGAAACCACTTAATTGAAAAATCGAATCGTGTTAATTGAAAGAAAAAAAATTTCCTAAATTAAAAAAAATTAAGCCCATCTATGAGGTAGAAGAGAAAATCCACAAATTTGTTAAGATTAGTTACATTAATAGCAGTTGTAAAATATTTGCCATTTGTCTAGTAGGAACTGTTTTTTTTATTTAATCTTAAATTTAAAATAATGAACTATTTAGCAGAATCTAAGTATTGGTAAAATTGCGCAAGAATTCAGGTAAATAGCGCAATAGGTTTTACGTTCAAGTTCCTTCAGTTTAGCCTCCGAGTTATAACATTAATGGATAATTTGAAAAAAAAATTGCATTACCAAAATTATATTGACCGAATGGTGCTATGGATGTACAAAGCCCATCGTTCGTCCGTCTTTACTTATGGATCAATAGTATGGTGACCAGCATTAAGGAAGGAGTACAATTGTACCAATATACAATAGGCAGGGTTGAGAGAGTGGCACGCATATGCAGCACAGGGGCATTGCGCGTAACGCCAAAGAACGCGTTAAATAACATCCTCTGTCTTCCTCCTCTGGACCTCCACATTAAGTACGCAGCCTCTTGTAGCGCCGGTGATTAGATTTAAGGAAAATGGTTAATGGCAAGAAAAGCCACACGGACACAGCAACATTGTTAGTATGATTGATAGAGAGGTGCTCCCAACCAGCACAGAGTACATTAGCCCCAAGTTGGAGTTGAGCAAGAAGTTTAAAGTCAAAATTGCAACAAGACGGGAGTGGAAAAGCGGACACGTTTTAGCAAATAAGGACACTGTTATGTATGCAAACGGTTCAAAGATGAACTGCGGAGTGGCATTTTGGAAGGCGTGTCAACTAGCGAGAGAAGACAATTCTGAGAATAGACTTAGAATTTAGAACTACAGTCAAACCTGGGTGAGTGAGAGCCGGGTAAGCGAGAAAACTCTACAAGTGAGAGTAATTGCCAGGTCCCGTCATTTTAACCCTCTAAAACCTCTATAAGTGAGAAACAGAAACCTCTATAAGAGAAAGTAGTTTTTCTCTCGTGAACCTCTATTACTGAGATTTACTTGTTTGTATCTCTATAAGCGACAGTTGAACGTATTTATGTACCTGCTATTATCTGCTATTTATGACTCATTCTTAAAATCGACGAAGTACAATGGCTGTGGTGGCAGCACAGAAGTCGTTTCAAGTCACCTGTTTTGAGTTCTCCATTGGATTTTTTATAACAAATGAGTTGAAAAGTCTTCTGTGCCGCCACCCCTGGATTTGTGTTCTTTTCGTAGAAGTACACATTGTTTTTGGAGCGCATTCTATTGGAAGGGCCAATTGGCCTATGTACCGACCTACACATTTGTCGAACTTACTACAGTTGATAAGTATCAAACCTTTTAAAACCTGTATAAATGAGAAAAGCCACTCCTGTACCTGTATAAGCGAAAAACTTGGATTAGTGAAAAACCTCCATAAGCGAAAAAGAGATTGCGGTCCCTTGAACTCTCGCTTATCCAGGTTCGACTGTACTTATTGCAGATGCCGCAACTGGGAGATCCTGGTTGGAGCTGAGAGCTGTCGCGTAAGACAAAGTTCGCTATAGGGCAACTGTTTCCGCCCTATGTCCCATGAAGGATTAAAGGGGCATAAGTAAATAAATTTAGAACTACACGAAGGGCCCTCGCCGAACTTTGTGAAATTCTTGTTGTGTGAGTGCCCGCGATTTCTAGTTCTTTGTCCACTACAGACGGAAAAAGCGAGTGGGATAGAAGAGGGGCAGCAAGAGGGAGTTCAAATTATCTGATAACTGATAAATAAAGTCTTGTCCCTACAAATGAACTTTTTATAAGCTGTCATCGAATTCTACTAATCAGATGATCGCATTTCATTTTACGTTGGGTGAATTAATGTAAACAGAGTAGATACAATTTGACAGTCAACTGACCCCAGCGGTGGTAGCAGGTAAGTTCTTTCAATCGACCTCTTCATACAAAAATTCTGAATGAAGAGGTCGATTGAAGCAACTTACGTCCTACCACCCCAGATTTCTCTACGCTCACATACATTTTATAAGCGAGGGCCTTTCCTGTAGTTCTATATTCGAAGAGAATATGGCCGTGGTAACAGATAACCAAGCTGCCTTCTTGGCTCTCAACTTCACCCTGATCGAGAAATGCTCAGATAAGCTCGACTCATAAGCAGAAATGTAAATAAGCATCGCCCTACTGTGGGTTCCAGGCCATAGGAATCACGAGTGAAGAGAAAGCCGACGAATTTACTACAAGGGACGGTTAGAACACGGATGCTTATTCAACGGAAGACGTAAACCTCCCTATCATTACAGTTAAAAGACATATCTACCAACCCTTGCTATAGTTGGCCAATGCAAGACGGAAAAGATTACCGGTACACTGGTCTATCCTAAGCATCAAGAATGGGGATCCCATTGAACACATCATGCCGTAGTTGCAAGGATCCAAATGAAAACTATGAGACTATTGTTCACTTTGTGTGAAAATGTCCGGCACTAGCCAGGGTCAGACACAGTTCATTTGGCAGCCACCTACTGAACTTGAGAATTTAGCAAGAGAGCATCTAACGAACTTGACACAGTCCTTGAATGCTACAAAATGGATCTAAAACCCGTAACAAACCTAGTGATCATAAGAATGGGGGGTATCAAAAGGGCGCTAATGTAATTGGAGGTTAGCATAGAGTATGCGGGCCTCGCCACTTCAACCTAACTTATGTTGTTCAAAACCAGAATCACAAGTACTGCCGCTGATTTTTCATCTTTATTCCTTCTGCTCCATAGGCAGCATTTTTGACATTTAAAACCCTGGCAGTTGGATTTCAAGCAAGTACTTAAACTTTGAATTGCACAAATAGACACGGAAAATTAGGGGTCATTATTAATGAATGAATTAATTAATATGGCTTTCAAAAGCACGTACGGCGTTTCAAATGAGAATTGATTTTTTTCTCAGTGTAGATTAATAAATATTCATTAAATAATTAAGTCATAAAACTCTATATGAAAAATATCCGCGTAGTGTGGATCCACCATTATACTTACATGTTTTATTTCAGTAAAATTTGTAGTTTTTAGATAAAATGCTGACTGAAATCTTTCGAAATAAAGAAGGTTTTTACAATTTACAGACGCCTCAAAATAATGGTAATAAATTAAAGAAAGCATGGTAAGTGTAATATAAAATTTCATAGTGCGACAAATCAGTATGTGTATCTAGAAAGTATAAATTTTAATTCAATAAGGGACACAATTTTAAAAATACAAACCTATTCAACAAGAAAATAGGTTACGGTTTTAGGTCTGCTGACCAAGATCTACAATTTATAATAAAGAACGTATTTTTAGCTACATACTTTCGGAGATGAAAGTGGCTAGGCCGAGCGTTTATATAAACTTTTAGCCGTGAATTTCCTTGGATTACCAACAGTACTTTTGTATATAATTTTAATAAGTATAGAATCCTTAAATTTCATCTTAGATGAATTTGTTCCCCTTACAATCACTCAAAGACAAAATTGATTTAACTCATCTAAAACCCCCTGTCCCCTTAAAATCTGATGTACCTGAAAAAATTCGTAATGATTGCTTTGTTTATTTAATTTCTTTTGTTGGGATAAATTGCTCCCCCTCCCCTTTCTCTAACACCTTCCGTAGAATTTACTAAGATATTTTGTATTTTTAATCACATTTGAAACCTTTCATCGAAACGCACTCGATATAACACATATTGAATTATTCTGAATATCTATGCTTCGATAAAACTCTATCGATTTTACTTATAGATTCCACAAATTTCAAATAGTTACCATGACTTCATTCTGAACTAGAAAACGAACTACATTACTCTACTTAAATGTAAACACCAGAGCAAAAAGGGCTTCTAAATCGAATCTCCGCTGGTGTTCTAAAGTTTATTTGCATGGTACCCATATGTAATTTCTGCAGAATATATGTTCAAGGTCTATTTTTCTTGACTGGGTAGCAACAATTATTACATACGTTTTCTGTGTATGAGTGGATATGGGTGCTTTTAAACGAATTTTTGACAAAGCACCATGGTAGCACAAATGAACAAGATTTTTTTTCTTAACGCGTTCGGTGGGCTCTTTACTACCGGCAAATACTTTACCGAGAAAGAACAGAACACTAGAGAAATTTATCATCAATAACGAATTTCTTTGATTCATAAAAATTTTAGAAAATGATTGCATAGTTTTAAAAGAAAATTTTCAAAGTATTTTATTTGAGCCCGATAGAATAACACCATGTATACAAATAATAATGTACCCTAATGTTCATAACTTGAATATGTAAATTTAGAAGAACCAACTTCAATGCGTAGTATTTGATTTTTATGAAAAATTAATCACTTATTATTTGAATAATAGAACATTTTAAATGATACGATCCGCTTTAAATATATAATTATGCAATAACACTCATCACTCATGCCAATCAATGGAATTTGAATCTAAAAGCTTTAATAGCGTGAGCTAAGAAGAGTAAACTACCTAGGTGCACACAAACACTGAAACGTCAACGTTTATTTTTTTATGTGAGACCTATAGACATAGATCTTATATATGTCGTCCTATGTCATGACGGGAATAAACCACTTTGAAAGGTAAAAAATCACAGACCTGACAGTCTTCCTCCTAGTTTTTTACAGTGCTGCCCAAAAGAGAATTTACCTCTTATTTGAATTATCTTTAAGTTATTAAGAACTTTTTCGGTCTAAGCAAATCAGCCTTATTATGATTGTCACTTATGGTGACAAATGGCGAAGTGAGTCAAAAATGGTATTATGGTTCTCTAAAAAAGTAACATTTCAGTGAGATAAGGCGAATTGCAGTTGTCACTGATATCGAGAAACGACAAATTCAGTGACAATTGTTCTCACTTGATGTTTGTAAGTGAGATTTTTCTCATTTGATTTTAAAGGTGACATTTCTCACTTTGGTGGTGACAACAATAATAAGGGCCAATATCTCACACCGCTCCAAAACTCATGTGATAAGTACCTTGTGGACAACTGCAGAGGAATCGCCACTCTGTTAATTACAAAGACCTTTTGAAAAATGTTTTTTCGATAAGATTGCCCTCTCATAGATCTTATCCTTAACGGACAAGACGAATTCATAAAAGGCCGATCGACGACTTATGATCTTAATCTGTACACTGATATGTGACATGGAGAACGGTCCTCAAATGGCGGTTGTCTATACGTTGACCACTTTTAAAATTTCGAATTACAATTTATGCTTGGAATGGATAAAAACATATATTAACGGAAGAACTCAGATTGTTAAATTTCAAGGATTTTTATCAAAGGAATTCGAAGTAACTTCCAATGCCGCCCAAGCAGTCTACTATTGTTCAATATATTTATATCCGATTTGTCTGAAAAACTAAAAAATATTTCACAATTCTTTTATGCAGACGATCTAAAAATGGACGGTGCCATAAAATCGCAAACGGATACATCTTTTATCAGTCGAAAGTTAGTGTATTGAATAACTGGTGTGCCCGAATGGTCTAAGTAATCCCTGCAAACATTTCCATTCGGAAACGATTCGAGAACGACACGCAAAAGCGAGAGCTTGCTTCGAACTCGGGCTCGTAAACGACTCGTAAACGAATTCGAAGGCAATAAAAGCGGAGCAAGATATCGAAACCAATGTACTAGGAAAGCTTTTATGGTGGGTTTTGAAGCTTTTCTCGTACCTTTCGCAAGCAGTTTTCGAATCGAGAATGGTTCGAGAAAGCGAGCCTCCTAGAAAAGCCGAGAAATTGTTTGCAGGGATACTATCCATCATTTCGTTTATTACCCCCCCACCCAAATCGGTTTTTAGGCAAGGGGTCCCAGGGAAGTATACGTCATGTGAAATTCCCCTTCTCTTTCGCGTTTATTGTACAGCTACAAAGGCATCACAATCGTTACACTAAAGAAAAATGAAAATGAAGTGTTGTAATACCTGCATCATACACAAACCGTTTTGATGTGAGGTCCGAGTGATGGATAGCGTAATTTGAAACAATAAACTCTACACCAGCAATGTAACTATTACCTAGTATTAGATCATTTAGGTCAAATTATGGATATAGCTGTTGTTCTCGACAACAAATTAAATTAGTCGCCCAATCCGTAATACATTTGCTCGATCTGGGATCCTATATTTCAAGTACTACGAGGATTGATCAGTCTCCATGACTAGCGCGATTTTTAAAACCGACCACACTACAAGCACGGTCGCAAAACAATACATATACAATAATGGCTTGCATTATTTTCGCATAACGCATATCAAGTCCATAGAAGTAAAACCGAAATATAAGCGCTATGACATTATTTAGTTCACGGTCATAATGGCTTGAAAATTGATAAGCCGAGCTTCGCCGTATCAACGTTGCGTATATAAGTAATCTAAAAAAATGCAATAACTAAATTTCGATAGTTCTACTACTTTATATGGGCTTGCATTGATTGGAAAAACTTGTACTACACACAGAGCGGCAAATGGTAAGAATTTCTACAAAGAATCGCCGAATTTAATTAATTATATAAGTATTTCAGCGATATTGGTTTTTTATAAACGATTCGATCTGAAGTAATGTGTATCCTATTCTCGGGCGATATTACTAAATCAAAGATACCGAAATATTTTTAATTATGTCGAAACTTAGTATTTCGTAAATGAGTAACAAAAATTAGCTTGCATATAGTATTCATCTGCTTTTCTTATAACGCGGTAAGGCCCAGTACCCTGAAAGCGTAATGTGAATTAAAAAAAGGAACTTACCGATTGCCACCTCCACCTAAAGGCGGAAACGATTGATTGTAATTACCGCCTCCAGGAGATACAGGATTTCTGTTAAAGCCACCTCCGCCACCGCCACCGTTACTTCTGCCAAAACCTCCTCTACCGGCAATTCCTCTTGCATTGTCACCGCTAGAATTTTTAACATTTATAGATGACATTTCTCATAAAGCATACTCTTTTCAAGACTTACAAATTACCCACGACAGCACCTGAATCTCCTCTTCTAGAGAACATATCATCATCGAAATTTCCACCACCTCCTCTCCTTTCAAATCCTTGGTTTCCTCCACGAAAACCACCGCCGCCGCCCCCCATAGGTAGACCAGATCTTCCTTTATCTATATCATCTCCAAATGATTGTCTTTCGGGCAAGGCAAATCCTCTTCTGTCCTGATTACCCATGCCATATCCTCCCCCAAACCGGTCGTTGCCACCCAGGTTGCCGCCCCCTTGTAACCCAACATTGAAATTATTAAATCCACCATCGTCAAATCTGTCTGCACCTCTCGACATTGATTCCCATTGATCAAAAGAGCTGTTTCTGCCCATACCACCGCCAGACACGCTACCACTGTTTCTGTTATAAGGAGTACTTCGTGAACCAAATGTATGATCTCTCCTAATTGGTCCACTATCTCTGTAGTTATCCCGAGGGCCTTGATTACCGAACTGTGGACCATCGCCGAAGCTATCCTCATTATTATCAAAATCTCTGCCTTCAATGGAGAATTAATAATTATTACAGATTTATACGTATTATATTAATTACCTCTATCTTCGCGACGGTTTCCACCGAATCTCGGTCTACCACCTTGACCGTCAGAATCATCACGACCCCCAAAACCTCCTGATCCGCCAAACCTCCCGCCACCTGGTCTGCCTCCGCGTCTATCACCTGAATCACCGTGTCTAGGACTTGGGCCTCCGGGTCTACTTCTCCCACCTGAGCCTCCTCTCCCTAATCCGGCAGATGCACCACGTTCTTTCATTCGGCCCGGTTCAACGGATATTGTAACCCCTCTAAATGTTGTGTTATTAAGCGCTCTTATAGCATTTTCAGCCATTTCTTGAGTTTCCATATGCACAAAACCACAGCGGTTCATAATATCACATTCTGTAACAACGCCATAGTTTTCAAACAAACGCCGCAAATCTTCAGGTTTTGATCCAGGCGGCAAACTGCCAACAAACACTTTGGTACGCTAAAAATTCATATATCTATTAATTATGCCATTGTATTTTGAAAAAATATTTTACCGGTATCATTATGTGTTTAATTTGAGTGTATGTAATAGTTTTAATAACTGTTATTTGTACTTTTTCCACACCGTCAAATTAAAGCGGCTCTTTACTTTCACAAAATGGAGGAGAAGAAAGAATGACGTCTATATGCTGACATTGCAGCCAACATTCACAAATAATGCCTAAGTACATTTCAAACAGAAAGTAGTCCGCACATTTGGTATTACCATGTTTATAAGCGGAATTTCCCTCCGGATGGAAGTTTCGATCCGGAGCGAAACACCGCTTATAAACGGGAAGTGAAAACCGAATTCTTTCCCGAAAAAAGACGGAGTGACACTTTGCTCCCAGTTTACGTTTTGCTTTTAAAGGCGGATTTTGTTGACTGGCAGTTTTTTCGGAAGTAGAGAACTTAGTGAAGAAGAAGCTAGGTGTTTTATTTTGCTGCAATAGTTATTTTTTTCTTTGCTTATAGATTTTTTTAAATACATACATTAAATTAAACATTGGGTGCTTTCCATTAATAACACAGCAAGACACCCCGTTTATGACTAGTACCATGTTTATAAGCGGAGTTTCCCTCCGGATGGAAGTTTCGATCCGGAGTGTAACACCGCTTATAAACGGGGAGTGAAAATCCAGAACTTGGACTTTCGACCTCCAAGAAAAAGCCGGAGTGAGACTTCGCTCCCAGTTTATGGTTGCTTAGCCTGATGGTACACGAGTCAATTCATTCACTCAATTTCTACGTCAAAACTGTCAGTTTATTGAGGGTAGGTGATACACGTTGCAATTCGTTTCAATAAATTTTTTGTGTAACAACACAGTTTTATATGTGTAGGTAATATTTCAAAAGTAAACATTCCTGTTTTATTTATCAACGATACGATACGATATAAGTGTATTGTGATTTCTCTCAATTTTTATTTACATACCTAAAAAAAATTACTTAAAAAAATAACGCCATCTGATGAAATTTATTTTTGTTTTCGTTGACGTTTCAAAATGTTGTCACACACATATAAACATTTTCCATGCAATTGGCAGAAAAATAGAAACCGATTCCAATTTCGCTCAACCGCGCAAACTTCACCCCGATCCCTCCCACGCCGACTAACTGCCTGGTGACAGTTCGAATTGATTCACGGTATACAGAAACAAGGTAATGTAATGGAGAAATGTCATTTGAGTGCTGACGTCACTTGGCACGCACTTCCCATATAAATTCGGAGTTGTGTTGTTGTTTCTACATTAGTGCTGACGTCACTCGGCACGGAATTTCTACGATATTCGTAGCTGTCAGTCTCTGTTACATTACCTTGTTTCTGTATACCATGGAGGCTATACAAGGAGACAAAACTCCGTGTTGTCAATTTTCTTTTGATTATTGGTGGCGCTGTAGTCAAATGTACCCCGAAAAACATGGCCGATTATATTTATCCGGTTCATGGTAAAGTTCGTTTATTACTAATATACTTTACGTTTAGCAGCTTACAGCTGTTTACCAGCTTCTAAATTCGATTTTATATCAATGCGATTATTCGTAATTAATCAATTGTTTCCAATGAATTTTTATTAAATTCATGTGGGGTACATCGGACAAAGGTGACATCTGTGGCCAAAAATGAACTTCTAGTTTAGTTTCTTCTACCCATCCATTTCCTGTCATTTTCCCCATAAGAGTTTTGTCTCCTTGTATATTCTCCATGCTGTATACCGTGGAATTGATTAATTCATTTACCAAGTAAACTAAATCGATTTAACTAAAGATTACACCAAAATTTCGAAGTAGCTATAAACTAGGTAATTGACTTGTGTATCATGAGGCTTATAAACGCTGACTGGGAATGAGATGAGCGCGAGATGATGGGAGCGCGTTCAAAAACCTTACTATGGTAAACCACGAGGTAAGCTGTGGTTATACTGCATCACTTCACTTAACCACGTAAGTTTATGTTTAACCATGGAGGTTTTTTAACGCACCGTGGTTAACTACAGGTTAAAGAAGAAGAAAAAAATAAAAATAAAATTGTCCCCACTTCAATTATTTCAATAATTATTTATTTGCAATAATTCCACAAATCCCACTTTGATTTGTTCATTTGTTTAACATAAAAACCATGGAGGCTATACAAGGAGACAAAACTCCGTGCTGTCATTTTCCCCATAAGAGTTTTGTCTCCTTGTATATTCTCCATGATAAAAACAACTTTCAGAAAGTTGTTTTTATTCTTCTTCTTCTTAACTATCGCTAACCATGCTCCCGAACAGGGTTAAAATTTAACTACACCATGATTAACCATGGGAATTTTTGAACGCCAAAAAGTTATGCTCGTGGTTATGTGGTAGTTAACCACGGAGTTTTTGAACGACAAAAGTTTACCACAGTTAACCATTGTTAACCATGGTAAGGTTTTTGAACGCGCTCCGGATCATAATTTTTAATTTTTTTCAGAAGGAAAAAAACTTAGTGAAGAAGTAGCTGGATGTTTTATTTTGCTACATAAGTTTTTGTTTCTTTACTTATAGATTTTTTTAAACACATTAAATTAAACATTGGGTTTTCATTTGTGTTTGTTGCCATTTTAAATTTCACGGTATACAGAAACAAGGTAATGTAAAAGACCACGGTATACAGAAACAAGGTAATGTAACAGAGACTGACAGCTTCGAATATCGTAGAAATTTCGGGCCGAGTGACGTCAGCACTAATGCAGAAACAACAACACAACTCCGATTTTATATGGGAAGAGCGTGCCAAGTGACGTCAGCACTCAAATGACATTTCTCCATTACATTACCTTGTTTCTGTATACCGTGGTAAAAGACGAAATATCGTATCGTAAGTGCAAATACCGTAGAAAAAGGCGACGTCACCCGGCAAGGTTAATACAGAAAACAACAATTTCGATTTTGTATGGGGAAGACTTGCCGAGTGACGTCGCACTAATACGATATTCTACGATATTCAGGCTTCTACATTACCTTGTTTCTGTATACCGTGTTAAATTTGAGCTCGGGCTCACGGTATACAGAAACAAGGTAATGTAAAAGACGAAATATCGTATCGTAAGTGCGAATATCGTAGAAAAAGGCGACGTCACCCGGCAAGTTTAATACAGAAAACAACAACAATTTCGATTTTGTATGGCGAAGACTTGGGCCTGTTTCACACGGGACGACGACCAACCAACAGAAATCGTACGATATTCATTTTTTTTTAGAGAAGAGGGTGAGAGAGGACGATGGGGAGGGAAGATTTTCCCACCCAACTTTCTCACCCCTCTCACCCTCTTCTCTAAAAATATGAATGTCGTACGATTTCTGTTGGTTGGTCGTCGTCCCGTGTGAAACAGGCCTTGCCGAGTGACGTCGCACTAATACGATATTCTACGATATTCAGTCTTTTACATTACCTTGTTTCTGTATACCGTGCTCGGACTGTCATCTCAAACCAGAAACACTACGTTTATAAGCGGAGTTTCCCTGCGGATGGAAGTTTCGATCCGGAGTGAAACCCCGCTTATAAACGGGGAGTGAAAATGGATTTTGGATTTTCGCTCCCGAAGAAAAAGCCGGAGTGAATCTTCGCTCCCGGTTTATGTTGTGCTTATAAACGCTGACTGGGAGTGACATTACAGGAGAATGATTTTTTATTTTTTGCCGAAGGGGGAAAACTTAGAAAAGAGGAAGCTGGGTGTTTTATTTTCTTTCAATAGTTTTATTTCTTTACTTATAGGTGTTTTTAAATACATTAAATTAAACATTGGGTTTACATTCATGAAATTTGAGTTGGGAGCTGTCATCTCAAACCAGAAAGTATTTTGGATTTTCACCCCCATTGCTTATAAATGCATCGGGAGTTTCTCTTTGGATTGAAGATCCGGGAGTGAAACTCCGCTTATAAATGTGGTAAAAAGTATTTTGGATTTTCAGTCCCATTGCTCATAAACGCGTCGGGAGTTTCACTTCGGATTGAAGATACGGGAGTGAAACTCCCCTTATAAACGTAGTATTTGTTCAAGCCAGGTTCAACCCAGTCATAATCGGGGGTCGAGTTGAAACTGGGTCAATTCAACTCAGCTCCTACCTGGGTCAAATTTCGCCTCATATATAAAGTATTATAAGAGTAGTATTATAAAAGTGGTGTTGAAATGGTCCAAGGGGGTGGGTGGTGGTCATTTTTATACTTACCGACATTGCAGTGTCTCCAAAATGTATAAAAAAACCGGTTTTTTAAACACATTTTTAAAGCACTGCAATATCGTGAGAATAAAGGCCCAAACATATAGCAGAAACAAAAACGAACCGAAACGAAAAGAATGAAGTCAATCGTATGAAAATGTATGAACTCGGTTATATAATCGAACAGAACCAAATCGGAACGAATGATATAAATTTATTTCATTTCGGTATTCGTTTCAGCTACTCAGCCCGTTACTTTGACAGTTCGACAGACAGTTTGTTTTCGAATTTAAAGTAGTTGAAAGAACGAAAAAGAAGTTATTTTAAAAGAATGCAGTCAATACGAGGTGAAAAAATTTAAATTATGATTTCTCGACATTCGCCAGAAATTAAATAAATTGTATAATATAAGCAGTGTTTTTTTAATGAACTATATAGTTCTTCCCCATACAAATCTGAAAACCCAGGTTTTATCGAGGTTTTTATTCAGGTCTTGGGACATTTCAAAATTTCCCTTTCTTTTCGGAATGTAGCATACTTACCGGCTGTCGGAAAACGTCAATTAAAATAAAAACAACATAGAAGTGACCAGAGCACACTGATTATCTACATTGATTATATACATTGATTATAGAGTAAGTAGATATGGACAAACATTTGTCCAGCTACGATACTAGATGGCGATAGTTGTTCAGTTTTAGTAGGAGGACTGCGAATTTCTGTTGTAAGCCTCTAAAATCAATGGGAATGGGTTTTCAACATTAATTAATTAATATTATTTCCTTATACGAGCATAATAATTATAAAATACAAAAAAAATTCGATTTTGTTAATTTTTAGTAAAACTTGAAAAAAGCCGGTTTGCGCCTGAATTTTAAAAAGCATTACAAAACCCTTCACGCATATTGGAAGAAAAGCCAGAAGTTTCGGATCTAAAAATAGATTCCTGTTTGTGTATTCCTTTTGTTTTGTTGTTTTGTTGTTGTTGGAAAATACGATTTCTTGGTCGGTGACTCAAATTTAACAATGAAGAAAATGATGAATGGAGATGCAAATGTAATTATTAAATTAAGCGTGGTATTTTTTTCCATGTTGAGAAAAATGAAATAGGTTTTTTTAACATAAATTCAAGCTTTTTTTATTTATTTTATTATTGATTATAGAGAAAATTTGAGTGATTAGTTTGGGTAAATTTGAATATATTTGTTTACAATAATAAAAAAAACAATAAAAAAAATCAGAATTTTAGTTCAAAACCCTACTTCATATTTCTCAAGAGAAGTCGAATGAATGAAGGAATAACAGTTCCGATTTTGAAAGTTTTTTTAAATGTTTGTATTAAGGGTGATTGTTTACTTTATCGTCCAGCCCATGGAGAATATACAAGGAGGAAAAACTCTTATGGGGAAAATGACAGGAAATGGATGGGTAGAAGAAACTAAACTTCTAGTTCATTTTTGGTCACAGATGTCACCTTTGTCCGATGTACCCCACATGAAATTAATAAAAATTCATTGGAAACATCAAAAATTGATTAATTACGAATAATCGCATTGATATAAATTGAATTTAGATGCTGGTAAACAACTGTAAGCTGGTAAACGTGAAATATATTAGTAATAAACGAACTTTGCCATGAACCGGATAAATACAATCGGCCATGTTTTTTGGGGTACATTTGACTGCAGCGCCACCAATAATCAAACGAAAATTGACAACACGGAGTTTTATCTCCTTGTATAGCCTCCATGGTGCAGCCCTGCGCTCTGGGCGCAACAACAAAATGGTCGGGCCCTACTCCGAGAATGGGGTAGAAGTTGAGGTGGCGGAGTGTTTGGGGGCGTGCAATCCAGAGTTAAAGTCGTTACTAAAATGACTGCTTATTGAACCGCTATTTTTGAAAAAAATACTTATAAAAAAGTGATTTTTACAAAATTTCAACCCAGAATAACTTTTTAACGGGTGACCGACGGCTAATTCCAAAAGAGAATGTGTTTAGGTTAACCCCTTATACAATCCCTGGGCGGTGGGGTGATAAAGTAAATAATTACCCAAAATTCTAAGAATTTTGGAATACACATCAACATATATATCCCACGCCATTACCCATTCATTTAGTTATGGTAGCTTCAATAAAACCACCACCTTGCTTACTTTCGATAGCATCAAATTTTCAAATTTAATGAAAAGAATCCAAGAATTGGAAATAAAAATACTGCCGTGAAAACCCATAACTAATGGCGAGTTCCGCGACACAAAAACTCACTTGTTTTGTGGTGACAAAAAGATTGCAAACAAGTTGGAACTCTTGATGTGAAGGTTGCAACGAGATCTTAAATCAAAGAAGAAAGTTGTAGATGTGGACATACTGTGTAGTTATAAGCAATATGAGGGATCACAATCCCTTGCCGACCAGCTTCCAAAAGGGAGTATGGTGTTACAGAAGTACTAGAAATTAACCAATAATTGAAAGATTTTAATATTTAATATTTATTCGTAATATTCAATATTCATCATACTGGGTAGTTGGTCATGTGAGCCCTATGACCCACACACCACATACTTTGTTCGCGTGAACCGTGAAACAAAGGAAAGACGTTGACAAGCCTCTGGAAAAAGTGGACACAAACATTCCGTCGACATTGTCCGCACAGGCATTCCGTCGGCCGTTTCATTCAAACTTCAAAGAACGACCGACAAAAGCCTCTTTCATGTGGACCTACTATTAAACAACATAAGTCCATAAGTCCTATAATACATATTTATATCTACAATATTTTCATTCATTTTTAATGTATTTTTTTGAATCAAAGGTAAATTTTTTTTAAATGCTTGCGTTTTTGTTAAAAGTTGTTACTTGAAAATTACTGAGTTTATTGAGTAGATAGACAGGAGGCCTCTTCAAAACTACGCACATTTTTGTTGGTTGCAGAGACTCTAGAGTAGAGTTATGCGTGCAACTGAAATGCAGAAAATTGTTGCAGCCTCTAATTCGACGCCTTCTGTAAAACTGAAAAATTAACTTACATCTCAGCTCTTAGGAACTGGTTTGAGAGCTTTGTTTCTGGTCGTTCAATCAAGATTGTAGTGGATGACGTCGAATCCAACCCTCATTCCATCTCGGCTGGCCTTCCCCAAGGGTCGATTCTCTCACCTGCTTTCTTTCTAATATTCTTTAATGACTTTATTCCTGCAACACAATACTAGCCAATTCCTCTCACCCCCGGCTCACTGCAGACCTCCTGTTCGCGCCATTAGGTTTAGAAGTTCGTTTATAAAGAGAATAGATATATGTAAATATAAATAACAACTCGATTGTGGAACTGCCTTCCACAGTCTGTGTTGCTGAACCCAGCAGAGTTCAAACGCAATGTTCATCGACATCTACTCACGCACCCTCCAGACCTCTAACCTATTCCTTCTCTGCTATCCATCAGATCAAACTTAGTACTAGACATTACACCATGACTTGAACGACATGACGGACTAGTGTTACAAAGAGAGACTCTTCAGCTTGACCATGCCACATAAAAAAAATTCAAAAATAAAAATTATTTTATATATCTCAATTCTAATATTAGGCTAGTGCCGATAGTTTTTTGGAAAAAAAATTAATAGCAGGGAGGGACCAGCAATGAAATGTCGTTAAGGTTATAACAAAAAGAAAAAACAAAATTTAAACTCGAAAAAAAGGGAAATGGTAAAATGGGGATGCTATTTAGGGGTTGAAAACGATTTTTTGCGATTTGCGGTGAAACATGACCTCCTAGTGAAAAATGTTTAATACAAAAGTTGTAGATAATAAAAAGATTTAAAACTTTTGTATTTAACATATTTTGACATAACCTCAAATTTTCCAAGAAAATGGCGGAAAATCGATTTTTCAGTTTTTAATTTTTTTCTCCTGTAAAAATAATTCAATTTACATGAAAATTTGTAAGAGTATACCTTGTGTTGCGTTAAATAAGCGTAATTTTTTTTTGTTTGGAAAGCGGATAGTTTCCCAGAAATTAACATTTTTCAAAAAAAATACCCTTATCTTGCATGGACAACTTTATTGATGTTTTTTTCGAATTTAGATAATCAATAAGTGCTCATTTAACCATTGAAATGTCTAGTTTCAAATGGTCTATACATTTTGATACTTTATTTTCATTAAATCGCTTAAAATTAAGAAAAACCGAACACCTGATTTTTCGAATCACGTACATATTTCTCGATTTTTTCAAATTTTTTCAAATTTTTTAATTTTTTCTGTTAATGAGGGATTAAATTTTAATGACAGAACTTAAATAAATTTAATTACATAAAGGGTGGCAAAACCATCCTGAAAATTTTAAATAAATAAGAAATAAAATAACAATTTCGTTTGAATTGAATTACGCCGTGACTAGGTAAATGTTTCCAGTTTCGTAATAAAATTTTTACAGCATCATACTCAATATGGTTTTGGGAGATTTTTTATACATTATTTATTTTAATTAATTTAAAAATTATAGATTGACAATATGACCGTATTATTTCCAAAAAAGATGATCCAAATGATTTGTATGAAATCAACGCAGTTTGGTTCGGTCGAGCAAACAAAGATTTGACCACAAATACAAAATAATGGAAAAATTAACAGCCCCTCACATTCAACGAAAATGTCAAGCTAGTTATAATAGAATATTTCTTATTTCTTATTTATTTAAAATTTTCAGGATGCCTTTTCCACACTTTCTGTAATTAAATTTACTTAATGTAAGTAATATAATATGACACTAAGTTCTGTCATTAAAATTTAATCCCTCATTAACAGAAAAAATTAAAAAATTTGAAAAAATTTGAAAAAATCGAGAAATATGTACGTGATTCGAAAAATCAGGTGTTTGGTTTTTCTTAATTTTAAACGGTTTAATGAAAATAAAGTTTCAAAATGCATAGACCATTTCAAACTAGACGTTTCAATGGTTAAATGAGCACTTATTGAATATCAAAATTCGAAAAGAACATCAATAAAGTTGTCCGTGCAAGATAAGGGTATTTTTTTCGAAAAAGGTTAATTTCTGGGAAACTATCCGTTTTCCAAACAAAAAAAAATCATGCTTATTTAACGCAACACAAGGTATACTCTTACATATTTTCATGTAAATTGAATAATGTTTAAGGGAGAAAAAAACTAAAAACTGAAAAATCGATTTTCCGCCATTTTCTTCGAAAATTTGAGGTTATGTCAAAATATGTTAAATACAAAAGTTTTAGATCTTTTTATTATCTACAACTTTTGTATTAAACATTTTCCACTAGGAGGTCATGTTTCACCGCAAATCGCAAAAAATCGTTTACAACCCCTAAATAGCATCCCCATTTTACCATTTCCCTTTTTTCGAGTTTAAATTTTGTTTTTTCTTTTAGTTATAACCTTAACGACATTTCATTGCTGGTCCCTCCCTGCTATTAATTTATATTTTTTTCCTCATTTAAACCAGCTTTGGCACTAGCCTATATGTACAATTATCCCTAAAAATCTCAAGTTTCTACAAATTAAAATACCTGAGAAAAAAATCTAAAAATTTGTCACATTTTTCGCTAAACGGCTTCGTTGAGTTTACTTGGATTTAACGACACTTTACTCAATCCCCGTTTCCATGGGCGATTAATCTGAGTAAACTCAGGATAAACTCTGCATGGAAACACAGTAAATGGCCGCAGCTTCTTAAATGCGCGAAGGGCTTTTCCATAAACAAGAAAGTTTATTTCGGAAACTAACCATATAGAGGAGAACAAAACCCTGCGATGCCAGCGCACGAAGCTCGTAGCGCCGTAGCTGGATGTTAATTTCACTCGCAGCGTGTGAATATTCCCATTGATTATGCTGGCCCGGGATCTAAAAATAGGTTCCTATGCGATTAGTCCTATTGTCTTGTTTTTGATTTCGTGGCCGATGGGTGAAATTTGACAATGGGGGTATGAAATGAATGGGCGAGACAACTTTAATCGGAAATTTGGCATCAAGGGTTTTTTAATATGTTGAGAAAAATGAAATGGCTTTTAAGGGATCATATAATTTTTTTTAGCGAAAAATGTGACAAATTTTTAGATTCGTAGAAACTTGAGATTTTTAGGGATAATTATACATTAGGATTGAGATATATAAAATAATTTTTATTTTTGAATTTTTTTTCTCAGGTATTTTAATTCGTAGAAACTTGAGATTTTTCGAGATAATTATACATATTAGGATTGAGATATATAAAATAATTTTTATTTTTGAATTTTTTTTATGTGGCATGGTGCATGGTGCGTGAGTAGATGTCGATGAACCTTGCGTTTGAACTCTGTTGGGTTCAGCAACACAGACTGTGGAAGGCAGTTCCACAATCGAGTTGTTATTTCTATTTACATATATCTATTCTCTTTATAAACGAACTTCTAAGCCGTAATGGCGCGAACAGGAGGTCTGCAGTGAGCCGGGGGTGCGAGGAGTTGGCTAGTATTGTGTTGCGGGAATAAAGTTGTCAGTGGAGCAGTCGCTATGGTAATGGCGGTAAAACTTAATGAGGGTTGCTGCATTCCTAAGGTGGCATAAAGGATCTATGGAGGAGAAAGGTGCGGTCTTGCACGTTCTCCAGCGAAAGAAGTTTTGGGACGAGTTATATTCAAAGCGGGGTGGAATGTAGGACTTGTAAATTCTAGCCAGGGCACCTGATGACGATACTTTGATTTGCTTGCGTTGGATTTGACAAGATTCTTGCGGCCCCCATCAAGAATGATGTTAAGATCACGCATATATATAGTTAGTCTTAAGAAAAAACAAAATCTAATTTATCTAAATTATCTCGAAGCATCTAATTTTACTCAATCAAATTTTTCCCACAATAGAATTTAATTTCATTACAGTAAAAATATTTGTTACTTTGCATTTTTTCTCTTATCAGTCAGACATACATATCGTATTACATTAGAACGTAAGAAATTATTTGTTGAGCTTGCATTCAAGTTTCCCTTAAAGAAAATATTTCTATTTTAATAAGACAAAAAATATGTTAGCAAGGCACTATATAAGTCGAAATTATATTTAATAAAGAACAGTTGATTTTCAACTAGGAAAAGAGGTGTTTTAAGTGAACTTTTACTAAAAACAAATCTACCATTTTGTGTGCACTAGTATTGAACTAGGGCGCTACTCACCAAACGCATAGGTTTGTACCTAGGCAACGTTACCCAGTAGTAGCGCATAGGTTTGTACCTAGGCGGCTTCTACCAACAATATAAAAAACAAGCGAGGAGAAAAAAGCTTCCCTCGCTCTACAAAAACATCTGGTGACCCCGACGTGATTTAGCAGGGGCTAATATCACGATTCACGCAAAATCACCGTCGATGGAACTGGAACTATCGTTAGGTCACAGCGGACATCTATCCCACACACAGAAGCATAAATTTTGTATCCAGCTGAAGGAAGCTCTGAAGTCATGGAACCGCTTGCAGAGTCACAAGGCAGGGTTGGTGCAGACATTGAACAGCTTATATCTAACTATACCAAGACTCCAGCCGACCGCAGAAGTTTAAAATACTGCCAAGACAAGCTAAGGTCTTTGCAGGCTGCTTGGGAAATATTTGAAGAAACAGATAGCGCGATCAGGAGGCTCCAAGACGTACCATCGAGCCATACATACTTCAAGAAAGAATATTTCGATGGCATAAGGAAGTTATACCACAAATACTACGAGAAGATCAGTACCAATATAATCGAGCTCAAGGATGCAGCATCGTCACAGGCCCTAGGGGCAATGTCGGACTTACAATTGGACGACAATGAAAACAACCATGAAGAATGTGCTAAGGCAAATCAGCCGTCTAAAGGGGCCATCCCAAAATTGGCCAAACCGGCTGTTATTCATACAACAGCCCCCCAGATTGGTGCAGAGAATAATGATAAAATTGTGAGGCTCATAAGGAGGCAAGGAGCGATCATGCAGTCACTTGATCGGCTTCTAACAACAACACTTGCGGACAGACAAGTGCAACCCAAGCAGTACTCGGAGCTACAATTAAAATCGATTGAAGGTTATTGGGCTCAAGTAGAGCAGTGCCACCAATCGATTTGTGAACTAAGCGATAACCCACGGGCACTGGGGCATAATATGGAACCCTATCTTCAATTGCAGCAGTTGGTCCAAGCAGGAATGCTGCACTTAACCCAAAAATTGGAAGTGCAGAACGTACCACAGCAGGCTACCGCACAGCAAGATCCCACTTCAACTAACCATCCAAACATAATGCAGCTTCCCAAGATCAGCATTCCGAAATTTGACGGCGACTACCTAAAATGGCGCCAGTTTCACGACCTTTTCAACCAAATGGTAAACAACAGATGGGAGGATGCCAAAAGCTTTGGTACCTTAAAACCAATTTATCTGGGGAAGCAGAGCGTCTTATAAGACATTTTCCCATCACAGACGATAACTACGAAGCTGCATGGGATATGCTAAGAGATCGGTACGACAACACCAGATTACTTGTGACAGCACTTTTAAATAAGCTTCTGGCACAGCCGGCACTATCCACAGATACCGCCGCTGGCATAAAGTCATTACATGACGTAACTCAAGAATGCTTGCTAGGCCTTCAAAATTTAAACGTATCTACTAACAATTGGGATCCATTTTTGGTACATCTTTTAATCAAAAAGTTCCATAGAAATACCCACAGCCTATACGAACAATCGTTAAAGGAACCCAGGAAGCTGCAGCCAGTAAAGGAGTTACTGGAATTCTTAGAGACTGGATCGCTGGAGGCTCTAGGCAACAAAGGCAGACACCATGAGCCACACCAAGGGCGGCAAACGACAGTTAAGGCGCTATCATCAACTACCAGTTTTCTTTATAGTAGATAACCTATGAGAGTTCTGGCGCAAAATCCCATAAGGTTTATACAGGGGGTCTAAATTCACATTTTCCGCCATCTTGGATTTTCTTTGCTGTGCCAATTGGTTGTGACGTCACAAACAGTAGTGCAATGATGATGATGACGTCATCATGGTTGTTGTTGTTGTATGGCCGAATGGGTACGGGGTACGGGTACTGAGTACGGTGTGGAGTACGGGTACTGAGTATGGGTGCGGGGTACGGGGTACGGGTACTGAGTACGGTGTGGAGTACAGGTACTGAGTACGGTGTGGAGTACTGGTACTGAGTACTGGTGCGGGGTACGGGGTGCAAGTACGGGTACGGAGTACGGGTGTGGGGCCAGGCGTCACATGATAAGACGTCACCTGTCGCGAGAATTTGATAATGCTGCAAGTGTTGTGAAATTAAAAAGTCAAAGTTGTGCTGCTCGGGCTTTGCTGGGATTTGAACCTGGGGATCGGTAGATTAAGAGACCTGTATCGCAGCCTCGAGGCTATCGAGGCTTCTACCTGTTCTTATTCAATTTGTGTATACAAGCGCTGAGCAATCTATAAATAGAATTTTTATTTTCATTCGACCATGCTGCCCCGTGGCTCTGATAAAAATTTTACCTAGCCGAATGTCTTAACAGATAAACAACAACAAGACTCGGTCCAGCCTCAACATCTGTTTTCGTTCTTTACAACAACAACAACAGCAAAAGCGTTTTTCATACAAACAACTCAGGCCTTCGCAAATGAATGGTGATTAATTTGTGTCTGCTGATAAGAACAGTGTTTGAAAAATAATACATACCTTGGTGTCGCTGAGGCCTTTTGTTTTGTTTGTTTGTATGATAAATTTATGCACAAGGTTTATGCAATTGCAGCATATGCATTATAAATATAGAATTATTAGATTGATAAATTATCAAGTTTCAAATAAATTCCTATTGCATAACAACAACAAGATTCCCAATTTCGTCAGACTTATGACGTAATTATTCTGTGCGGAACGTACTGGATAAATCATATTTTTTAAATACGTATTAAAATTGAACACTTTAAACACATATTAGACCCAATGCACGAATTTTAATTGCGGATTATGTTTTTAAAATATCCAAAGACAATTTTGATCTGGCGCAACCTTCAAATGGATTCCTTATCTAATATACATTAGACATATGTATGTAGGTGCAAATTCGAAAGTCTTCCATGCCGCGAAAGTTTATTGAGATAAACAAAGGGAAGTTTGCTCCATATATTGAAATTGATATGCAGCGAATTTAGTGGACCAGCTTCATAAAAATAAACATAGACAAAATTTTGATCAGGTGCAAGTTTTTTGAAACCGGCAAGGCCGTTCCTTATCTAATATATTAAACATAGGTGGCGTTATTTCATCATTTGTCGTTATTCTGATTTTTGTTTAGTTAACTGATATTGCACAATAACGTACGAGGAGTATGAGAGAACTTTTATGATGTTTCTATATTAGTCGGTTTTCCTTAACATCACGTCTGTGGGTGTATATATCATTTGCAATTGTTTAATAATTGTTTAGGTCTTCTTCTTCTTCACAGTGATATAAAATTGAAACATGATTGAAGTTGTCACGGGGTGGTGGGTTGGCAAAATATTTGCTGTTACTTTGAGCTTATTCTCAATTTTTATATGAGGATCACAAAAACAATTGTAAAGAATACAAAGAGGGTTCAATTAGCGAGTAGGAAGAATATCATAAATAGTATTTTAAAGAAAATAAAAGAATATTTGTAATGTTTTAAAAAATCTGTTTTATTTAAAAACCACTTATTATAATAAATTTTTCAAAGCACATCGACTTTTTGGAGTATTATAAGCTAATCCATTTTGTTGTTGTTGTTAGATTCAGGCATCCGTCCTCTTCTACATATTTATTAATGCTCTTCATCAAGTATGTTCACTGAGCTGTCTGATTTAATACTGGGCTGGTTGATTTTGATTGTTTATTCAATAATCCCATGCTCTCGTAACTCCTCAATAATTGACACTATTTCATTAGTATGACTATCATTTCCCGCTTGTTGTGATCCTACCAATATGCGGAGCCGATCAACTAGTTCATTGGGGTTATCCCAATAGATGTAATCAGTATTGTTGTTTAGAATTCGCATAATACCCTTACCGGTATGCGGAGTGCGAATCAACTTTTTTATTATCTTTTTATATTTATAGCTTTTTGTTCCTTTTACTTGCTGGTTTTCCTTAAAATCACGTTTGTGGGCGCATGTGTCGTTTAGGATTGTTCGATAATTGTCCAAGTCTTGTTTTGAGTAACCCTTGGGACGTTTCATAAAAATTAATGCAGCTAAGCCTTCAGTTATCTTATATTGCTTGCCGTTTATAAGAAAGATTTCTTTATCAACTTTTAATCTCGAATTACCAATATTCCATGCATTGTTATAATAGTACACTCCATAAGTTTTATCAAGTTCTGTACTGTCATTTTCAAGTAGTTCTTTATATTTGCTTAGTATCTGGTCTGGCGACTCTAATATCGGCGAATTATGTTCTCTCAATGTTGATGGATGTATACTAATTACTAATTGCTCCTTTAATCCCTCATGGGACATAGGGCGGAAACAGTTGCCCTCCAGCGGACTCTGTTTTGCGCGACAGCTCTCAGCTCTGACCAGGATTTCCCGGTTGTTGCGGCCTCTGCTAATAGGGTTCTCCTCCACGTTGTTCTAGGTCTTCCGACTCGGCGGGTTCCTTGCGGATTCCAGTCGAGGGCCTGTTTGGCTAGATTCTCGTTTTCGCGTCGCAAGGTGTGGCCAATCCAATTCCATTTCCTTCGCCTGATTTGGTCGTCTATCCTTTCTTGGCCGGCACGGCGCCATAGTTCTTCATTTGAAATTCTATCTTGCCAGCGGATTTTTAGGATACGACGTAGGCATCTGTTGATGAAAACTTGTAGGCGCCCTGTGATGAATTGGGTGACTTTCCATGTTTCGCAACCGTACAAAAGAACTGCCTTAACGTTGGAGTTGAACAGCCGCAATTTGGTGTTAATTGAGATCTCCGTCGATCTCCATACGTGAAACAGGCATGCATATGCGCTTCTTGCTTTATTTATTCTGGAACTGACGTCTTCTTCTGTACCGCCGTTTTCGGTAATAATACTACCGAGGTAACAGAATTTATCTACCAGTTCCACGTCACGGTTATTTAGCGCTGTTGGTTCAAGGGTGTTTGCATTTATCCGCATTTCTTTGGTTTTAGTCGGATTTAACCTTAAGCCTGCTGAACTACTTTCTGTTGCCAAATTGTTTAACATGTTTCTGAGGTCCTGGTGTCTGTGGGCCAGCAAACAGATATCATCCGCGTAGTCGAGGTCCTTAAGGCGGTCTAACAATCCCCATTGTATGCCACCTGTTCTAGTATCTAGAGCGCTGACAAGGATGTCGTTTATTACTATAAGAAATAGTAATGGCGAAAGTAGGCATCCTTGCCGTACTCCTGAGCTCACTTCAAAGCTGTCGGAGAGTTTTCCATTGTGAAGAACTCTGCATTTCGAATTGTTGTATAGAGCTTTTATCAATTCTATTATTTTATTCGGCAGTCCACGTTGCCGAAGAGCTCGCCATATAAAGCTCCTATTAACCGAGTCGAACGCTTTCTCATAGTCTACGAAAGCAAGGTAAAGGGGGGATCGGAATTCAGTAGACTGCTCCACTATGATTCTCAAGGTGTTAATGTGGTCTATGCAGGAGCGGCCTTTTCTGAATCCAGCCTGCTGTCTTCTAAGCGTTCGATCTACTGCCTCTCTTATCCTTGATAGTAATATGTGGGACAAGATTTTGCCCACAGTAGATAATAGACAGATGCCTCTCCAGTTGTCACATATTGTTAGGTCCCCCTTTTTTGGTATTTTGACTATGATACCTTCCGTCCAATCCTCCGGAAAGGTACAGGTGTTCCATGCTATTTCCAGGATTGGCTGTAGCGCATCTGCTATGAGGCTTGAGTCGGCTTTCAACAATTCTGGCGGGATGCCATCTTTTCCAGCTGCTTTACCATTGGCCATTGCATGAATTGCGGTTACTATTTCAGTCTTGGATGGGGCACGAGTGGTGATTCTTATTGGCTGTGCATTGTTGCTGTTGTTTTCCTGAGGTTCCTGTGTAAATGAACCATTCAGGGCGGCGAAGAAGTAATCTCTCCATCTTTGGAGTTGCTCCTCGTCGCTGCACAGCAGCCTTCCATCCGCACTCTTTACGGCATGCTTTTTAGTAGAGTGCTTTCCCGAGAGCTGTTTAGTGATTTGGTACAGCACCTTACTGTTGCCTGTGTTTGCCGCGTTTTCCGCTTTCTCTGCGAGCTCATTTATCTGCCGCCTTTTATCACGCCGGACACTTCTCTTTACCTCCCGGTGCAATTGGGAGTATTCCCGTTCAAGTTGTTGTCGTTTTTCCGGGTCGCTTGTAGAGTTCACGTTATTTTTGAGGGCCCTTCTGCGTTCAATTTTTTGCCAGGTTGTGTCCGAGATCCAGTGTTGCTGGTTTCTTTGGACATAACCGATGCTTGTTTCCGCTGCTGTTATTATAGCGCCCTTTGTTGTGCTCCACAGCTCTTCAATATTTGTGTCGTCAGAAACGGTTTGCTGGTTTAAGATTTCTTGCAGTTTGCCAGCAAATTCTCGCTTTTTGGTGCTCTCACGCAGAAGGTCTACGTTAAACCGTCGACGGTTTATGGCATCGCGTTGGACGTTTCTGATTGCAGCGATTTTTAGGCGGATAGTTGCTACTACCAAATGGTGGTCACTTCCAGTGTCTGCTCCCCTAAAGCTCCTGACATCCTCCAGAATAGTTCGCCATCTGCGACTGACGGCCACGTGATCTATCTGATTTCTCGTTCTACCGTCGGGCGATACCCAGGTCTCCTTGTGTATCTTCTTGTGACAAAAGTAAGTTCCACCTACCATGAGTTGATGGGAACTACAAAAGTCAACGAAAAGTTCACCATTGTGATTGGTATCTTGGCTTAGGCCTTGATTTCCAATTGTGTTTTCAAGGCCGGTGTTGTTGGGGCCGATCTGTGCGTTTAAATCACCCATCAAAACAATGATGTCTCCCCTTGGAATAGAGCGAAAAACCTCATTCAGTCGCATGTAGAACTCGTCTTTGATGTCATCTTCTGCGTCTTCAGTCGGAGCGTAGCATTGGACTATCGTAGTACTTCTTAGCCTGGTACGTAGGCGCACGGTAATAATCCTCTCAGAAACTGGTGACCAGCTAATGAGGCTGGACCTGGCTTCCTTGGTGAGTATTACGCCAACGCCATTCCTACGATTTTCAGTTTCGTTTCTCCCAGAATATAAGAAGGACTCACCGTTTGGGCAGATATGTTCCCCCGCATCGGGCCATCTGGTCTCGCTGAGTCCCATGACCTTGATTTTATAGCGGTTCATCTCGTTGAGCACTTCATCCAGCCGTCCATCAGCAAGCAGAGTTCTCACATTCCATGATCCGATTCGTGTCCTGTTTCGAAAAGCAAAGGTCGTCGTCGTGTTGTCCGTCCGGTTCCGAGGCAATGTTTGCCGATTCGTAGCAATTGTGTGTTTTATGGGAGCGGGTTGCTAACCCTCAGCCCAACCGACTTAAAACTCTGTTTTGTGGCGCAGAGAACTCGCCATTCGACCGTCTCCCGTTAGCTCCTTCCGAAGAAGTACCCCAGGGGGCACCGCGGGGAGGTGGGATTAGGACTTGCTAACAGAGCTGCTAGGTGTTCGTCTGCAGTGACTCTTCTCGGGTTTTGGCAGAAGTGACAAATCGGGTGCCACCACCTTCCGAGGTCTTTGTTAGCCATTCGCCCCCCATGGATGTATAGGTGTGGCAAATTCATCATCATCAGCTTCTCCATCATCATCATCTCTCAATAGAGAATAATCCCTAAGAGGGGTGCTAGTTGGTTCCAGCTTTAAATATTTACGAGCAGGTGGTGTATATGTTTCATCATTCTGAGGTATTTCATCTTCTATCTCTTCTTCTTTTGGCTCAACTTTGACTGCATCTTTTGATTCCAATTTTGCATCTGTTACTAATTGTTTAAGAGGTTTTGTGATTGGTTTAAAGGTTTCCTCCAGATATGTTGCTTGTAGAAGTCTTCCAGCTTTTAAAGCTTTATATTTCTTTCTAATTGAATTTTTAATTTTTACAATGTTCTCAAGCAATTGAATATCCTTTTCATAGCCCATTTTAGCCAAAGGTCCCTTTAACTGATTTATTAACGGTCTGTTCACTGAGCTGTTTGATTTGGTACTGAGCTGTTTGATTTCGCTACAAGTTCATTTATTCAATAATCTCATGCTCTCGTAACTGTTTAAGTATCCAAAATATTTCTTTTCCTTCTCTAGTTGCCGCTAAGCATCTCAATCGATCAACTAGCTCATTGGGGTCGTATAAGTTTGAATTTTCATCGTCATCATCATAATCTTCATCTTCAATGTTTAATTGGGGGTGTTTGTAGCGGTACTGACGAAAGTTGTCAGTATATTTATTTGAATCTTCAACCATCTTGACACGTTTTCCTGTGACTTCGTTAATTGATTCTAAATCCGAACTTTGCAAATTTTCATCATCATTTTCTTCAGAAGTATACGATTGTGACTCATCATCTTGGGTTTTACAAGGGTATTGACAAATTTTACCATAGTTTTCACTATTTTTATTTACATCTTCAACAAACTTTGCTCGTTTTGTAAATGGCTCTAAATCTGAGCTCTGATCTGTTCCAAGAAACGAATTTTTGTTATTATATAGTTCCGCATGATTCTTTTCATATTTATCCATCTGCACCCCCCTAGAGGAAATATTACTAGAACTGTTCTCGCTGTTACCATGTTCGGAAACTGTTTTTGGTGTTTGAATTTGTAAATATTCCCGACCTTTTCTTATTTTCAACATTTTATTTCTAATGTTTTCTGTGGGACTATGTCTATTATCATCCTCATACTCCATAGCATTATAGATATCTTCATCAGAATGAATTAGTGATCTATCATTATCTTCATATTCCCTGCTTCTGGATGCATGCGTTGATCCTTTTTTATGCCTAGCAAGACTCTCTCGACGAGTGAATGTCTTGTTACATTCCGTGCACTCAAACATAGTGATCACAAGTTACTGCACTATATCGAGCGAGGTAAGTATTTATATACTGGCGTCGGTGCACCGGTGTTGGTGTTTGGTGCACCGGTGGGTGCACCGGTGGTGGTGCACCAACATTGGTGCACCGGTGCACCGGTGTTGGTGTTTGGTGCACCGGTGGTGGTGCACCAACATTGGTGCACCGGTGCACCGGTGTTGGTGTTTGGTGCACCGGTGGGTGCACCGGTGGTGGTGCACCAACATTGGTGCACCGGTGCACCGGTGTTGGTGTTTGGTGCACCGGTGGGTGCACCGGTGGTGGTGCACCAACATTGGTGCACCGGTGCACCGGTGTTGGTGTGACGCCAATATTGGTGCACCCACCGGTGCACCGGTGCACCAATGTTGGTGCACCACCACCGGTGCACCCACCGGTGCACCAAACACCAACACCGGTGCACCGACGCCAGTATATAAATACTTACCTCGCTCGATATAGTGCAGTAACTTGTGATCACTATGTTTGAGTGCACGGAATGTAACAAGACATTCACTCGTCGAGAGAGTCTTGCTAGGCATAAAAAAGGATCAACGCATGCATCCAGAAGCAGGGAATATGAAGATAATGATAGATCACTAATTCATTCTGATGAAGATATCTATAATGCTATGGAGTATGAGGATGATAATAGACATAGTCCCACAGAAAACATTAGAAATAAAATGTTGAAAATAAGAAAAGGTCGGGAATATTTACAAATTCAAACACCAAAAACAGTTTCCGAACATGGTAACAGCGAGAACAGTTCTAGTAATATTTCCTCTAGGGGGGTGCAGATGGATAAATATGAAAAGAATCATGCGGAACTATATAATAACAAAAATTCGTTTCTTGGAACAGATCAGAGCTCAGATTTAGAGCCATTTACAAAACGAGCAAAGTTTGTTGAAGATGTAAATAAAAATAGTGAAAACTATGGTAAAATTTGTCAATACCCTTGTAAAACCCAAGATGATGAGTCACAATCGTATACTTCTGAAGAAAATGATGATGAAAATTTGCAAAGTTCGGATTTAGAATCAATTAACGAAGTCACAGGAAAACGTGTCAAGATGGTTGAAGATTCAAATAAATATACTGACAACTTTCGTCAGTACCGCTACAAACACCCCCAATTAAACATTGAAGATGAAGATTATGATGATGACGATGAAAATTCAAACTTATACGACCCCAATGAGCTAGTTGATCGATTGAGATGCTTAGCGGCAACTAGAGAAGGAAAAGAAATATTTTGGATACTTAAACAGTTACGAGAGCATGAGATTATTGAATAAATGAACTTGTAGCGAAATCAAACAGCTCAGTGAACAGACCGTTAATAAATCAGTTAAAGGGACCTTTGGCTAAAATGGGCTATGAAAAGGATATTCAATTGCTTGAGAACATTGTAAAAATTAAAAATTCAATTAGAAAGAAATATAAAGCTTTAAAAGCTGGAAGACTTCTACAAGCAACATATCTGGAGGAAACCTTTAAACCAATCACAAAACCTCTTAAACAATTAGTAACAGATGCAAAATTGGAATCAAAAGATGCAGTCAAAGTTGAGCCAAAAGAAGAAGAGATAGAAGATGAAATACCTCAGAATGATGAAACATATACACCACCTGCTCGTAAATATTTAAAGCTGGAACCAACTAGCACCCCTCTTAGGGATTATTCTCTATTGAGAGATGATGATGATGGAGAAGCTGATGATGATGAATTTGCCACACCTATACATCCATCAACATTGAGAGAACATAATTCGCCGATATTAGAGTCGCCAGACCAGATACTAAGCAAATATAAAGAACTACTTGAAAATGACAGTACAGAACTTGATAAAACTTATGGAGTGTACTATTATAACAATGCATGGAATATTGGTAATTCGAGATTAAAAGTTGATAAAGAAATCTTTCTTATAAACGGCAAGCAATATAAGATAACTGAAGGCTTAGCTGCATTAATTTTTATGAAACGTCCCAAGGGTTACTCAAAACAAGACTTGGACAATTATCGAACAATCCTAAACGACACATGCGCCCACAAACGTGATTTTAAGGAAAACCAGCAAGTAAAAGGAACAAAAAGCTATAAATATAAAAAGATAATAAAAAAGTTGATTCGCACTCCGCATACCGGTAAGGGTATTATGCGAATTCTAAACAACAATACTGATTACATCTATTGGGATAACCCCAATGAACTAGTTGATCGGCTCCGCATATTGGTAGGATCACAACAAGCGGGAAATGATAGTCATACTAATGAAATAGTGTCAATTATTGAGGAGTTACGAGAGCATGGGATTATTGAATAAACAATCAAAATCAACCAGCCCAGTATTAAATCAGACAGCTCAGTGAACATACTTGATGAAGAGCATTAATAAATATGTAGAAGAGGACGGATGCCTGAATCTAACAACAACAACAAAATGGATTAGCTTATAATACTCCAAAAAGTCGATGTGCTTTGAAAAATTTATTATAATAAGTGGTTTTTAAATAAAACAGATTTTTTAAAACATTACAAATATTCTTTTATTTTCTTTAAAATACTATTTATGATATTCTTCCTACTCGCTAATTGAACCCTCTTTGTATTCTTGACAATTGTTTTTGTGATCCTCATATAAAAATTGAGAATAAGCTCAAAGTAACAGCAAATATTTTGCCAACCCACCACCCCGTGACAACTTCAATCATGTTTCAATTTTATATCACTGTGAAGAAGAAGAAGACCTAAACAATTATTAAACAATTGCAAATGATATATACACCCACAGACGTGATGTTAAGGAAAACCGACTAATATAGAAACATCATAAAAGTTCTCTCATACTCCTCGTACGTTATTGTGCAATATCAGTTAACTAAACAAAAATCAGAATAACGACAAATGATGAAATAACGCCACCTATGTTTAATATATTAGATAAGGAACGGCCTTGCCGGTTTCAAAAAACTTGCACCTGATCAAACTTTTGTCTATGTTTATTTTTATGAAGCTGGTCCACTAAATTCGCTGCATATCAATTTCAATATATGGAGCAAACTTCCCTTTGTTTATCTCAATAAACTTTCGCGGCATGGAAGACTTTCGAATTTGCACCTACATACATATGTCTAATGTATATTAGATAAGGAATCCATTTGAAGGTTGCGCCAGATCAAAATTGTCTTTGGATATTTTAAAAACATAATCCGCAATTAAAATTCGTGCATTGGGTCTAATATGTGTTTAAAGTGTTCAATTTTAATACGTATTTAAAAAATATGATTTATCCAGTACGTTCCGCACAGAATAATTACGTCATAAGTCTGACGAAATTGGGAATCTTGTTGTTGTTATGCAATAGGAATTTATTTGAAACTTGATAATTTATCAATCTAATAATTCTATATTTATAATGCATATGCTGCAATTGCATAAACCTTGTGCATAAATTTATCATACAAACAAACAAAACAAAAGGCCTCAGCGACACCAAGGTATGTATTATTTTTCAAACACTGTTCTTATCAGCAGACACAAATTAATCACCATTCATTTGCGAAGGCCTGAGTTGTTTGTATGAAAAACGCTTTTGCTGTTGTTGTTGTTGTAAAGAACGAAAACAGATGTTGAGGCTGGACCGAGTCTTGTTGTTGTTTATCTGTTAAGACATTCGGCTAGGTAAAATTTTTATCAGAGCCACGGGGCAGCATGGTCGAATGAAAATAAAAATTCTATTTATAGATTGCTCAGCGCTTGTATACACAAATTGAATAAGAACAGGTAGAAGCCTCGATAGCCTCGAGGCTGCGATACAGGTCTCTTAATCTACCGATCCCCAGGTTCAAATCCCAGCAAAGCCCGAGCAGCACAACTTTGACTTTTTAATTTCACAACACTTGCAGCATTATCAAATTCTCGCGACAGGTGACGTCTTATCATGTGACGCCTGGCCCCACACCCGTACTCCGTACCCGTACTTGCACCCCGTACCCCGCACCAGTACTCAGTACCAGTACTCCACACCGTACTCAGTACCTGTACTCCACACCGTACTCAGTACCCGTACCCCGTACCCCGCACCCATACTCAGTACCCGTACTCCACACCGTACTCAGTACCCGTACCCCGTACCCATTCGGCCATACAACAACAACAACCATGATGACGTCATCATCATCATTGCACTACTGTTTGTGACGTCACAACCAATTGGCACAGCAAAGAAAATCCAAGATGGCGGAAAATGTGAATTTAGACCCCCTGTATAAACCTTATGGGATTTTGCGCCAGAACTCTCATAGGTTATCTACTCTTTATAGCTGCAGCATATGCAAGGCCAGCCACCCATTATACTTCTGCAAGGAGTTCCTCCAGTTATCTCCAAACAACAGACTCAATTTAGTAAGAAGAAACAAACTTTGCGTTAATTGCCTCAAGCCTGGGCATGCAGCAGCTGTTTGTAGCCTAAGGAGTTGTAAGAAATGCAACAACAAACACAATTCACTTCTTCACATAGATAAAACCACCAACAGTGTGCCAGTAAAGAATATACCAGTAAACCAAACAACTACTTCAGCGGCATCAGCTAAGTCAGAAAACCAGACAGACAATTCCTTCACTCTTGCCACACAAAACAATGAGAGAGGAAGAAGTTATGTCCTATTAGGCACCGCCATAATAAATATAAGCAACGGTAAGGGCCTAACAATATCTTGCAGAGCTGTACTAGACTCCGGTTCCCAGGTGAACGTCATTACCGAGAGAGTTTGTAACAAACTTGGATTAACTCAACGTTCGACAAATACAAATATCGAAGGCATTAATCAAATCAAGCAGAAAGCTCAAAAAAGAGCAAGCATGGTGATGCAATCAAGAACCTCAGGTTTCTCAACGCGTTTAGAGGCATTAGTGCTACCACAAATCATAGCCCCTCAACCAGCCGAGGAGATAGACACTAGTTTATGGAACATTCCAGAAAACATACCTCTTGCGGATTCAACCTTCAATCATCCCAACGCAATAGACGTATTGGTCGGAGCAGAATTCTACCATCAACTCTTATCCGTCGGCCAAATTGATTTGGGTGAAGGATTACCAGTACTACAAAATTCGGTCCTAGGATGGATCGTCGCAGGAAAGATAAATGGGATGGCACAACCCACGCCATTTTGCGGAATTGGAGGCACTCAAGATATTAACAGCACCATAGAACGATTTTGGAAACTTGAAGAAGTTGACACTTCTCACACCGCCTTGACACCTACCGAAAAACGCTGCGAAGAACACTTCATCCAGACTGTTAGAAGAAGCTCTGAGGGTCGCTTCATAGTAAAGTTACCCTTTAATCAAGATCCAGCACAGCTAGGTGAATCGATCGACATTGCACTTAGAAGATTCAATTCACTTGAGAAGAAGCTAAGCCGACATGAGGACCTTAAATTGGAATATACGCAGTTCTTGGATGAATACTCCCAACTAGGACACATGAAAGAAGTCCCTATAAGATCAATTCGTCACCCTTACTACTTTCTCCCACACCATTGTGTGTTGAAGCCAGAAAGTAGCACCACCAAACTCAGGGTAGTGTTTGATGCATCGTGTAAAACATCGACCAATTTGTCATTAAACGATGTTCTCGCAACAGGACCCACCATCCAGTCCGAGCTCTTCTCCATATTATTACGGTTCCGACTACCCAGATTTGTCTTCACGGCAGATGTAGAAAAAATGTTCCGGCAAATTGAGGTGTCTGAGGAGGATCGCAAGTACCAATTGATAGCTTGGAGAAAGGACCCCAATCATCCTATAAAATTCTACCAGCTCAACACTGTTACTTATGGCACAACATCAGCCCCAAATTTGGCAACAAAATGTTTGCAAAGACTAGGCCAAGATAATGCTGAACGCTTCCCTCTGGGCTCCAAAGCCATACAGGACGACTTCTATGTAGATGACTTGATGACCGGCTCCGACAGTTTAACAACGGCACTCGCCATACAGCAAGAAGCAATAAAGGTGCTACAACAAGGGCAATTTAAACTAAGGAAATGGTGCGCGAATCACCCACAATTACTAATGGGTATACCATCCAAGGATACGGAAGTCCAAATAAACTTCAAGGATGGATCATCTGAGGAACAGATAAGGACTTTAGGCTTAACATGGATGCCTAAATCAGACTCTTTCTGTATCAAAACAACATGGAACGAGAACGATAATGTCACCAAGCGAATAGTAGCCTCTAACATTGCACACTTATTTGACCCCTTGGGTATAATGGGGCCTGTTGTAATTATCGCCAAGCTATTCTTACAACGATTATGGGAATTGAAGCTAGACTGGGATGCCGCCATACCTCAAGAGCTGCACACCCGATGGATCAGATTCAGAGAAGGTATGAAGAGCCTGAATAACATCAAATTCCCACGACACGTATTCGGTCAACAAGTGCCTAATACAATTCAAATGCATGTATTCGCCGACGCGTCAGAGCGAGCTTACGGTGCAGCAGTTTACCTCAGGTTCGGCACCACCTGTATAAGAGTAGCACTTCTATGCGCTAAATCGAGAGTAGCTCCTGCCAAGAAGATAACTCTCCCTCGTCTTGAGTTGTGCGCTGCGAGACTGGCCTCCGAACTAGCCAAACGAGTTAAGGAGGATTTAAAATTACAAAATAGCAAGACATTCTATTGGACTGACTCTGAAATTGTCCTCAACTGGCTGAACTCTGCGTCATCCTCCTTCCAGAGCTTTGTTGCTAATAGGATAGCAGCAATCCAGGAGTTATCTGAGCCTAATCAGTGGCGACATGTACCCTCAAAACAGAATCCGGCTGATGTATTATCCAGAGGTCTTGCTCCCGAGAAATTAGAAGGCCACGCATTATGGTTTCACGGACCACCGTTTCTGCATGGAAAGGAATCTATTTGGCCAGCACAATATATGCCTGCAGCGAGCAATTTGGAGAAGAAAAGAACGAAGATTACAATCCCAGTAAGCGTGGTTGCAGGGCTGGTTACCAAGGCCATTAACCATCGTAATTCCTTTAGTCATTTGCAAAGGGTTACGGCTTACGTTCTTAGATTTGTAAAGAACTGTAAGTGCAAAACACAAACAGACAGAAGCCAGGAGCAATTAACAGTAAATGAGCTAGAAGAAGCGCTAATCGTCCTTATTAAAGAAACGCAATCTGAGACATTCAAAGAGGAGCTTCAGCAACTGAAAAGGTCAGGAATCGTACACAATGCAAGTCCCATCAGCAGTCTCAGCCCATTTATAGATAGAAATGGAATTATACGAGTAGGAGGAAGACTCGAGGAAGCCAACATACCTTTCGATACAAAACACCCAATGCTATTGCCTTACGCACATAGCACCACAAAGATGCTGATGGAGCATTTCACAGAATTCACATGCAGGCCCGCAGAACTTACTAGCAATAACGCGAGAGAGGTTTTGGCCTTTAAAGGGTAAAACAACTGCAAGGTCAACAGTCCAGAACTGCCTGCGATGCTCACGAGCTAAACCGAAACTACTTGCACAATTTATGGGAAACCTGCCATCCACGCGAGTGCAACCCGCAAGACCCTTTGTGAATGCTGGCGTGGACTTCTGTGGACCCTTCTGGATCCACTATAAATTAAGAGGAAAGCGTCCACATAAATGTTACGTGGCAGTGTTTTGTTGTTTCGCCACCAAGGCTACGCATCTTGAGGTCGTTAGCGATCTAACAACAGCAGCTTTTATCGCCGCCCTCCGAAGGTTTACCAGCAGACGCGGCAACTGCCGCAACCTTTATTGTGATAATGCCACAAACTTCGTAAGAGCGAAGAATCAACTAACGGAATTACGAGATGCGGTGTATTCCAAGGAATCAGGAGAAAAGATTACCACCTTCTGTACAGGAAACGGCATCGATTTTCACTTCATTCCACCAAGATCACCACATTTTGGCGGATTATGGGAGGCAGCGGTGAAGTCAGCAAAGCATTTGTTAATAAGAACAGTATCAACGGCATCCCTCACATACGAGGAATTGGAGACAGTCATAGTGGAAATTGAGGGGATTCTGAATTCCCGACCACTAACGGTACTCTCGGAGAACCCAGACGATCTTTCTGCACTTACCCCCGGTCATTTCCTCATAGGCGAACCGTTGACAAGTGTTATTGACCCGCAAGCCGAACGAACCAAGGTCACTCTGCTACAACGATGGAAGCTAGTCACGCACCTAAAAACACAATTTTGGCATCGGCGGACTAGGGAATACCTTCATGAGCTACAACATAGGTATAAATGGAAAAATCGATGCCAAAACGTCCAACCTGGCACCATGGTTGTGCTCCAAGAAGATAATCTGCCAGTATTAAGCTGGCAACTAGGCAGAATCCTAAAAACAATTAAAGGCCAAGATGGTTTAGTTAGAGTCGCAGACGTAAAGACCGCATCCGGTGTCTTGAGGCGACCAATACATAAACTGGCACCATTGCCAATACCATCTGAAGTGGACACAGCGACCGTTCAAGATCAAAGGACAGACTAGGAAGGCTCACCCTCAACACGATCAATGGACGCCCCAACTATTGAGACAGACATTCAGCCAGAACTAGCTCCACAACCCCAGCTAGAACCTCTGGCAAGCGTGTCAGAACCTCCGTCATCACGACCAAAACGTCGACGGGTTTCCAGGACTGCTCTAACCTTATCATTATTAGCTTGCTTGATCTTTCCGGTAATGGGCTCCACAAACCCTGTGGCCATAACTCCATTTGAGAACCAGCCTGGAATTTACTTTGAGGGTATGGCTCCAACCCATTTAATATCACATGAGTGGAACTTAGTTATCTACTATAATATGACGAGTTATTGGCAAGAGTATCATAACATCTTTAAAGGGATCGAGAGACTCAAAAATATGTGCACAAGAATGACAGATCAATCGCAATGTAGTTCTACAAACTTTCAGTTCAGCAATATTTTGCATGGCCTAAAGGATACAAATGATCTGCTTCAATCTCCGACCAAGTCAAGGCAGAAAAGGGCTCCACTCGATATCGTCGGGAATATCGCAAACTCCTTATTTGGGGTACTCGACTCCAGGTACGCCATGGAAATGTCCGAGATTATAAACAACGTAGAAGGAAACCAGAAATATCTTCTAGATCTCATCAAAAACCAAACCACGCTGATTGATTCAACGACCAACATAGTACGAAGATCATACGATGAAATTAACCAACAGTTCGAGCAGTTCAATCGCTATGTTAACCGCTCCCTCAATATCATTCAGGAAGAGTTGAAGGAGGAGCAATTAAGAGAATGGTTCAGTTCAGCCTCTCTTGGTCTGATCCTGATGGTTTCCAATTACCAAAGGATGCAGAACAGCTTATTGGACCTAATCATCGACACTCACCATGGCAAAATCAACCCCCAATTATTAACACCAAGGCAGCTACAAGAACAGTTGACAATTATCAAGGAGCATTTGCCATCAACAGTCCGTTTACCAGGCAGCCAGAGTAATTTATTGCAAGTATACAAGCTGATGACAGTACAGGCTCGTTTGGTTAAGGATTACATTATATTCCGAGCGCGATTACCACTATTCACATATGAACAGTATGAATTGCTGCGCATTATTCCCATACCAATTGTGGCGAATGGAAGCTACATAACTATAGAGCCTTCAACAAATTACCTCATTATCAACTTACATCAAGACCAATATTACCCGTTATCCGAACAAGAACTGGCAAGATGTACAAAAATTGATTATTCCAGCTACATGTGTCAACAACATCACCCTATCTACAGGAAGGCGTCCAACGTCAGTATATGCGAAGTAGAATTCTTAATACATTCTTCAACGCCTCCAAGTTGTAAATTGGTCCGGTCACAGAATCCTCCTAGATGGATACAGCTGTTAAATCCAAATCATTGGATTTACAATATGAAGGCATCTACCACCATAAATCTCGTATGTGGTAATGCGGTCTCACAACATTTACTGAAAGGGCAAGGAATGCTTACGCTACAACCTGGATGCACCATCAAGGAAACGGGCACATCAATACAGGCTCACAATCTCTACCCTAGTACCATCAGAACAGCATTCTTGCCGTCACAAAACCTCACGGATGTCATCCCTTCTTCACAATTAGAGGAACTACTTCAACCGTCCAGAAGCCAGCAAGCTCTAGAAGAAGACTTCTCCAAATTGAAGGAAGACATCAAACAACTCCAAAACGAAGAAGCAACTGGCCTGCAGGCAGCACCACACCATGTCCATTACTTTAGTTTAGGCTACTTGACAGCCTTTAGCATTTTAGCTGGAATAGGATGGATGACTTATAAATATATTAAAAAAAGACGCCAGAAAAAAACACGCATCCCAATACCTCTTCCGAGAAGAAGGCAGTCCTTGGACATCAACATACCGGACTTTGACATCAACCCAGCGCTCGAAGATGACACACCAGTCTAGTTGAACCACAGATGATTCAACGCGGGGGAGGATGTTAAGATCACGCATATATATAGTTAGTCTTAAGAAAAAACAAAATCTAATTTATCTAAATTATCTCGAAGCATCTAATTTTACTCAATCAAATTTTTCCCACAATAGAATTTAATTTCATTACAGTAAAAATATTTGTTACTTTGCATTTTTTCTCTTATCAGTCAGACATACATATCGTATTACATTAGAACGTAAGAAATTATTTGTTGAGCTTGCATTCAAGTTTCCCTTAAAGAAAATATTTCTATTTTAATAAGACAAAAAATATGTTAGCAAGGCACTATATAAGCCGAAATTATATTTAATAAAGAACAGTTGATTTTCAACTAGGAAAAGAGGTGTTTTAAGTGAACTTTTACTAAAAACAAATCTACCATTTTGTGTGCACTAGTATTGAACTAGGGCACTACTCACCAAACGCATAGGTTTGTACCTAGGCAACGTTACCCAGTAGTAGCGCATAGGTTTGTACCTAGGCGGCTTCTACCAACAATATAAAAAACAAGCGAGGAGAAAAAAGCTTCCCTCGCTCTACAAAAACAAATGAGTTCAATGTCCTGTTAATAGAGTTGGACATGAGTTCACGGTCTAGGAAATAATGTCTGGCCGTGCTTGTTTTTTATTGTCGAAGGCGTAGGAGTAACGCAGAGTACCGCCATCGGCAAAACTATGAAGTGGGTTGGAGGGGATTGAGAGCAGATCATTAAAGAATATTAGAAAGAAAGCAGGTGAGAGAATCGACCCTTGGGGAAGGCCAGCCGAGATAGAATGAGGGTTGGATTCGACGCCATCCACTACAATCTTGATTGAACGACCAGAAACAAAGCTCTCAAACCAGTTCCTAAGAGCTGAGATGTAAGTTAATTTTTCAGTTTTACAGAAGGCGTCGAATTAGAGGCTGCAACAATTTTCTGCTTTTCAGTTGCACGCATAACTCTACTCTAGAGTCTCTGCAACCAACAAAAATGTGCGTAGTTTTGAAGAGGCCTCCTGTCTATCTACTCAATAAACTCAGTAATTTTCAAGTAACAACTTTTAAGAAAAACGCAAGCATTTAAAAAAAATTTACCTTTGAATCAAAAAAATACATTAAAAATGAATGAAAATATTGCAGATATAAATATGTATTATAGGACTTATGGACTTATGTTGTTTAATGGTAGGTCCACATGAAAGAGGCTTTTGTCGGTCGTTTTTTGAAGTTTGAATGAAACGGCCGACGGAATGCCTGTGCGGACAATGTCGACGGAATGTTTGTGTCCACTTTTTCCAGAGGCTTGTCAGCGTCTTTCCTTTGTTTCGCGGTTCACGCGAACAAAGTATGTGGTGTGTGGGTCATAGGGCTCACATGACCAACTACCCAGTATGATGAATATTGAATATTACGAATAAATATTAAATATTAAAATCTTTCAATTATTGGTTAATTTCTAGTACTTCTGTAACACCATACTCCCTTTTGGAAGCTGGTCGGCAAGGGATTGTGATCCCTCATATTGTTTATAACTACACAATATGTCCACATCTACAACTTTCTTCTTTGATTTAAGATCTCGTTGCAACCTTGACATCAAGAATTCCAACTTGTTTGCAATCTTTTTGTCACCACAAAACAAGTGAGTTTTTGTGTCGCGGAACTCGTCATTAGTTATGGGTTTTCACGGCAGTATTTTTATTTCCAATTCTTGGATTGTTTTCATTAAATTTGAAAATTTGATGCTATCGAAAGTAACCAAGGGGGTGGTTTTATTGAAGCTACCATAAATAATGAATGGGTAATGGCGTGGGATATATATATGTAGATGTATATTCCAAAATTCTTAGAATTTTGGGTAATTATTTACTTTATTACTCCACCGCGCAGGGATTGTATAAGGGGTTAACCTAAACACATTCCCTTTTGCAATTAGCCGTCGGTCAGCGGTCAAAAAGTTATTTTGGGTTGAAATTTTGTAAAACTCACTTTTTTATATGTATTTTTTTCAAAAATAGCGGTTCAATAAGCAGTCATTTTAGTAACGACTTTGACTCTGGATTGCGCGCCCCCAAACACTCCGCCACCTCAACTTCTACTCCATTCTCGGAGTAGGGCCCGACCATTTTGGTGTTGCGCCCAGAGCGGAGGCTAAAGTAAACAATCATCCTTAATACAAACATTTAAAAAAACTTTCAAAATCGGAACTGTTATTCCTTCATTCATTCGACTTCTCTTGAGAAATATTGTTTTTTTTATTATTGTAAACAAAAACAATCAAATTTATCCAAACTAATCACGCAAATTTTCTCTATAATCAATAATAAAATAAATAAAAAAAGCTTGAATTTTTGTTAAAAAAAACCTATTTCATTTTTCTCAACATGGAAAAAAATACGACGCTTAATTTAATAATTACATTTGCATCTCCATTCATCATCTTCTTCATTGTTAAATTTCAGCCACCGACCAAGAAATCGTATTTTCCAACAACAACAAAACCACAAAACAAAAGGAATACACAAACAGGAATCTATTTTTAGATCCAAAACTTCTGGCTTTTCTTCCAACATGCGTGAAGGGCTTTGTAATGCTTTTTAAAATTCAGGCGCAAACCGGCTTTTTTCAAGTTTTACTAAAAATTAACAAAATTGAAAATTTTTTGTATTTTATAATTATTATGCACGTATAAGGAAATAATATTAATTAATTAATGTTGAAACCCCATTCCCATTGATTTTAGAGGCGTACAACAGAAATTCACAGCCATAAAACTTAAAACGGTACAACTATCGCCATCTAGTATCGTAGCTGGACAAATGTTTGTCCATATCTACTTACTCTATAATCAATGTTATCTATAAGTAGATACGTAACCTTGTTGTATGGTCTTGAATATACCCGACTACGAAGCGTGTTCAACGCCATCTACATGTTAAAAACTATCATGCACAACAACATGTTACAGAAAAGCCACTGTACACAAACGAAATTAAAACACTCCACTTTTAATCGAATTCAAATGTTAATTTTAAGATAAGCAAGCGAATTATTATTCGAACGTTAAGTTTATGAATTGTTTTAGACTCTAAGTTTAGTTATCTTTGTACAGCCTTCGGGTTAACTTCCAAATAAATATAATATTCATATTGTATCCTTCTTTATTAATAAATTCCTATGAGGACTAGGAGTCGAATCCCCATAAATTGAAAAATCCATGTTAAAACTTAGGCTCACGAGCTTTCGAAAAATATAAAAGCTGTCTATCGTTTTCGTAGCTTATGTACATAGAACTTTCTAATTGATGTATATGGCCTTCCGCACACTTGTCCATAACATCAAAACAAAAACCGGTTTTATAGGCAAGGGGTCGCAGGGAAGACAGTTTTTCTTCCATAATTTTCCATCATTTGTTCACCCAAACATTTTCTGGTTTCACCGTCCATTACACTAACACAAGCATGTTTTCGTTCTCGGCAAAGCTGCTTCGCTGTGCTTGCACCCCACACTACTCCATAGGCATTACAATCGTTACACGAAAATGATGGATAAAAGTGAGTTCCGAGTGTACTATTGAACTCATATTAAAACCGGTTTGAAATTATGGACAAGTGTGCGAAGGGCCTATAGCATGAATTGAGATACTTGCGATTGCGTCTGCCGTTCTTTGAGACAAAATTCCCGGAATTTTTTGTTGTTGTGTTTATATGCTTTAAAAACGATTTGTTAGGTTCAAGAAAGAATTGAGCCGTGGAAGATTTTTATTCTTTTTTTCTTTTTTGGTGAAATCAATTTTTTTAATGCAGGTGGATACGGTGCCGCAAATTATAATTACTGCTTTGTAAAACAATATTGCAAAGACTAAAAGTAAAAAATTGGTTATTATTAAAAATCGAAGCCTGAGAAATTATGTTATATTATATATGTTTTGGGGGTCATTTTAACACTAGAAAATCCGAACATATTGACACCCTTGAAAGTCCAAGGCGAAAGATCTTTCGCAACCTGTTTTTTTCAGTGATTTAGTTAACATTTCGATGTAGTTTGTGTGTAATACTGATAATAATTATTTATTATTTGTCTCTTTAATCTTCCAAGTAATTTTTGAACAAATGGAGCACTTTCTGTTACCTTGTTTCTGTTGCAGTTCTTTCCTATCAGACAATTTTTGAACGACTCCAAAGAAACCGACGTACCTGCATCCAAAATTTCAGCATTGTTATTCCTTGGTTTAGCTTCCGCATAGTCTTTACTCAATTCTTCATCTAAATCGAGTAAATACCAGCCTTTGTGAAATCTTGCTCCCTGTCACTTCCTTATAAAGAATCCATGCGTTGATCCCAGCCAAGTCAAGTACGCTGCAGAAAGTATCAAAAGGCCACCATCGACACGATGCTTTGACAGAATATTTGCAGGCCATCTGATCTGCAACATCAACGCACTTGTTTGCATTATAATATAGAATTGGCCTTTTTTGCCTTCTGATTGGACTTCGACTTTAGGATGCACTGTGCTCAGAACAATCACATTTTTAGCAGCCTTACCTTGATACACTGTCAATGTAGTTTGGCCTTTTTTGAGAATCACCACCTCATACAATGGTCTGCGAACATAGCCAGCAGGTATTTCTCTTGTTGCTTTTAGATTTCAGATTTTCAGCTAATGAAAATCCGGTGAACAAGTTGTCCATGATGAAATTTCTGCCACTGTTGAGAAACTGTTCAGCTAATTTGGGAATAACATTCTCGGAAAGCCGTTGATTTTCTGGGCGTTGCTTATTTTTTCCAAGATACAGCAACCCGTACACAATATACTTTCACGCCACATTCACCGCTAGCCAATATTTTTGACCGCACCTGTCCGGCTTAGATGCCATAAATTGAGTGAACGGACATCTCGTTTTCGTTGGAAAGAGTTGTTCGTCATCTGTGATGTTGCAACCGGGATGGAACACGGTTGACTGTTATCTATGAATTTGTTTCAAATAAAGGACACCAGGGCAAACTTGTCTGTTTTCAAACGCTCAGAACGAGTGTTTTTGTCGTCGAATCTTATATATTTCAAGATTTCTTTGAAGCGATTGCGACTGATTGTAATTTTGCAGAAATTCAGTGCCTATTTTGATAACCATAAAGAATTCAAAGGAAATCCTTTCGATCCTGTTGCACCGCGAGCATATACTATGGCAGTAAATGCTAATAACTCCTCGAGAGACCAGTGGCGGACTAAGGGTGGGGCGGAAGGGGCGGTCCGCCCCGGGCCTCTGGTTCCTGGGGGCCTCCAAATGTCTACAAGTTCCCTTGATCAAATCCTAAACAAGGCTTTTAAAATATGGTCAGTGCCTACCTAAGTGGTGCTTTGGAGTCGGAGGTCCCGTACAATGTTCCCGTAGACACAAATAAGTACAGCATGTAATTATTAAAATGGGACTTTATTGAATCGTTATCCTGTACATCGCTTATTCTTCAATACTTCTTGACCATTTTCATCTCGGTTGCAACATGCAAGATGAGTTTTTCTAAACTTAAGCCTAGGGCCCGATTCGGCAACGGTGAGTCTTACGGTCTTCACCAATTTCAGTGAACACTGCTTATTTGCGCGTCCGCAAGAGTGAGAATGAGTTTTTTTGACATTTGCGGTGAACACCGCCGTAAAAAAATTCTCACTGAGAAAAAGGCTGTGAATTTACGGTGAGTTTGATTTTTGACGAGTACAGTTGTTTTTGTAATTTCGTGCGATGATTTTTGAATAAGTTTTTTAATTTTTTTTAAAAATAATTTTTTTGAGAGATTTGTTTGGTATGTAAAAATAAAATGTTGTTTTAGTTTATTGTTCTAAAAGATTTTATTTAATTAGAATTTTTAAAATGGAAAGGTCAAGACAGTACCAACTCAGCGCATCATTCACTTTAAAAATCATTCAGCACTTTAAAACTCACTGGCACTTATGGAATCGCATTTTAAATAAAAGTGAACACCGAGGATGTGAGTGAGTTTTTTCTTCGGTGTTCACGGGAGTTATATTTTTACCGATAAATTAATCGAACTATACCGATCTGAAATAGAATGAAATATTCACACCAAAAGAAAAGAAAACAAACGAACTTTTAGAAAAGAAAACACATTTATTGCGATTGTAACGGATTGAAGTTTTACGACAGACTAATTATGCTATTTCTACTTTTCAGTGTTGCACTTACATTTTCAATTGTCTTTTTGACAAGGTAAGCATTTTCATGGTGGCGAGACATAATTTGATATCTTTTGGACGTGACTTTTTGATGAGAAAATATTTATGTTTTTAAACGGAAATTATTTGATAATCTTTTCTCGGTGAGAAAATAATAATTAACAAAATGTTATTTTATTTAATTCTGGGAATAACGGAAAAGCTTTTCCGTTACCACGACATTGGTTTCACTTGAGTTTGATGTGAACCAGCCTCAGTAGTGTCATCTTTCTTTGAATCATCAATATATGTAATTCGGGTGAAAAACTCACCGTTGCGGAATCGGGCCCCTGGTGTCCACTATAGAGCTTTTTGCATAGAGCTAGAGAAAACTCTCGCGTAGAGACGCGTAGAGAAGTGTATACACCCTCTCGAGCTGTACACATGCGCTCTACACCCACTCTACGCGAAAGTTTTCTCTGTGTTAGATTCATTTGATTTAAAATGCTTATATTTTTGAATTTTTGTAGATTTCTTAAAATGGTTATATTTTTGAATTTTTGTGCTTATATATTGTGAATTTGTATACTTTTACAAAATGTTATATATTTGAATCTTTATATACTTAAAAATGCTTTATATTGTGAACTTCTTACAAATGCTCGCATTCCTATTTGTATTGGTCATGCTTTAAAATTTCTACAATTCTTTTCCACTAGACATTCTCATGCCGGGAACCGGTTTTTCTTGCATTGCATCTCGATAAAATCAATTGATCCGTTATCAACTGAATCAGACTCAGCCTCTGATAAGAATTTTAATTTGGCACTAGCACGGTAGATTTGAGCAAGTAAATACCTGTTTCGCGGCAAGTGATAGAGTTAGAGAATATTTGGCTTGCTAAACATTTATTTTGTGAATTAAGAGTACATACTTTGAATTGTATATTGACGTTAAATAAAGGACAATTTACGAAAATTTTGGTTTATTGAACAACGACCTTTACAACATTTTTATTCACTCTGCTAAAAAACTCTATAGTGTAGAAGCAATTTTTTGTGTTGTGTAGAGCTCTACATCTACTCTACGCTCTATCAAGCATGTTTGATAGAGTTTTTCTCTCTACAGTATTCATTCTTATTTGCATTTCGACTGCGCTTCGAATTGTTATACATCGGCCTGTGAAATAACAACGAAATTCGAATACGACATACGCAGAAAATGTGTCTTCTTCCGTGAGCTCATTCAATAATTCTCGATACATTCCAGCGTTTTATTTTCTTTTCGCAATCCAATCTCGCACCCAACATTTCCTTTCCTTCTTTTTCTCTTCTTCGAGCAATTTTTAAAACGGCAGCAGCTTGTTTTTGGCGAGAACTCATTTTGTTATTTCTTTGTTTTCTATTAATTTCCTTTAAATGTTTTACACAATATGTGTACGCACGCATCTGTGAATAACTGAGTAATTAAATGACATGCAAAAGTTGATGGCCGACTCTACAGTAGAGAAAACGCATCTGCAGTGTACAGTCTGTAGAGCACGTGGTAGAGCTCTACTCAAAATTTCTCTAGAGCAATTCTACGGGCGGTGGGGTGGTAGAGTGGTAGAGACGCGCTACAGGTAGAGCTTTACACTCTACACTCTACCAAAAAACTTTATAGTGGACACTTGGCTTTAGAACTACTTTCGGAATCGATGGGTAATTAAATGCTTTCCCTACTGGGAAATAAACATACACACACACTTTTACATACAAATGAAAACTGAATAAAAGGCTTCTAAAATGACATCAACTTCTTAGACTTAGGGCCTCATTCAGCTTTGCCGCCCCGGGCCTCTGACGGGCTTAGTCCGCCACTGCGAGAGACATTGACCAGTCATCAGACTCGAGTTGTCGTCGAGCTTCATTCTCAGTACAATTCTAAATGTGTTTCAAAATTTTCTTGTCAATAATATTGAACAACGCGCTAGCCACGCTAACCTCCTTGATGTCTCTCCGAGCGTATGCAATTGGGCCATTTTGCTAACCGCGTCTACCTGGAGGTCTTCTTCTAAGTGAAATCACTTCCTAGTCCTTTTATTATTTTTGCAGAATCAATTGTTTTTAGAATTGCGAAAGATCTTTCGCCTTGGTCTTTTAAGGTAAACAATGAGATAAATAAAAAAATAAAAATTGAAAAAAAATTTAAACGATAAGAAAATGATCTTTACCATAGATTAATAAAAGTCATAAAGTTTCAAAAAGATCCATTGAAAATTATTCGTTTTAGAAGAGTTTGAATTTTGAAAAGCGAAAGATCTTTCGCCTCGGACTTTCTAGTGTTAAGCACTGGAAAATCTTTAAATAGGCTTTTTGTTACTTGTACGTGACAGTACAAGTTTTGAAGAAAATTTTAAGGATTCAATTTTTTTAAATGTCCAACTTCAAAAATAATGACATTCTACTCTTGGACCAAACGACCAACCAAACCTACGAATCTCAAGGGACACAGGAACACATTCATCCCTTTCTTAACCCAAATTGGTTGGTACCGATAGGGTTAAATATATCACATCGGGTCACAGTCAGACGTTGAAATGTTGAATTTCTCCAAAGACCGGTGGGGAGCAAAACAAATTTTTTCAAACGGTCAAAAAGCAGTTTTTTCCAAATATCTCTTAAACGCTAGGTCGTATCATAAAACAATTTGGACTAAGTTTGTAGGTTTTATGCGATTATCTACAAATAAAGATATTATACATTTCCCGTACAAATTGCCATTCATAAGATATCGCCGTTTTGATAATTTAAAATACTCAATGCCCTCAGAGGTAGCCCTAATAAAACATCCCGCCAACTTAAAAGGTTAATAATAGGGTACCAAGCTAAGCTTACTACTAGACTTTGCACCGTGACGTGAACGACATGACACACTAGTAGAATAAAGGGTTATACCTAAGCTATAGCCTTCACATAAAAAAAATTCGCGTATACGTCATCACACTTTCAAAAAAATCCTTTGTTGGAACACGTGGCTAATATTTTCAGGTGTGATTCCAGGATATTTTTGGAGAAAAAGTTGTTCTAGAGAGGGGGCCATCCCCACTATCCACTAAGATACAGGGTATTTACGAAAAACAGAAACTTGATTGACTCCATTTAGAAAATATGTAGGATCAAAGCCTGAAACAAATCCCAATATTGTTCTTTTTTTAGCATTTGGCGATTTACAATGGCTTTTTTTTCTTATGTGTTATTTTATTCTTAGGGAGTAAATTGTTTACTATAATTTTAACTGCACACCGAATACTATTTCAGATAACATTATCTCCAGGTTTTGAGTAAAATTTAATAGTATTGGTATAGTATAGTATACAGGCCCAGGTGCTGAGTGTGCACCGCACGCGGGCGGCACTTTCAGGGGGCGGCAAACACAACAATCTCGTCATCAAACTCATTTTCATCATTTGCACCTAGGTTCTTTTTATAATGCCATAACAATTCCATGTATTGATCTCCTTAAAAAATAAACAGATAAACCGAAAATGTGTGCAGGTTCAAACCACTTAAGAAGGATCGATCTCTGAAAATAGTACAGTATAAGGACAGAGAATTTATTCTGTAAATAAAAATTGACATGCTAATCTGATTATTTACAAAATTTTACAGCATTTTGACATCTAGTTTTGGAGAATTATCCATTTTTATGTGCAACAAATTCCCACGTTTAATATCATTTTTACTCGACCTTTACTTGAATTTTGAATATTAATTACTGGAATGCAAGATGACCAATGTTATTTTAAAAAATTTTCTTGAATGCATGAGATATCAATAAATAACGTATTAAATTTTCAGATTTTTAATTTGGAATATGCTCCTTCAATCGATCTTCCTTAAGATAATCTTAAAGAACATTCCCCGTTGTGCCAAGTAGAGGAAAAACCAACAAAGAAGAAAACGAGTTTCCCATTGGCTCTGGTTGTTTGAAAGCACAGCTTTTTCACTCATGCTGCACGCTCCGTTTTCTTCTTAGTTGGTTTTTCCTCTAGCCGGGCGAAAGTTCGGCGTACAGCATACAGGGTAATCCCCGACAATAAATTGTTTGACTATAAAAGTTGTTTTTTTATACACTCCTATAAGTAACCAAACTAAAACACCTTCCAACAAGGTCAGTCAGAAAAAATAAGATAAGGGAGGGGGGCAGCATTGTCTGTTTTGCACGCGGGCGCTGAAGCGGCTAGCGGCGGGGCTGATAGTATAGTATAGTCAAATCTGAATGCAGAAATAAGTCGTACATATTCGGCATCGGCATCTTCTCGAATACAACTCTCTCATTTCGGGAGGCGCGGCGCTTCAATATCCTTCTTGGCGTGGCTGGTTAAAGTACAAAAAGGGCTCTTAAATTAATCGATGAAGACACCGTTTACTCCACCGTCGACTCCTTGAGCCATCGTGGGAATGTAGCAGCACTGACAAAGGAACGCTTTACTGCCTCCACGGCAATCTTATCCCCGCAACAACGGATTGGACAACTCGTCTCACTCCCTCCACCTGCAGCCCCTCTTTTCGGGTACTCTACAAAATAGTAATTAGTCTCAACTCGATTCTGGAATAATCTCTGGCAGTCAGTATTTGCGAGCTGCTAAACATCCAAGAGTTTAGAAGCAGAACTCCCGGACCCTCATAGCCCTTAACCTATTCCACTCGGTACTAAGCTTACTGCTAGACATTGCACCATGACACGACAAACGACATCATGAACTGGTTAGTGGGTGATTTGGGAAATTTATTCAAAAATTCATCCAAATTTTCACTCAAAAAATTCATTTAAACCTGAATCTACGAAAAATACTATTTTTCAATGTTTTTTTATTTTGTGTTGATTCAAGGGCATAAATTTTTTTTCAAATTTTTTAATATAATCATTTAATCATTTTTCAAATTCAACCTGAATCTAGGGGTAGTTTTACCTCCTTAATGGTTGAAAATAGTTTATTTCTTCTTGACAATATCTATAATCAAATATCAAGCAAAAAGCAGAACAAATTTTTTACATATTTTTTTAGTTTTTTTTTATTATTTAAAGTTGATTTTTAAAATTCTACTTCAATTAAGGGTTAGTTTTCTCCCCTTAACGGTGGAAAATGATTTATTTTTGTCTGACAACCGAATTTGAAACATACACCTGAAAACACAATTTTTAACAATTTTTTTATTTTCCCCCTTTTAGATTATCCCTTATGATTTAACCCCTTTTGGATTATCTCTTATCATAAAATTTGGCTTGATTTGGTATAAAACAACCACCTTCGCAAATAAATATTGTAAAAAGTGTATTTCATTGGATTATTTGTATTATTATTATTAGGGGTGTTTTTTGCATTTTCAAGGGTGACGCCCATATTTTAGGACTGCGGCACCCCGATTTTCGTAATCAGCGACCCAAATAACATAAAGAGAAAGAGTTTCATTAAGGTGTTTTGTTTCGACACCCCAACGCCTTTAGAATGGACTATGCGCTCAAATGAACTAATGCAAATAATTCTCAAAAACTCAGCCAACTGAAAAATTATTTAGAAGATTAAATGTCTAATTTGTATTTCTTACACGGCACCGTGGCACAGCCGAAATAAATTCAGTTTCGTTTAATGTTCCGAGAAAATGGGCCTTATGTGCAGTATTGTCTGGTTTATGTACATTATTTATATCATCGACGGCTTTAAGCCTTTTTTTTATTATATATTATCGAAACTCCAAACCGTATTTGCAAGTTTTAGTTGTGTTTATTGAGCTGCTCTAGGTTGAGCTAGGTTGAGATATCTCAGGAGAAGGTGTTTCATGAGCAATTCGCTTGCTCTAACTCGCCTGAAGTTGCTCTGATTTGTGTTTCATGAGCCTGCTCTAAGTTGAGCTAGCTCACGGTTTTCTGCTCTACCGTTTTTGGTAGAGCAACTTCGGGCAAGCAATCAGCTGTTTGTCAACTGTCACAAAACGGCAACAGTTAATCGAAAACTGTTAAAAATAAATTACAGATACACGCCAGACCTCAATAAGAGTTTAAATTTAATATTTTAAATAGATTAAAAACTAAAATTAAAATTTCCACTTTAAAAACTGATAGATTGAACTTATGACAATTCACTTTGAGAATTGTTGCCCGAAAAGTGTTTCATGAGATTTCTTTCTCTGATTTGCTCCAACTTGCCTGATTGTTTTTTGACAGCTGCTCTACTGTGAGCTGCCTCGAGCTGCTCTGCTTTTTTTTCGGTCTCAATAAACACAACTATTATTATCAAAAGACCAAACCGAAATCAAGAAAAAGACGACAGCGCCGCCAAACATCAAAGCCACACAACGGCATAGGTCCCATGATTACGTATCTACTTATAGATAATTAATGGAGAGCAAATTTGAAGGCATGAGGAAACAAATAATTTATTTTTTAGAAACTTATTCATTATTTTCTAGAGGGGAATTCGTGTAACAGTTGTTTACTGACACGCAACTTCGGATTAATTTTAATATATTTAAAGCACTGAAGATGGCGCTTAGTGAAATTTCCCTTGTCGTTTTTTTAATGAACTGGATCGAAGACCTATATAAGTAGTTCATTAAAAAAACACGGCTATATATATTTATCGAAAATAAAAAAATCTTCTACTCAATGCAAAACTTGTCAACAAATGTGAAGAACCGATTCGCTCAGGCACCTATATAATCGCTATCATTTTAAAGTTCATTTCGTTTTCGTTTCGGTTTCTTTTCGTTTCTGCTATATGTTTGGGCTTTATATCACCTCTTTTTTATATTTTTAATGGCCGAAAACTATGTGAAGATATGTTTTCCACGCCCAACATGTACTTATATATATTCTTTATTAGCGGGCTGAACTCTACAACAAATTAAAATTTCAAGGTCATCGGAGGTGAGGGATTAATAGTTGAATATTACCTCGGATGCTTGACTTAGAACTTTGGTGTGATAATAAAAAATGTTTGTTTTGTTGTAACCTATTAAAATAATTAGTTTATTTTTGTTGGCTGGCACTTTCAGAATTAGCTCAAAAATGTATGGCGGCTGGGCGATCTCCCCAAAGAGAATATTTGGGAGCATCCGGAAATAAAACTAGGCTAGAAATATGCAGGAACAAAATTCCCTTCATCATTTTGATGGAAAACTCTATAGGAAATGTTAGCTACCTTACAATAAATCTTCTTACGAATCCAATCCTTGTTCTTGGACCTACGAAATCAGTAAAACACACAATTAATTGTAAAGTAAACTAATTTATTTGTCCCAACGATATACGTATAAAGGCTTCTAACTTTATTTTTTTTAACTCGACGTCGCTTCTTAATTCTCCTTGACGCCATTCCAGGTTATCCAACTTCTCTCAATCAAAATCTCGTTCCTTATTTTCTTCTTTTTTTTGCTAACAGAAATCAGAAATATTTAAAAATATAGAAAAAGAATTAACAAAAAGAGGCTATCGTATCTATAAATGGGAACTTCACACAAAAATTTGAGGTTATGTTGTGATGTTTGATGAACAGAAATCAGAAATATTTAAAAATATAGAAAAAGAATTAACAAAAAGAGGCTATCGTATCTATAAATGGGAACTCACACAAAAATTTAAGGTTATGTTTGATGTCAGTTCAACCCAAAGTGAACTCAACTCCACATCATATACGGTGGTCGAAATTTCAAGTGAACCCTGATTCAACTTTGCAACCTAATTATAAACGGGGCTGCAGTCCTTGTGTGCTAATACACGGAACGCTTAAGTTCATGAAATATCCGCCACAGCACACTTTCTTCCTTGGTATTTTTGTTTGACAATTTAGTCGTAATTTTATATTGATTTTTTGCTGGACATCTTATAAAAGCTGGGAATCTTAAAACTGAAACAATATTGTTATCTTAATATATAAAAACTACGTGTCACAATGTTTGTATACGCTAATCTCCGAAACCGCCCAACAGATTTAAATGAAAATTTGGGAATGTGTAGGGTTGGTTCCAGATTGAAAGATAGGATGGTTTTGGTCCAGATAAGTGAAGCTGTTGTCGAAATATAGAGAATTTCAATGTTTCACTGATTATATTTAAGTTGGCGGGGCGAAAAAATATTTAATTTTAATTCTCATGTACATATAAAAAATCGTTAGGTTTAAAAAAGCACTCCGATTTTTACGAGTGACAACGTATGAAATAGTGTATTGAGTGTACTGAGTGTACACTGTCTACAGTATGTACAGTGTGTATAGTGTACTGTGTACTATATACTGGGTGCCTTCCATTTAGACACAGAAAGACAATTGTGTCCAACACAGCGTGTCGCTCTGTGTCGTTCTGTGTAAGCCCAAATGGAACACATAAGTTCATGAAAAATCCGCCACGGCGCACTTTCCTCGTTTTTATTTTTGTTTGGCAAGTAAATCGTAAATTTTATGTTGATAATTTCCTTAAATTAATTACCCGACATCTTATAAATGCTGGGAATCTTAAAAATGAAACAATATTCTTGTAATTATAAATTAACGATCACATTTCAATTGGCGAGGGTTGGTAGCATTGTCTTAGTTGTGCACGGCTGTGTCTAGCTGTGTTGTTGATGGAACACTTCTGGGTCGGACACAGTGTAACACTGTGTCTCTCTGTGTCTAAATGGAAGGCACCCACTATGTACTATGGACTGTATACTATAACTACCGGATCCCGCAAAAACACACCAGTTAAGAAACATATAATTTATATACAAAATAAAAATATTTGTGAACATTGGGAAACCTGTAAAATATTAGCATCCATTGTTCTTTATATACTGCCACCGAAAAATGCGTAAAAGCTTTTAATTGGTGCGATTAAGTTTTTGCATTATGCCTCATGGTCAACTTAATATGAAAGCATATTGAATCTAATGTCTCCAAATTTTACAGAAATAAGTATTGGTTTTTTCCTTAGATTTGCGAATAGTTTGATTTTCAATATTTACATTAATTTCACATGTTTTGACGAACACAATTTCGCAATATAAGAGAAAATAAAAGTTGGTGTTTTCACATTGCTTTTTCCAACTATAAAATATTTGTTTCATTTTTCGATTTTGTTTTATAGGCTAGTGCCAAAGCGGGTTTAAATGAGGAAAAAAAAATAAATTAATAGCAGGGAGGGACCAGCAATGAAATGTCGTTAAGGTCATAACTAAACGAAAAAACAATTTTTAAACTCGAAAAAAGGGGAAATGGTAAAATGGGGATGCTATTTAGGGGTTGAAAACGATTTTTTGCGATTTGCGGTGAAACATGACCTCCTAGTGGAAAATGTTTAATACAAAAGTTGTAGATAATAAAAAGATCTAAAACTTTTGTATTTATCATATTTTGATATAACCTCAAATTTTCGAAGAAAATGGCGGAAAATCGATTTTTCAGTTTTTAATTTTTTTCTCCCGTAAAAATAATTCAATTTACATGAAAATTTGTATGAGTATACCTTGTGTTGCGTTAAATAAGCATGATTTTTTTTTTGTTTGGAAAACGGATAGTTTCCCAGAAATTAACACTTTTTAAAAAAAATACCCTTATCTTGCATGGACAACTTTATTGATGTTTTTTTCGAATTTTGATATTCAATAAGTGCTCATTTAACCATGGAACCGTCTAGTTTTAAATGGTCTATACATTTTGAAACTTTATTTTCATTAAACCGCTTAAAATTAAGAAAAACCGAACACCTGATTTTTCGAATCACGTACATATTTATCGATTTTTACAATTTTTTTCAAATTTTTTAATTTTTTCTGTTAATGAGGGATTAAATTTTAATGACAGAACTTAGTGTCATATAATATTACTTACATTAAATAAACTTAATTACAGAAAGTGTGGAAAAACCATCCTGAAAATTTTAAATAAATAAGAAATAAGAAAGAGTCTATTTGCTTGAGATTTTCGGTGAATGTGAGCGGCTGTTAATTTTTCCATTATTTTGTATTTGTGGTCAAATCTTTGTTTGCTCGACCGAACCAAACTGCTTTGATTTCATACAAATCATTTGGATCATCTTTTTTGGAAATAATACGGTCATATTGTCAATCTATAATTTTTAAATTAATAAAAATAAATAATGTATAAAAAATCTCCCAAAACCATATTGAGTATGATGCTGTAAAAATTTTATTACGAAATTGGAAACATATACCTAGTCACGGCGTAATTCAATTCAAACGAATTTGTTATTTTATTTCTTATTTATTTAAAATTTTCAGGATGGTTTTGCCACTCTTTATGTAATTAAATTTAATTAAGTTCTGTCATTAAAATTTAATCGCTCATTAACAGAAAAAATTAAAAAATTTGAAAAAAATTGAAAAAATCGATAAATATGTACGTGATTCGAAAAATCAGGTGTTCGGTTTTTCTTAATTTTAAGCGGTTTAATGAAAATAAAGTTTCAAAATGTATAGACCATTTAAAACTAGACGGTTCCATGGTTAAATGAGCACTTATTGAATATCAAAATTCGAAAAAAACATCAATAAAGTTGTCCGTGCAAGATAAGGGTATTTTTTTTAAAAAATGTTAATTCCTGGGAAACTATCCGTTTTCCAAACAAAAAAAAATCATGCTTATTTAACGCAACACAAGGTATACTCATACATATTTTCATGTAAATTGAATTATTTTTACGGGAGAAAAAAATTAAAAACTGAAAAATCGATTTTCCGCCATTTTCTTCGAAAATTTGAGGTTATATCAAAATATGTTAAATACAAAAGTTTTAGATCTTTTTATTATCTACAACTTTTGTATTAAACATTTTCCACTAGGAGGTCATGTTTCACCGCAAATCGCAAAAAATCGTTTTCAACCCCTAAATAGCATCCCCATTTTACCATTTCCCCTTTTTTCGAGTTTAAAAATTGTTTTTTCGTTTAGTTATGACCTTAACGACATTTCATTGCTGGTCCCTCCCTGCAATTAATTTTTTTTTCCAAAAAACTATCGGCACTAGCCTATTATTGCTCTCGAAAAATTTTGTTATTGAAGACTTCTAGATTTAAATTAAAAAAAGCTATAGAAAATGGACCTCGAAGTTCGAGTGCTGGGTCCTGATATCTGCATTAATTTTAAATCTTTTAACGTTCATGGTTTTAACAGAATTCACAGGCAATTTTGGTCATAGTTCAAATAAATGTATTTTGAATCTTATGACTCCAACTTTTACAGGAATAGTTGGTTTTTCGTTAATGGTTAAGAAGAGTTGAATTTTGCAGGTTTGGATTGATTTTAAATGTTTAAACGTTGGGTGCAGCGAGGCGCACCGGGTCCCAGCTATCCCAAAATACAGAAAATTAGCGAGTCATTGAGACACTTCATCTGTGTATGAAAATTCATATCTCGAACAATGCCATGTTAATGGATGGTTTTTATTGTCGCGATCAAAATGTCAGATCCCTAATAGTTTCACATTTTGTTATTTGGAATCAAATATACCAAAAAATTGCCTTTTTAAAACTGGCTTATGGGAGCAGCATAGGTGCGCCGGGTCCCAACTAGTAGATTAATAATTTACGATAACATTTCAAATGGCGAGGTTGGTAGCATTGTCGTGGTTGTGTCCGGCAGTGTCGTTGATGAAACAATTCTGTGTCGGACACAGTGTAATAATGCCGGAGACACACTTGTGGTATAGCAATTGAGATCGAGATATTGCAGTTTTGTCATATTGCAATATAAAAATGTGAAGCCACACTTGCATTAGTATACTGAGTTGTTTTGGTTGTAATTTATCTGTCAGATTATTGCAAATCGAAAAACATTTTTTTGCTGCTGTTAAATATGAATAGAAATATTGTCAAATTATTATTATTATTTATATTAAAAATAAAAGTGAAATTTGAAATTTTGAATTCTGACAGATTCATACAGGCAGTGCTGCCAAAATAAAAATTAAAATTCTGTACTAAAGTACCATTTTGGTTTATGTTCAAACTATTTTCTGGTTAAAATCTTGGGTATACTGAGCTATACCACGATATTTTTTTTCTCAATTGAAGGCGCGTTTCATTTTCATTGGAGTACGTACTCCGGAGTAGTTCAGCGCACATTCAGCTGTGGCAGCATCTACTCCGATGTGCGCCCAACTACGCTGGCGTACGTACTCCAATGAAAATGAAACGCGCCTTGAGATACTGACTTTCAATGTTCTGTATACCAAGGGTACACCGTGATTTTTTTTAGTATACAGAGACACACTAACGGTTTAAGTGAAATTGCAATTGCTATACCACAAGTATGTCTCCGGTATAACACTGTCTCTCTGTGTCTAAATGGAAGGCACCTACACAATGGGCTGGTGTGGCAGCATCTACGCTGATGTGCGCCCAACTAAGTCACTCCAATGGGGCTACGTAGACTAGTCATGATTACTATGTAGTAAAACCGATTTTTAAGAAGAGAGAGGTGAGGGGCGGCATACTCAACCCGCCCCTTCACCCCTCTCTTCTTAAAAGTCGGTTTTACTACATAGTAGTCAGGACTAGTCTACGTAGCCACAATGAGAGTGAAACGCTCCATTTATTGTTTAAAAAGTTTTTTTTTTCATTTTTTAGAATAAAATTTAAAGCGACTTCATTGATATTTACTTTTGACTACTGCTACACCACAATATGGGCTGATAGTTGCAACTACGCCGATGTGCGGCCAACTACTCCGGAGTACGTACTCCAATGAAAATGAAACGCACCTATTAGTTAAGTAGCATGAGTCGGGAAAAACCCGAAAATGGTAAATAATTTGAGCCGGAACAAGAGTACCTCCCCCCGTTTTCGAGGATGCTGAACACGATGGCGTTGTTAGAATTTCTCTTTGGGGTTGCGCAACCCCCCAAAACGGCAAAAAACCCGCTTTACACGGTTTCGCTGTAAAAAGACACTCCCCCGGTTTCGAAGATGCTGAGCACGGTGGTGGTGTTGGATATCGGTTCCGACCCCTATCAACCTCTCCACCGAAATGGGTATTTTTTGTAATATCAGCGCCAAAATATATTTACCCCCGTTTTCGAGGATGCTGAACACGATGGCCCAAAAACCACCGCCAAGAGGGGTTAAACGCGCTTTACACAGTTTCCCTTTAAGCCCGGTATGCTAGGCTCAAGGAATTTGTTCAAGAAAACTTTTACATTTATTTCCTTAAGAAAATATGACAACAGTTCAGAAATTTTGACAGTTCCCTTTTTTCATTGTTTTATAATTGTTTGGAATTAATGAAATTGTTTTAATTAATAAGGAATTAAAAAAGAATTAAAAAAATAATAAAAATTAATAAAATGTTATTTTTAGTATTGCGGAGACAACCGCTGACATGTCATGTACTCATGAACCGTTAAAATTCCTTCAAGAAATAAATGAATCAACACTTATTTCTGGAGGAAAAACTAAAATTTTATCAAAAGAGACATCTGCGTGTCACTAAAAAAACACGATTTTTGATGTGAATTTCTTGACTCGAGCATACCGGTTACAGAAATAGATACAGAAAATATTTCTGAGCGATTTCTTGACCATTTTTTTGCATAGTTTTTAGATAGGCAAAAAATTTCTTGAGCCTTGCATACCGGGCTTTAGTAAAAATCACTTTCCCCCGTTTTCAAGGATGCTGAGCACGCCAAAATAAAAGCAGTAGGATAAAAATTGTTCCGACATTATTGATAGAAAATTGTCCAAGTTTTCTAATTCTGTATAAAAAACCGACCAAAAATAACCAATACCGTGATGCACAAAAAAGGATGAAATAATTGTTGGTAGTTCTTTACAATACTAATCCTATCAGAATGGATTTAGAAAGAAGAATCACTGAAAAAATATTTTTGTAATTTTTTACAACATTAATCCAATCAGAATGGATCTAGAAAGAAGAATCACCTTTGAAGACGGTGCCAGGTTGACTTTCATTGCACTAACTGTTGCTTCGAAAATTGTTTTCATTTCTTTGTTAGCCATGCACATCGCCCCGAAACCAGGTGTTAGTACCGTGGGCTTTAAAGATGTCGGTTTGGTTTGGTGGGCGTTAAAGTGGTCAGTTTTTTTGGAACTATTTGTTTGTCAAGAGAAAATGTAATAAAAAACTCAAATCAAGAGAAAATGTAATAAAGAACTCAAAAAAAGTTGGTATTACAAAATTGATAGTACAACAGAAGGGTCGTCCACCTCCAACATGTGCAAATAACTAGCTCATACATAATTACTAGTAACAAGTTGATTTTTTGACTGTTGGTTAGCACTGGGGGGTACATTAAGGTTTAAGGTTTCATTTCAGCTTGGTACTAAATCAATAAAAAAAGGCTCAGGGACTGTAGCAGTGATAGGCAACCCCCTACCCGCGGGTAATTCCTTTACCCGCGACCATATTTTCAGTTACCCAATCCCTTTTTCCTTTTTGCAAATTTTTTGTAAATTTTTATGATTTTTTACGAATTAGCAAAAATTGTATGCCGGCCTTGTCACTTGTTCTTAATTTTAACGAACGCACTGCCATACCAAAAAACACCGGAATTTTTATTTTATTTTAAAAAGCGACTGGAGTGGAGTTGGGAAACAATGTTGGTTTTGTTAAATTATTGAAAAACTGGCTAGACCGTCCACTTTTATCATTTTGTCGTGTCATTCATGAAGAGAGTTTATGTGCAAAACCATCTGCCAAACAATTGATTGAAATTATGAGTGTGGCAGTTAAAATTGTTAACATAATTGTAGCTCGTCCATCGCTCTCGTCTCATTACTCCAAAAGTTGGTAAGATAGAACCATCGCTTTTACCATCATAAATAGGTGGAGGACTTTTGCGTTCATTGGTACCTTATTCATGGAAATATGTTATACGGTTACAAAAATACAGGGTGATATGTAAAATCTATCTTTGTACAGTTCTGACCGTATTACTCAGAACGGACAAAGATTTCGAACTAGGCGCCATAGTAACTTATACTCAGCTTAAAAAAACCTATCCAACGACATGTTACCCATAGCTATTGGAGCGGGTACCAAAATTTGCATTCTCCTTTAACTAATGCTTAAAGTTAATTATTCTAGCCTATTCTGTCTAACTTACTGACCCTTAGCCGGCACTCTAAATTAATCTATATTTTATATAAATTATGCCTTTCAGCTAAAACTTATATATTTTTACATTATAAAAAAGGATCTTTATTTTTGGCTTATTTCTAAGAAAATTGATAAAGAAAAAAAAAACTTAGAAACTATATATATTTTTTATAAAATAAAACTAACTAAAGTCTTTTACGCAGATGCTATGCCAAGAGGGACTTAAGTATTTTCTGGCAATAAAGTAATTTGTGCTGCCTTTGAAAAACTTCTACCTGTTCAAGGTGTACTAATTTCACCAGTTTTTTATGCCTACCTTCGAACCTTAAGCCCGGTATGCAAGGCTCAAGAAATTTGCTCAAGAAAACTTCTGCATTTATTTCCCTAAGAAAAAATGACAACAGTTTAGAAATTTTGACAGTTACTTTTTTTCATTGCAAACATTATAAAAATTGTTTTAAGATTGTTTGGAATTAATAAAATTGTTTTAATTAATAACGAATTCAAAAAGAATTAAAAAAATAATAATAAAAATTAATAAAATGTTATTTTTAGTATTGCGGAAAGTTCCTTTCAATTTCAAATAACAGCTGACATGTTATGTACTCATGAATCGTTAAAATTCCTTCAAGAAATAAATGAATCGACACTTATTTCTGGAGGAAAAACTAAAATTTTACCATAAGCGACATCTTCGTGTCACTAAAAAAACGATATTTCTGCTGTGAATTTCTTGACCCTAGCATACCGGTTGCAGAAATCGCTCCAGAAAATATTTCTGAACCATTTCTTGACCATTTTTTTTACATAGGTTTAAGATAGGCAAAGAAATTTCTTGAGCCTTGCATACCGGGCTTTAGAATAGAGAAGAGAAGGAAGCGCAATTAATTAAAATCGGGGAAGCATTTCGGCAACACATATTCACAGCACTCCCATAGTAGTTGTGCAGTTCCCGGACAGTGGCGGTATCACATTTAGTCAAAAACCGGGAGGGGATTGCGTTTCTCAGCAACCATCCAAATGCGAACACATCACTTGGCTGAAAATGTTAGGAGCAAACGCGAACGAATTTCGGTACGCCTCTGTCCGGGAACTGCATGAAACCTATGAACATACGGTTGTTTCTTTTCTTTTAGAGCGAGAGGTTCTTTAATTTAAGTGCTTCCCTCCAATCCGTATACATGTACGCTATTTTCGGTTCCTTATCTTCTCTATTCTAAGCTTCGAACTCCTTTATCAGAATTTAAGAAAAATTTCATGGAATGCTTTCAAAAAAAAGAAAAAAGTTATTGCGTTATAAAGTTATGCTTGAATAGGCCCAAAAAATATCTACGCGTCGAGCTGATAACCTCCTCCTTTTTTGAAGTCGGCTAAAAATATTAGTTAACTAGGATTTTATAGGGAAAATGGTGGTTTTAGTTGAAATTTTACCTCCCAATTCTAAATTATGACCAATAGTCATAAGCTTTTAATGCTCGTGCTTGTCACTGAAAGCTTGAGACACTATTCTTAAGGCGGCTACACACGTAACTGCATGCTTGACAAAAAGATTGAACTTTTTGTGCAAGCGAGCTTGAGCGTGTGTATGAGACTTTTTGCGCAAGCATGATGATTGGGCATATTCACACGCTGCCATAATTGTGGTGAGTAAAACCGGTTTTATTCAACTCCTAGTAACTCAGACGGGGCGTAAATGAGTGTAGTAAATTCGAATGCTATACAGGAACCTTTAAATGTATTGCAGATGAAATTTACTTGTTAGAGAAAAACAGAGCTAAAGAATGCAAGAGATAGAAGTAACTTTTTATATGTGTGCTAGTTTTCACGCGTTTGGTTTTGCGTGAAAAATGTTTCGTTAAGTTCTTCCGCTCCCTTCCCTCTCTCATCTATAAAACCGGTTTTAGGCGCCATGAATGTGCACTGTGTGAATAGGCCCATTGAACACCAGCTTGAAAATCAAAATCAAAATCAAATCTCACTCGAAAACAAAAGTGTGAGTGCGAGCGAGTGCGAACACTACATTATTTAGGGATAAACTGCGCCTATTCAAGCATGATTGTGTCGTGTGGAGGCTACAGGGAAGTTGTGCAAGCATGCGAAAAAAAATTAAACATGCGTGCTTGACAAGCATGCAGTTATGTGTGTAGCCGCCTTAGCATTAATATTCTAAGCACCCAGTCACAAGAAAATGTAAAAAAAATCACCTCTAATGTACTACGTTTACATGCCTACTTGAAGTATTCTTGAAGTAGTTTTCAAGTAACAAAATATGCATGTAAACTCGTCCTGACTTCAAGTATACTTGAGTCAAGTAAATCGCAAAAATTTGTTTGATTGACTTGAAAAAGCTCATGTAAACGCTACTTGAATACTTGAAATTTTGCATGTGGTTTTTTTTCTTAGAACAAGAAGAAGATAAAAACTGTAGTGAATGTATACTTTTGGTACAATCTTTTTAAAGTTATTTATGTTATAATAAGGAGCTAGTTTCTGTTATAATAGGAAATGTCAAATGTCAGTTCAAGAAAATTTCAAGACATTTTGAAGTCAAGTAAGTGAACCGAAAACGCAACTTGAGTTTCAAGTAAATTTCAAGACAAGAACTCAAGTAAATCATGTAAACGTAATGAATGTGAATTTGTATTCGCATAATGAGGTAGAGCAAAGTCTGGGCGACCAAGTAGCAAACATACGCCAGAAAATATTGATGCAGTAAAGGAGAGTGTATTTTAACGTCCGAGCACCTCTCATCGAAGCTGGCTGTGTGTCGCCTGTGCGAAATTTTGAAAAATATGCTAGAAAAGTGCTCTTTATACTCTTGTGACCTGCTATGTAACAGTCATAATTTTGAGAGTCGTTGAGACTGTTTGCGGATCGTCAAAACTGCGAGACCAAAATTAGAATACCAAATTGTCTCAACTTGATAAAATTATTGAATATTAGTAGTGAGTTTATGAGATGGAAAATACTGTATGCCGCGTTGTTCTGGTGTTGTCGCTACGAAAGCCAAAGCTGGACAAAGCAGAGCGATTGGACTTAATTCGCCTCAAGCCTTTCTGCGCTGATTGTAAGCGGAATGGTGTTCCCAGTGTAGCACCGCTGCAGCACTCCCGCTCACGGAAAAGTTTTTGTGTGTTTTTATGTTAGTAATGCATGCATTGATTTTACATACTTCATTGTTCTTTGATGTTTTACTGCACGGTATACAGAAACAAGGTAATGTAATGGAGAAATGTCATTTGAGTGCTGACGTCACTTGGCACGCTCTTCCCATATAAAATCGGAGTTGTGTTGTTGTTTCTACATTAGTGCTGACGTCACTCGACACGAAATTTCTACGATATTCGAAGCTGTCAGTCTCTGTTACATTACCTTGTTTCTGTATACCGTGGTTTTACTGTACATTTTTACTTATGTCTATTTACATGGTTTTTTATTTACATTATTTAAGATAAGTGTTTTAATGCTTTAATTTTACATTTAAAATTGGACTTTCTTTTTTAACTCGGTCCTAGCTGAACGGTTTTGGGTAAAAAATTCAGGATTTAAAATATAAGCGGGCTTAAGCCGATCTATTGAAACTAAAGTACTTTTATCATTCATGGATATGTTGAAACTTTTTTCACCTTTCGTTATTACTTAGATTAAGGAGGGTTTAGACTTCCTTTGTATACTTCTTCCCGGACGAAAACGTGTGAACATGTTTTAATGTCGCGGTATGAAAACGTTGTTTTGTTTTCTTGTCCTCGATGTTTGTGGTCTAATTTTAATTATCGATTGCTGTATGTCTCTTGCTATTTCTGAGGTTATTTGGGTTTCGCTGACCTTATCGTTTGGTGCTAAAAATTCTCCTGGTAATCGTAAAGATTCACCGTATAGTAGTTGTGATGGCGCTACGCCTAGGTCTTCCATGAGTGCGCTTCTAATGCCTAAGAGAATCCACGGTAACTTGAAGTACCATTTCTTAGGTTCCTGAGTTGCTCGAATTGCTGTTTTTAGGTGTCGATGAAAACGCTCAACCCATTCGATTGAGGGTGATAAGTTGTTGTTCGTATGCGGTGATTTTCCAAAATGTTAGATAGTTCTTGGAATAAGGCGGATTCAAATTGTGGACCTTGATCCGTTGTTAATGTCCATATCTCGCAATCCACTGGTTGAGAAAGGCCGTTGTTATGCTACTGGTTGTTATGCTTCGGAGAGGGATTGCTTCGGGCCAGTGTGTGAAACGGTCCTTAATAGTTAATAGGTAACTGTATCCGTTTGATGGTGGAAGAGGTCCTACTAAATCCATGTGAATATGTTCAAACATTCCTGACGGGGCTTTGATTCTGCCATGAGGTGATATTGTGTGTCTTTGTATCTTCGATTTTTGACAGGCAATACAGCATTTTGTCCATTGATTTACGTCGCAGAAGTACTTGGAAGTGATCAACTTCCTGGTTGCCCTAATTCCCGGATGCGAAAGATTGTGCATTGTTTTGAAGATGGTTTCTCGCAATGAGTTGGGGACGTACGGTCGATGCTTTTCGGTGGACGTTTCACACCAAATTTCTTTTTCTTCTAGCGGTATGTGGATCCTCTTGAGTGTGAAAGAAAGTTTTTTATTTGTGTCATTTGCTATGAGGAGACGTTTTAGTTCATCGTCCTTTTCCTGTTCTTCTGATAATGTTTGGTAATCTATCTTCCATTCTATTGCTTCTATGTGGGCTCTTGAAAGAGTATCGGCGACTATGTTATCTCGTCCTTTGACGTAGCGTATATCAGTGGTGAATTGAGCTATGTAATCTAGATGATTAGTTTGCCTGGGTGACTTTTCTGTTTTTGAAAAAATGGCCTTGGTAAGTGGTTTGTGGTCTGTATAAACGGAGAAAGGTCTTCCTTCCAAGAAGTATCTAAATCTTTTTATAACGAGGAAAACTGCCAACAGTTCCCTGTCAAAGGTTGAGTACTTCTTTTCATTTGGTTGCAATCTTTTTGAGAAGAAGCCCAATGATGGTTCTGAAGTTGTTGTAAAACTGCTCCAACTGCGTCATTCGAGGCATCTACCCACAGGCTTAGTGTTGCTTTAGCATCTGGGTGGACTAGTAGTGTGCTACTTTCCAATAGTTTTTTAGTTTTTTTGAACGCTTCATTTAGGTCATCAGACCATTCTATGCTATTGTTCTGATTTTTGGTACCTGTTGATTTTTTGAGCAAGTCGTATAAGGGTGCTGAAATTGACGAGACTTGGGGTAAAAAGCGATGGTAAAAATTTACCATTCCCAAGAAGCGTTGTAATTTTTTTATTGTTGTTGGCGCCGGGAAATTGATTATCTCCATGACTCTTCCTTTGGCGGGTGCGATACCGTTTGGCGTGATTTCGTGACCAAGGAAATCTATTTTGGAAACACCGAATATACATTTTGTTGGATTTACATTTATTCCATATTTCTGTAGTCTCGAGAATAAAAGTTGTAAGTGTTCTTTGTGTTGTTGTGGAGAGTTGCTTCCTATTAGTATGTCGTCAACATATGCAAAAACAAAATTGAGTCCAGCCATTAATGAATCTCTGAAACGTTTGTGCACCATTCCTTACCCCGAAAGGCATTCTTAAGAATTCGAAAAGTCCGAAAGGTGTTGTAACTGCCGTTTTGTGGATGTCCTCGTTTGCTACCGGTATTTGATGGTAGGCGCGTATTAAGTCTACTTTTGAAAATATGTTGCATCCTTGTAAGTTAATTGTAAAATCTTGGATGTTTGGCAGGGGGTATTTATCGAAGACGGTGGCGGCGTTGAGTTGGCGATAATCGCCGCAGGGTCTCCAGTCTGTGGATCCTTTTTTGGGTATGAGGTGTAAAGGCGATGCGACTGGTGATGATGATGGCCGACAGATCCCTAGCTGCACCATTGTTTGGAACTCCTGTTTTGCTGCTGGGTATTTTTCCGGGTTAAGTCTTCTTGGTCGCGCACATGGTAGGTTTCCTTGTGTATTAATGTGGTGAGCTACATTATGATTTACCTTGGCATTGAAATCCGGAGGTGCCTTAAGAGACGGGAAATTGTTTAAGATTGACCTGAACTCCCCTTGTACTTGATGTAATCTTGGTGTTATTAATTTTGTTTTTCGTGCGATGCAACCTACTGAAAGTGAAGTCTGATTGTCCACTAGTTTCCGTCTGCGAAGATTGACTGTTAGGTCATATTTGTAGATGAAATCTGCCCCAATTATAGCCTGTTCGACTGTCGCGATGATAAAGGTATGTTCGTAGGAACGGCGTAGATTTAGATCTAATGTCAAGAGTTTATGTCCATATGTGGCGATGTATGAACCGTTGGCTGCTACTAACAGACCTGTTTTGTGACGATTGTTCGGAAAGTTTCGTTTGGGAAGGATTGATACTTCAGCTCCTGTATCTATTAAAAATTGATTCTTTGTTTTTTTATCGTAGACAAATAAGCGACGTGAATATGCTCCTGGCTTCGGAGTTGCACCCGAAGTGCTTGTTGCTAGTTTTTTGGTTCTTCTGTTTTTTTATATTTGCACGGGTTGGTGCACTTGCGTGCTTTGTTCCCATAACGACTGTGGTACCAACATATGTCTTTGGGAGTTCCTTGCTCTGAAAGTGTCCTTTGTCGCGATCGGTTTCTAGCACGATGTCCTGAGAGGCTTCTTTCTCTAGATCTACATATATTGTCTAGTTTCGAGACGTCTTAGGCGTTCAAGTATTTCCTTCATGGACCTTGTGACGTCTCTTGCTGCGTTTATGTCTGGCGCGGTGTTTTGCGAACGCCCCAGCATTGAAATGGTTGCGGTGCTGGAATCGCAGATCCGGTCCGCTATGCCGAATAGTTCTTCTTGGTCATGTGAACCTTCTATGGCTATGATGCACACTGAGAAAAAGGAGATGTTCATTCAAACCATTCTCGCTTAACCCAACTCCGCTACGGAATTGGATACAGCGAAATCAGCATAGGGGTTAACTCAACTTCCTGGCGTAGTTGACAACGCAATGGTGTCAATTCCGTGAGGAATTGGGAGAAACCCACCGGAATTCGTTAAATAACATAGCCCCGTTGATGTTATGTTATACGCCATTGCATGAAGTACAATAGATGATTAAGAAACGTCGTTGAGCATTTGATTGTGATATTTTTATATTTCGATTAATTTTGGAAAAATTTCATTCAAATTAAAATATTTTTGAAAGGATGTTAAAAATGTTTGAGTCGATGAAATCTGTGGTCCATAAAATGATATCTCTCGATAGGTTCTATTTCGGACGGGATTCGATAACTCGCTATTTTCTATTACTATAATAACTAAAAGTATTTTAATAATAGATTTATGTGAATGAAAATTTTTTTATGCAAGTTGTTTGAGCGGTCAGTTTCGTGTAGCGGTGTAACTTACTGCAATTTGTATTGTGCTGATTAAATTTCTGAAAATCCAATTTCCGCTAAATAATCCGCTATTAATTGAAAAAAAACTCTTGTTGAAAACTATTTATTTATTATTTTGACTTTCAGATTTCATTACAACTTGGAATAAAGTATATAATTTACATTCACTATAACCACAAAAAATATTATTTTTTACACTTTTTTTTATTTATTTATTTTATGCTCAACATCTGAAAAAAAATTAATGTAATTGACACGATGTCCGTAAGAACATGTTTGTGCCCTTCACATTAATGGGTTAAGAAATTTGGGTTTTTAATAAAATAATTCTCCAATGGTCTGCCAGCCTGTAATGAGAATATTAATTTTCGGCCTGATGTCTGCAGTGGACATGTAAGCACCATAAAAATTTACTAAAATTATACCTTGAATTTTAACTTGATGACTAACTTTTCTACCTTTCCAACTGGCTGGCGTGAAGTACAAGGAGCGACTGTAAAAACCTTCTCCGTCCTCCTTGACCTTGGTAGATCGAGACTTCCACTTTCCCTGGAAATACTGGGATGTTTTTTCTCATCTCCGTCCATTTTGACGCGCTGTCCTCTTTTTTAGTTCGCTGTCTCCTTCCTTCTCTTGGGACAAATCGCTGACATCATAGATGCATTGTCAGCAACTTTTAATACGACTTGACATTTCAACTTCGTGCAGTGTCAAATTTTCGCCGGGTGGTATTTAATTTGTATTTTTTAGTGCGTGATTACCTGTGCCGTAAAGGTGACGTGGACAGTCTTCTTGATCTAGGTAAGTCATAATTGATTCTGACTCCTTATTATACATTTTTGTTTCATGTAGTTTTGTTGTGCACTTTTAATAGATATTTTTTGAGGTTATGGTTGTTTGTTTATGTTAATTTAATTCATATTCGTTTATACGTTTTATTAATTTGATTTAATTATTTTATTTATACTTCTCTTTATTTCGGTTTAGAATTCTTCTTTGTTTATAATTCGTTTAATTCTATTTTAGCAACTATGTCTAAGGATCGTGCTTGTGGATACCCAAGCACCAGGTAACTTACTTGTATATTTAACATTATTATTTGTAATGTGTTTTTTCATTTTAGGGTTTCAGCCTTAACACAAGTAAATAACAGAAGACAAAAAATTACTATTTCATTTTTATATTTTATATTAAACTTTCTTTGAAAAACTATTTACAGAAATATTATATACCTACAAAAGTTTTTTTTTAAAAATAAGGTGCTTTGACCTTCAAGCTTTCCTGGTGATGATTTTCTTGAAAGGAGATCAACTTTGATAATAGATTTTCATCTGAATCTTCATCATTTCTGCTTTCATTGTCCTCTAAAATAAATCAAAAAATCAAAAAAACATTCATATAAAATCAAAAAATATGTATATTGTACAAAATAACTTACGATTTGGATATATGATTAACTTTTCCAAGCTGACCTTGTCCACTTGGCGATGAAATCAATCTTATAACCGATTACGGGAATAAGAGCTGCTATTGAGGGTCCAGTTAGCAGCTTTATAGGATCTATAGTAATTTTGTGATCTAAAACAAAATATTTCTATATAACAAATTAGTCATCGATAAGTTCGCGATTATGTTTAAAATATAATTGTAAATAGTATTTTAAAAGTTTATCGCATTACACAAAAATATCTACCTTTAAACGACTTCCGAGTCCTTCCAAATTCCATTTAATTAAAATTAAAGTTTTCTCACCAGCTATCATCAAAATTTTTTTACACAAATAAAAAAAAGTTTCCACAAATTCTACACACAAGCAGACACATCAATCGTCCATCTTCACAATAATAATCCACTGTTTAATTTTTCACTTCACTGATTGGAAATTCCACTCGAACCTGTCTTCGGGATCTTTGCACGGAACCAACTAACATTTTGAAAAAAAAAGTTGCACACAGCCACTGTTGATTATATTAGGGGTAGTTACAAATAGCCGAAAAAACATTATTTTCCTTGTTCATGGCTTGTAATATAGAAGGTTGTGCTACAGCACAGACTACTTATTATACAGACGGAACAACACGAAGAAGGGTTACAAGGCTCAAAATGGGTCACAAGTCGTAACCCATTCGAGCTTTTTGTATTCTTTCTGAGCGAAAAGCTCGTCTCGACTCTCTCCAAGTTCTTCACTGAAAATACGGCTGTGTGTGCGTTGTACACTGCACACTGCGCATGCACAATAATTATTGTGTGGGGTCGTATGATAGTAAATGAACTCAAATCGAATTTTTGGAAAGGAAAATATTATTTTGCTACCTGAGATTAAGATAATAAAATGAAATGGCTCTTATATAGTTTCTAACAAACTTTTTTCGTAAATGAACGATTAGACTTCTAAAAAAATTTTACACATTAAAAAAAGGGAAAATCGTTAATTTTTTTTTTGTTTGTTGATATGAATTATGAATAGTAAATTTTTTTATCCTTTTATTATAGTTTTAGCAGGTCAAAAAGGAAGTAATTTGATTTTTTTTATTTTTAAAATGAATATTACAACTATCAACGAAAAAACTTATATTACATTTCTAGTGGAATATCGGTTCAAAAATATAAGAAAATATATTAAATTTATTAAATTATCTATCGAGCTTGCCCTGTTTATCAAGGTGAAAGGGTCAAAAACAAATATCTCTTAAATGGTAAGTTTTATCCCGAAAAATTATTATAATAAAAATTGAAGATCATGCAATTTTATTCACAAACGACCGTTTTTTTCTTAGGAGTGAGAACTATTTTGCATAATACGTAGGTACTCCTTTCCACACCACCTTCGAGGTAGAGTAGTAGGCGCATTTTTTTTAACGTGGTTTCCCCCGTAGGCGATTGTTTTGATCAAACAAGGACAACTTACATACTTGCATATTCGGCAAGAACAAAGAGGATAAGAGGAAAATATAAGGGGCCTACAGTACACCAATCTATTTATTAAATAGCTGTGCCAATTTCCTTGTGTACTCGTCATTAGCAATGTTTTGGTAAGCACAGAGTTATAAGAAATTTTTGTCGGTATTCTCGAGTGCTATCGAAAAAAAATACACTCTAAATTAAATAATTAAACAGTAATTTTTTTCTCAACGTCGCAAGTTTCCCTTTGTAACTTTATTATTCTTGCAAAGTTCGTAGTCGACGAACTGTCGCTCGTTTAAATGGTTTCTGTATACTCCATTTGCAGTTTTTTCTCAACAAAACAAGAATCATAAAGTCGAGAATACTTAAATGATGTTCATAACATTCTGATTGTGTATTAAACCAATTACAATATTCTGGAATAGCATTCGTAGCTGATATACACTTTTGCATAATTTTTGATTTAATGGATTTTTCGTGCGGCCGTTCACTAAACCACTTCTCAAAAATTTTGATATGAACTTTACACAAATCAAAAATAAGTTGGGTAGGACAATGTAAGGACCCGAAATTTGTACTGTTTGTGTAATTTTTATAAAATAAAAGGGACTCATTTTTAAGTACAAGCCTTTCCCCATCTTCTAATAAAATATTCTTGCAATTGCTACAATGCTCTACCTTAGTTTTGAATAGCACGTACCCGATATAATATTTAATGGAAGCCTCATCCGTGAAATTACTTTCTAAAACAACGGTATCAAGTGTGTCGTCGACATAATGATTACTTTCATTAGAATTCTCATCCTTCTCATCCTTCTCATCTCCGTCTTGCAAAGTGAGCAAGTCTTTGACAGGAATATCCACCACGTTTGTTTCACATTGATTATAATTCTCTGCATCTATCAAAGTGAAATCTTCATCTTCATCGCAATTAGAAATGTCATTCGGCTGCAAAATTCTAAATGACATTATCTGCGATAAGAAGTGGCTGAATTCGTGAATAGAAGGATTTTTTGCATTACCTCCTTTACTTCTTATTTGAGAAAAAAGATTCTCAATTGGATCGTGATTTAAACGCGATGTTAAAATAAATGTGTTCTGCATACCTGATTTTTCAAAATCACTTAGTAACATCAGAACAGCTTTGCAGGTTTGTTGAATACCTTTTAAACAAAAGAGTGTTTTTTTAACTAATGGCTTTACGTTGTCAAAATATGTTATCATTGCAACAATATTTTTTTCAATTTTATTTCCACTTTGGAGGGCGCTTCTATTTGGGTTTTTATCAAAAAGTAATTTGTTATTTAAATTATCAAATAACATATCAATTTTTTCAAAAAACTTGAATGTTGAAACCGCTAAGGTACTGTCTTCAAAAACACTATAATGGATACCTGTTTTGATAGCGGCGACAACACTTCTGCTGAATATTTGAACTGCGAACTTAACACGCATTTTTTCAAACTCATTTGGATAAATGTGTTGTCTGGTTAATTTTGTGCACATTTTTGTTGGTCGATCAAGTTCATGATCATACAAGTTCTCTACAACTTGCCAACTTGCAACACCATCAGGGGTATCTAAATTTCCTCCAATTAATGCATTTCGCAATGATTTTATCAAGTGAGGAGGATCAAAAATAATATATATTTTGATATTATTAAATATGAAATATGGCCTATCTGTGGTAACATTCAATTGTTTGAAACAATTTCTGTTATTTGCGCCCTGGTCACAAATTACAGCAACTACTTCAAAGCCAATTTCTTTTGATTTATTTAAATTTGTTAAGACAAGTTCTTTCAGTTTGTCTCCTTTTATCACGCTTTCTGAGCAAAAGTATGAAAGTACATACTTCCACTTGGAAAAAAGGCCTCGTAACATGAAGACACATACTGTCTAGGCTATGCAGTTCGATCTATTTGTCCCATCATCTGCATACCCATCAATTTCATCAAATATGCTATTATATTCTAAATCTCTTTTGATGGATACTTCATCAAATATTAGAATAGCATATTTTTCCATTTTCTCCATCTCCTTATTTTTTTCACGCAAGTTACTAAAAATTTGCTCATTAAACTCAGGCCTGAGATTTTTTATAGGTCTCCATCTCCTCAAAGAAACTTTAGAGGGAAGAGAAAATTGTAATACTTGCGACATATATCTATAACAAGACGGCGACTTAAAATACAAATTTTGTGCAATAAATTTTTGAGATTTATTCCACTTTGTATTTTTCTTTCTTGGCATTAAGAGCATTTTCGAAAAAATTTTAGAATATTTATTCAGATGGGAAAGAGAGTCAATTTGTTTACAAATTGTTTTTGCGAGTATTACCTTTGACATATGTCTTATTTTGGTAATGGTAGATCTCATTTTCAACCCCCTAATTACCTTTTTTTGTGAACTCATTTCTGATTTCAGTTTCACATTATCATTTAAAGCTTTTAATAGTTTATGTTTGTAATAATCGATTTTATTTTGCAATTTTTTGCAATTATTACAAATATCTGGGGTTTCCTCTGAAGCAGAGGCATTAGTTTCAGATAATAAAAGGTCAGAGACTTCTTGATCTCCAAGTAAACAACTAGGAATAGCACTAGGTTTAAGCCATTTATTTTTTCCTATTTGCTCTTTTAAAAAATGAACCTCGCAAATTTTCAGTCTTTTTTTTTCATAATCGTGAGGAGCCAAATTACACTCGGCTGCCCATTGATAAAACAAGGGTACAGAAATATCCGGGAATTTAAAGAAAGTTCGGTCTTTAAACATCCTCTTTGTAGCCCTACATGTTTTAACAGCGCATGTAATGCCCGACAAGGACTGTTTTCTTGGTTGCGTAAGGTCAGACATCACTACTTTAAAACTTTTTTTAAAAAGATCTCAAATAGAATTCTAATTAACAGAACAAAAAATAAGTCCAATGACTTAATACTAATTTTAAAGAAATATATTATAATATTTACCAAAAATCCCAGATAGATTGTGCCTATGATGGTGATTCCACTGGTATTTCCAAAAAAGTACCTAAGTTATATTTCTCCCACCTCACTACACTTCACTTAAAATCAGAGCACACTGCACTACTTTTATGTTGGCCAAATAAAAAAAATTTGATAACACACAAGTATTTCAGCAATTGTCTTGATTCCACTGGCCTTTCCAAAAAAAGTACCTAAGTTCCTGCTATTTCTGTCACCTCACTACACATCACTTAAAATCAGAGCACACTGCAATAAATATTTAGATAACACAAAATTTCAGCAGTTGTCTTTCGTTTAACCACGGCGATGCCCAGTAACGAACTAAAGAGATAGGTTCTTAACGTATGTATTCCTTAATTTTTCTTTGTACTCCTGCAACAACAAGTTATACTCCTTCTTTAGTGTTAGCATCTATTCCATAGTGGGTTCGCGGAACTGCTAATGACCTACCCCTTTCCTACTGGACTTTTATTGCCCTGTTGCCCAATTGTCTCAGATCTTTAGGCCAACCGCAAATATTCGGCGAAATTCTTCCGGTTTTGTGACCTTTTTTATGACTCAAAAATAAAACAATTCAAAAAGCAATCCGGTGTTCAAGCGGATGTGGGCGTTATGCTTATTTAAACTAACGTTATTTCCATCCTCAGGTTACCGCAAATCATAAAACCGGACGAAGTGAAAACTGATGTATGCAGCCGCCCTAAACCTTTTTTCATCCCTTTTATTGCTTCTAATTATTGGTCCACTTTGCCAAGAGAAGACAATTGTAAACTATCAAAGTAGGGTTTTCCCTGAATTTGTTTACCATACAATCAATCGTGTTTAACCCTCTAAAAAACCCACAATATAACAAATTAACTTTATTAATTTCATTATTTTTTCCATAACTAAGCGATATTTAGATTTCACATACGATTTTCTGCAATTTCGCGACTCATTGTTTTCCTGTCTTGTAAGAGGCATCGCGGTTTTAGCAGCTATAGCAGCGAATGTATGAATTTGTGAACTGTGTGAACTTATTCGAATAAGATTGCAACTATGTATAATCTATAAACTATAAAGGTGTTACGGCGCAAATCCGTAATAATAAACTTTTAATATTCAATTTGAATGACCACAATATTTACCGATAGCCTTTTAAATCTGACTTGACCACCGATATTCAGTGTGTCAGGCTCCTGTTAGCTTTTGCAATATTATAGGTGTCTAAATTCAAAGAAGAAAGCGTTTTAAAATAGTTATATGCTCCCCTACAATATACATTTATTAATTTAATTCGTCTTCAGCTCTAATTTTATTCCCATTCGTTACGGTGATCCTAAAACGTCTCAACAATTGAAGGAAAGCGCTAAATGTTATTTCGTTAAGTTGGAATAAATAGTGAAGTAAGAGAATTAACTTTTAATTTCAAGTCAATTGTTTATTAATAAAACCTTTGGAATCTTTTTCAAACTGCATGAAAGCACAAAAAGCATACCCCACGATTTAATGTGGTCACTAATCAAGTGACCTGCGGTTTGCTAAACCAAAAAGGAAGTTAAAACTTGTTTACATATCATTATACAGTATACTCTAGTTTAAGATCATTAAAAATATGAATAATTTGTATGCGCAACTTAATTTTTATATCTAATTAAAACTTATCTATATATTTAATTAAGTAATAAATAAATTATATTTCAAATACTGAACTAAATTTGTTTAAATTATTTATATTAATACATTTAATACATAATTTTTTTTTATCTATAAACTTTACTAACATACTTTTTTTAAAAACATTAAAATAAAAACTCAAATTTTCAATTTGAATAACATTTAACTTTAAAATTTAAAAAGTCCGTATTCAAAATACATGAAAACAACCCCAATCATTAGAAATATTCCTCATTCATAATCGATTGTCGATTGTTGAATAAACCCGCATTCAACAACACAACAGCGTTGCATTGTGAGGTTGTATAGCTCATTTATTTAATACATGAGCCCCGAGACGGAAAACCAGGCAGCTGTATATGTGCGTAAGTTAAGTCCCTATGCCCGGCGCTTGTTGCTGCACCAACGAAGTCGTGAGAAAAAAGTTGAGCTTTTTAAATTGGTAAGAATTTTCTCTCTTCAGTCTCTCACTAAAAGCTGTTTTCAAATTACCTAAAAATGAAAAGTGATTACAAGTTTTGTTCTCGGTTGTTCCGTCTGTATATTAAGTAGTCTGTGGTATAAGTGAATTATATAACTGTTACGCGAATTGCAATTATTAGTGTATTAAAGCAGTGCTTCCCAACGTTTTTCAGTCTTCGGCACGGTAACTAGTTTTGTAAAAATATAGCGGCACACTAAAAAAATATATTACATATTTATAGAAAAAAAAACTCTGGTAAGTTTTGAAAACAAAATATTTTTAATAATTTTTTTGGCATATGTAGGTACATATTACATTTCTAAAGAGCTTAATGTGATATCTGACCTTGATGTTGAGAACAGAGCTTGCTTATATTAGGTTCTATACTTGAAATGGATACGCGCCGCTCCTGGTCAAGGCTTTTAATACACGATCGCTTTATGTTTTTAATGGTAACCATCGATGAAAAGCTTTGTTCACACATGTAGGTAGTAGCAAATTGTAACAGAATATCAATAGCTTTTTTTGAAATAGTTGGGAATTCCTTCTTAGCGATTAACCAAAACTGAGATATTAGAATATTGTCTTTAAATTGAAGCTCTAGTGTACGATCATTTTTTAAATCCATTAGTTCTTCTTTTTGTTTCATCGATAACTTTTGCGAAGATTCTTCAGACGTTCGTTAAGATGTTCATATATATCAGTTAAATACGCAAGTTTTTGTAACCAGAAGTTATCTTTCAAAATATTGTGGTAAAAAGTGTCATTTTCGAAAAAGTTTTTAATTCCTCTTTAAGTTCATAAACTCTTGACAATACTCTTCCCCTTGACAGCCAGCGCACTTCAGTATGAAAAAGTAAAGACTGATGTCCTGACCCCATTTCTTCGCATAAAATTGAGAACAGCCGAGATTGAAGTGGCCTAGATTTAAACACGTTCACCTTTTTTACTATTTCGTTTAACGTGACTTCTGGTAAACTTTGAGTCATAAGAGCTTCCTTGTGGATAAAACAGTGTGTTATTTGAATTTCATCATTTTCAGAGATAACTTGAGCCACCAAGCCTTTAACCCTTCCTGTCCTGGAGCTGGACATAAGCTAATGCAATTTTTCCAAAATATATTTTTATTGACAAAGTACTCGTTGATTACTTTAAATATTTCTTCCCCAGTTGTTCGATTGGAAAGTTCTTTGCAAAATAAGTAATGTTCTTTCATTTCTTTTTCTTCACAAATTCGAACAAATACCATAAGCTGAGCACAATTACTACAGTCCGTCGATTCTTCAACCTGTATCGAATCTTTAATTTTTTTAATTAACGTTGTTTCTATGTTAATAGACAGTACCAGGAAGACGATCTATAATCGGTCACACTCTTATCGGGTCGGCTGCGCTTGGGTAGTCACTTTTTGTTACATTTAGTACAATAATTGTTGAAAGGAAATCTTTTTTAAAACTAGATTTTTTTTGTAATCTTTTACATAATAAAAACTATAGTTAAAAAAACAAAATACGCTTTTATGAACTAAAAAGTAAAAAATTATTTTGAATGTAAAGTTTTTATTGCTCCAGCCAGTATATGGAAACAGCCTACCTTTCGAAATATAAAAAAGCGTGGTACTCTTCACCTATATTCTTATTTTATAAATTAACACTGGAACTTTTCTCTAGCGCCCCACGCTTTTTTACATGGTTGTTTCCATATACTGGCTGGAGCAATAAAAACTTTACATTCAAAATTATTTTTTACTTTTTAGTTCATTTTAAAATACTATACAACGTACTATACTCGTCTTACACTTTCATTTGATACCCACACCCATACCGAGCGCGTTGTAAAGAAAAAGGTAAACCGCTATTTTGTGTTGGCCGCTATTTTGAATTTGGAATGACACCGCAGAAGTAATAGTATTCTAATTGTCGCACCCTTTCATTTGATACCCACACCGAGTGGGTTGTACAGAAAAAGGTAATCCGCCATTATGTGTTGGCCGCCATTTTGAATTTTGAATGACGCCACATAGCTTATAGTATTCTAATTTTTACATCTTTTCACTAAACCCAACGAACTCAAGGAAAACTCGCAGAAAGCAACTTTTCCGGAAGTTTTCACTAAGCCCAACGGACTCAAGGAAAACTCGCAGAAAACACTTTTTCCGCCAGTTTTGACTAAGCCCAAAGAACTCATTGGGTGAAAACACCTTTAACCACCAATTTTTGGTGAAAATCGTTAGAGCAGTTTTCGAGCAAATATTTACAAATATACAAGAATTGCTCACTTAATAGTATAAGATTTCGTTAATACGCCTACTAATTGTATTATTTGAAAGTGGCACTTTTTGAATTTCTTTTGCTCCTTTGGCTCCAAACATGTCGAACAATTTCTATGCAAGATGGTAAAATTAAAGATTCACCTATAATGTGCGGTTTTTTAGCTTTAGCTACTAATTTTGAAACATTGTACCGAGCTTCTTGAGCTCTTCTTGAAACTGTGGTTGCTGCATTCATAAAAATACTTTGTTTTTTATTTTCAATTTGCATTCGCTTAAAAAAATCAACACTCTTTCCAGCATAATTGGAATGTCTAGTTTTAAGATGTTGCAAAAGTTTACTTGGCACCATTGTTTCATTTGATAATGTTTCCCGGCATATAATACAATGAGGTTGAATACTATCAGCAATTTCAACACTTGCGAAACCAAATCCGATGTATTCTTCGTTATATTGTCTATTAGGAGTTGGTTTCCTTTTTATACGCTTTATATTAGCTTCACCTGTATGTATGTGTGTATGTATGTATGTATGTATGTATGTTCTATGTAAACAAATCTTGCAACTTGATTTTGACCCACTTCTATATAACCGATCAACTTCAAATTTTGCACATATGCATAGTTCGCGTGACAATGCAATCTGACCATTTTGTAAGAAAATCAAGATGGCGGTTCCAAGATGGCGGTCGATTTTTGCTATTGTTTCCCCGACCCCCCGACATGGGTATCAAATGAAACGGCATGACAGGTAGAATACAATTAGCTGTATGGCGTCATTCTAAATTCAAAATGGCGGCAAACAAAATGGCGGACTACCTTTTTCTTTACAACCCACTCGATATGGGTATCAAATGAAAGGGTGTGACAATTAGAATACTATTATCTGTGTGGCGTCATTCCAAATTCAAAATGGCGGCCAACACAAAATGGCGGATTATGTTTTTCTTTACAACCCACTCGGTATGAGTATCAAATAAAAGGATGTGATAATAGAATACTTTTCGCTGCCACCACAAAATGGCGGCCACCACAAAATGGCGGTTTACCTTTTTCTTTACAACCCACTCGGTATGGGTATCAAATGAAAGTTTATGACGAGTATAGTATAGTAAGCTTTGTGACGTCGTTTTAAATCTAATATGGCGGTCACTACAAATTGGCCGAACACATACATATAATAGACTAAAAAATAGAAAATAAAAAATATAGTTTAAAAAAACTAAAAAATACGCTTTTATTTTAAAATGAACTAAAAAGTAAAAAATAATTTTGAATGTAAAGTTTTTATTGCTCCAGCCAGTATAAGAAAACAACCCACCTTTCGAAATCTAAAAAAGCGTGGGGCGTTCCGGTGTTAATAAAATAAGAATATAGAGAGCCCCACGCTTTTTTACATTTCGAAAGGTAGGTTGTTTTCTTATACTGGCTGGAGCAATAAAAACTTTACATTCAAAATTATTTTTTACTTTTTAGTTCGTTTTAAAATAAAAGCGTATTTTTTAGTTTTTTTAAACTATATTTTTTTTTCTTTGGAATCTGTTCCACATCTACAACTGTTTCTTTCTCGCTTCTTGTTATAAATTTATCCATAATTTCAATTTTGAAAATGTTTTAAAAAAATGCTTTGCAATACCTATATAATGTATAAAATCAAAATATATTTCTACACATATTCAATAAATTCTTTTTATATTTACCTTTAAACTTAAATATTACAAAGCAAGAGCTTACGTTATTGGTCACTACTCTTCACAAAATATAAACTGAATACTAAATAAAAGAATATCGACATGTAATTTGTAAGAAAATGTTAAAAAATCCACAATTATCTTACGGCGTATCGCAACTGTTTCACGGCACACTGGTTGGGAAGCTCTGTATTAAAGAATAAGTTAAGTGAAATATTGTACATAATAAAAGCTATATTAAAAAGAACTTAAAGAGACAAAATAAAGTGTTTTAAAATAATTGGTACGAGATTCTACAATTGGTGACCCCGAAGCCCTAGTGGAGGCAAGAAAATAAGTAGAAGATTCAGATAAGTGAAGAGGATTAAGATAAGTGACGTTTATTTTATTTCCCTATATTGAAAATTAAGCTGGCACAAAAGTGCGAAGATAATTGTCGAAGTTCTACCATTTGAAAAAATTTAAGTTTTGGGTTTGAAGAAGTTCAGAAGACGACCTGCCAACTTTTACAACGGTAACTGGTTTTTGACATTCCAAAAAAGGGAATTCAAAAATATTTAATTTGTTTTTTGTTCGTTATCAATTTTATTATTGTTTCAAATTTGTGGATGTAATATTATGTTTACAGCAATTTTGAGCAATTTTTGATGGTTTTTTAAATGATATTTTAATAATTTTGAGTTCTGTTCAATTAAAAATTATTCACTTTCTGTCCAATTAAAAGTTATTTCTTATTCACTTTCTGTCCAATTAAAAGATTACGGTTACATAATCCACTTACTGTTTATTGTGAAATTGTTACGGTTACGTATTTATTTGGCGGTTTGACTAAAAAAGGAACCTTGATAAGCTGAAATAAATACATTCAATATAGAAAGTCAACATTATATCGACGACGATTCCTTCATCGTCGATTTAGAGGAATCTTTGCCCAGCCTGGAGCAGGGCGGCCGGCTCTACGTGGGGTTCGGGCAGAAGTTGACGTAGCCTCTACGGCTAGATTTAGCCTGCCCGAATTTCACCAGAGCGACCCGGCCGTCTGGTTCTACCAGGCTGAGACCCAGTTCGGGTTGAATGGGTAATGGGTAAACGTCTGATAAGACGAAATTATCCCACATCGTGTCCGCCATTCCGACAGAAGCAGCGAGAATTCTGCTGCAAGCGTTCCCGGATCTCAGCACCGCTAGCTACGCGGATGCTAAGAGGCGGTTGCTTGAACGATACGGACTATCGACTAGGAACAGCCTCGAGCAGCTGTTGGCGGCGCATGAGCCCGGAGATTGCAAGCCCTCAGATTTCCTGAGGGGTTTGCAAAGTCTGGCCGGGGACTGTCTTGGGGATGGGAAGGAGCTCATCCGGAGTCTTTGGGAGCGGAGGCTTCCCAGAGATGCTCGCCGCATCCGCGGACCATTCCCTAGGCCAGCTGTCGAAATTAGCGCATACGGTGTGGGAAATTACGACCAGTTAAACCCAGGCTCAGGTGGCCAAAGTGGGAGCCTCGTCGTCCCTGGAGAGGACCGTGCAGTCTCTCCAACGAGAAGTGCGGCAGTTGCGAACACTGGTGTTGGGGAGAGGGCGGGGTCAAAGCCAGGGGTCGGCGAGAGGGTCTGCTGGTCCACGCCAATGGAGTCGCTCACCGGCTAGACAGCCGCAAGCTTCATCGGCGGGGACCAGTAACCCCACCCAACAAGGGGCAAAGCCCAAAGCTTCACCGTCAGCGGCATTCCCGGGGACACAGTGCTACTACCACTAGCGATATGGTAGTGGGGCAGAACGGTGCACCCCACCTTGCACGTTCAAAGGTCCGGGCCCTGCGGCCAAAAGGGACCGAAAAATGAAGCACCCAAAGAATTAAATTGGCGGGAGTCGCCACATTCACGGGCGCTTCTCAGCAGAAGCGCTCGTGCAGGTTATATGTCCGCGACAGCAATAACTAAATTGATTTTTTAATTGATTCTGGTGCGGACTTATCACTCATACCAGCCCACACGTTTAGGGTACAAACTGCATGCCCTAATTTACTTCTGCGAGCCGCTAATGGATCCACGATCCACACTTTTGGCATGAAGTTGTTGGAACTGAACCTAGGCCTTCGCCGACGGTTTATCCACAATTTCATAATTGCCAACACAAACAAAGCAATACTTGGTGCGGACTTCCTTGCAAAGTTCGAACTCATACTCGATTTTAAAAATCGAGAACTAGTTGAGTCACAGACCAGTCTTCGGACTGACGTCTGTGCAACTGGTGAGTATGAAGTCGAGAGCTTTGAGTACCAACATCTTGGCAAATATAAAGAATTGTTAACGAAGTACGCTTCATTAACACAACCCCCTAATTTTAACCACCACATTGTGACGAATGGGCAATTACCTTTCGTTACCGCTCGTAGACTTCACCCTGAGAAGCTCAAGGTAGCGAAATTGGAGTTTGATCATATAGTTCAACTAGGGATTTGTCGGCCTTCGTCGTCTCCCGCCGCATCTCCACTTCATCTGGTCCCTAAACGGGATACAAATGATTGGAGGCCATGCGGCGACTTTCGTCGCCTTAATGCAGTCACAGTGCCGGATAGAGATCCAATCCCGCACATTCACAACTTTTCTGTGTACCTTCACGGATGTACAATCTTTTCAAAGGTGGATTTGGTACGTGCTTACCAGCAATATCCCCATTGCACAAGAAGATGTACATAAGACTGCCATAATAACCCCCTTTGGTCTGTTTGAGTTTACTCGCATGCCATTTGGGTTAAGAAATGCAGCCCAGTCATTTCAGAGATTTATGAATGAAGTCACAAGAGACTTAGACTTCATTTATGTATAACTAGACGATATTCTTATCGCTAGTAGATCCGAGGATGAGCATCTCACTCACGTCGAAGAACTGTTTAAACGGCTTGATAACTTTGGGTTAGCCATAAAGTTATCAAAATGCGTTTTTGGTGTCAGTGAGATCATGTTTTTGGGACACAGCATCGGCAAGGATGGAATCCTTCCATCACCCGAAACGTTCGCGAACAGTTAAACAAATGCAAAAGTTTTTAGGAATGGTGAATTTTTATCACCGATTCATTCCTAGACTTGCACAAATGTTAGTTCCGATAAATGATCACTTGAGGGTACTCCTCAATTGTTCATCAACTACAAAAAATAAGGAGCAACTTCCTTGGCCCGCAGAATGTGAACAAGCATTCCTCGACGTGAAAGCTGCAATGGCTGCAGCAGTTGTGCTGATACATCCACTAGAGGATGCGAAATATAGCGCCACAACTAATGCTTACGATTTTGCTATCGGAGCTGTGCTGGAACAGTATAACGGCAACCATTAGCTTTCTACTCTAAGAAGTTGTCACCTGCTGAACGAAATTATTAGGGACATCGTCCTACTACTTCCGGTTACTTAGCCAAGGGGGCTGGGGATAAAACTCAGTCGGCCGAGGCTAAGTAGGAATTAAAAATAATAATATTTTTCCTGTTTTGACAGTTTGGTTTTTCTAATTAGGAAAATTCCAATTGTGACAGCTGGACAAAGATTAAGTGAATTATATAACTGTTACGCGAATTGCAATTATTAGTGTAATAAAAAATAAGTTAAGTGAAATATTGTACATAATAAAAGCTATATTAAAAAGAACTTAAAGAGACAAAATAAAGTGTTTTAAAATAATTGGTACGAGATTCTACATATCTTCTCCTCCAAACGCCATTTTCGTTCACTCCTCCATATATTGTGCGCAGGATTTTTCTTTCAAAGCACCCCAGGAGGTGTTCTTCATTATTTCTTAGTGTCCAGGTTTCGGATCCATACAGCAGTATTGGCCTTATAAGGGTTCTGTATAGTTTAACTTTAGTCCTCCTTGATATGTTCCTTGTTAAGAAGTGTTTACGTAGCCCAAAGGACCATCTATTTCTCAGCGCCAATCTCCTTATGACTTCTGCCGTCGTGTTGTTATCTTTTGAGATTAGCGTCCCTAAGTATATAAATTCTTTTACACCTTCGATGTTATATGTATCAATCAATTGTCATATTCTGGCAATCATTCCGTCTTTTAGAGATGCACATATATTTCGTTTTCTCTTCATTAATTGCTAGTCCGAATTTCTTTGCTGCTCTTTCTAGCGATATGAAGGCTTTTTTCATTGCTGTGCTGGATCTGGTTAGTATTACCAGCGAGCAATAATAACAAGAGTGATTAGGCAGAGCTCAAGGACAAGTAAAAGAGTTAAAGATATGAAAGAGCAGATTAGAAATAACATTAAGCAAAAATTCAAAAAAAATATTAACAAATGCGCGATGGGTATACATTTCATGCAAAAAACACAAGAGAATGAAAGAAACAGAACATGTTCCTTGATCCCGGTATTGGAATGTTTACATTCAAATTTAAGAAACACTGGAACAGAGCACGTGCGCACTGGTCCCCGACTTTAGTATGTATGCGTGAAAATTCGTGTTGGTACACATTGTTTGCGCTATGAATTCACTTGTATTGTCCGTAAAAAAGGCGCGAATCTTGCAAGGCGACGAAGTCACTGCCCCTTCATTTTTTATCTTTCTTTCACGAACATTGCATGTAGTGTTAAAGTAATTCTGCCTCTGTTTATCATAGATATTACTTCTTTGATATCTTGACTTTTTCGCTCCAGGGGCGGTTTCAGAGGGGGGTAATTGGGTAATTACCCCCCCTAAGAATTTTCGTTCGCTTATTTATTTTTTTCTTAAAAATTACCAATATTTCAAACAAACAATGGTGAATCTAGTCGGCGATCTATGAATTTTTCCAAAACTGCTCGGAGGGACCGACCCGAACCGATTTTTGATCGAACACTTTGACAGCTCTTGCATTGTTGTTATTTTTCTGAAATTCCCTTTTGCTCGCAAAGAGAATGTCTTAAACAACAACAAAGACAGTATGATTTGTTGCCTGCAAGTTGTTCCCTCATGTAGAAGCTCATACGATTTTTCACCGAAGACAAAAGAGAATTGACGATTGCAGACGACTCTGTCTGTCGTGTGTACGCTCGTGTGGAAACAGCCTATTACTACGTTTATAAGTGGAGTTTCACTCCCGAATCTTCAATCCGAAGTGAAACTCCCGATGCGTTTATGAGCAATGGGATTAAAAATCCAAAATACTTTCTGGTTTGAGATGACAGCTCCGAGCTCAAATTTAAAATGGCAACAAACACAAATATAAACCCAATGTTTAATTTAATATGTAAAAAAAAATCTATAAGTACAGAAAAAATATTATTGTAGCAAAATAAAACACCCAGCTGCTTCTTCACTAAGTTTTTTTCCTTCTGAAAACAATTAAAAATTATGCTCCGGTCATCTCACTCCCAGTCAGCGTTTATAAGCATACCATAAACCGGGAGCGAAGTTTCACTCCGGCTTTTTCTTGGGGAGCGAAAGTCAAAGTTCTGGATTTTCACTCCCCGTTTATAAGCGGTGTTTAACTCCGGATCGAAACTTCCATCCGGAGGGAAACTCCGCTTATAAACGTCGTATATATAAACAAAATGAAGTTAACTGCTCAAGCGCGGTAAGAGAAGTTATGTATTTCTTCCTGTTAGTAGGGGAGCTGGCACTTGAAAAAATCGTGTCGTCCCAACCACGGTATACAGAAACAAGGTAATGTGAAAGACTGTGGGTAAATTCGTAAATTCATCACTGCCGCATCACTGCAGAATTCAGCCACAGGCTTCAATTGAAAGTCTGTGGCTGAATTCTGCAGTGATGCGGCAGTGATGAATTTAGGAATTTACCCTGTATATCGTAAGACGGCAACGTCACTCGGCGACCTTTTCCCATATAAAATCGAAGTTATTTTTGTTGCTTCTGCATTAGTGACGTCAGCTCAGAGACCTTTTTCTACGATATTCGAAGCTGTCAGTCTCTTTTACATTACCTTGCTTCTGTATACCGTGATCCCAACCTTCTGCCGGTTGGCATATAAGCTTTTCAAGTAATTTCAAGCATTTTTTATAATATGACATTTTTACGGGAAGTGGACCTACCTCGATTTAGATGGTTCAGGGGGCAGCGGGGGGTTTAAAAAAGGGACTAAAATTGAAAAAAATTCTGCTGCTGCTTATGTAGGTTCTATTAGGGCTAAATAACCGTTTAATACTAGTGGCAGACATTTTTGACCATTGTGGGGGGGGGGGGGTGAAATGGCAACTTCAGCTCGCGGTGGCTTGGGGAGGGTGCAAATGGAATTTATGGAATAAAAAAAATATTTAAGTTTTTCTTTTTTTAAAAATACCCCCCCTAAGCCAGTTGGCTGGAAACGCCCCTGTTTCGCTCCCATTGAAATTGTTATCAGCTGATCTCAAGGTCCCTGAAACATTTTTAAAAATTTGTTCTAGCTCATCACTCTTATTATTATTGCTCGCTGGTATTACGACGTCGTCAGCGCGTGCCAATAGTTGTACCGACTTGTTGAAAATACTGCCCGCGGTGTCAATGTTCAGAACTGCAACAGCTAAATCACTACTAGAGGTAGGGAACAAATATAAAACAAAAGAACTCGCGATACAAAAGATTAGATCGATAGGATACGGGACAACTAATCTTGGTAAATACAGGATATGCTACACCTGCGGTAAAGAGCATCACTACCTACAAAAACTGGTGATCGAGCGTCGATACGGTGAAAATGCGCGCTGTGGCGACCGTGATCGGCACTTTCGAATGCTTGTAAGAAGTACTTTGCCCCACGATGCAGCCGTCAGAAATTATTTTTCTCTTTATATACCTTATAAGCTTTTAAAAACGTTCGATTTTGGAGTGGTCAGATTTCGCAATCGCACGGAAATTTTTACATAATTATCAGCGTGTAAGAACCATTTCGCCCCGTCCGTCCTCCAGGTGTAACAAATGGTTTTTCGTTAATGTCTATCCATAAATTACATACTGTCAAAGTTTCATAGCTGGTCATATTTCGCATTTGCACCGGAATTCTTACATTTTTATAACAATATTGTGCAAAAACGCCCCTGCGAGTTATATTTTATTTCCTATCTACCTTTTTTTTAAATAAAATAAATCTTTATTTTAAGTTTAAAGAAAAAAAGACATTTATTAAGGAAAAAAATATTTGTTTTATAATATACTACTCTTCGGAGTTGGACCGCTCTTATGAGGGTCTTATTAGTTTAAACTGAATCTTAAGACTAACTTAAGCATTTACTTTAATTCTTAATCTGCGCCTCGTAATGTAAGTAATTTTGTCAGGCGACAAATTTTCATGAATAAGGGTCGCCATGAAGTGCAATATTGCGATAACAGTAATTTCAAGGAATGAATTTATATTACAAAGCAGAATGTCACATTTGCATTGAAGGAAATGTGAGATTTTTGTTTTGTCTTTGCTTCAAGATTAAGAATTAATTTACGGAATATTTATCCAAAATTTCTTGAAATTTAGTTGGGTCGGGTTTATACATAACTCCTCCCACCTTTGTTCTAGGATTCTGCTGGATCCTTTTTGTAATTTTAATGTTTATCTGTCTTCGTTTACAGTACAAATATGTTATGAATAAACCTGATATAATAATAATTATTATTGTAGTTAAGCTATACTTTACAATTTTATGATATTTTATTTCTTCTATTTTTTTAAGATTACTTTGTTTGTCAAACAAGTTTTTTTCAAATATTAATTCGTCATTGTTATATGTAACATTGGTGTTTGTTGGTATCACAAATTTCTCTGTAAATATTCTATATTTATTACTAAATACCCTATTCTTAATTTGAATTGTGCAATTGTTAAAATTTATAAAATAACTTCCTTTAAGTAAAATGATTCTTTCGTCACAAGTACTGTTTAAATTAGTTGGTTTAAAATTATAATTAACTAGCTGGGACCCGGTGCGCCTATGCTGCACCCATAAGCCAATAGTAGTAATCAGGTGATATGAAATTTAATATACAGTAGGATAGTTTGAAAAAGGCAATTTTTTGGTATTTTTGATTCCAAATAACAAAATGTGAAACTGGATCTGATATTTTGATCGAGCCATCCCTGACTTGGCATTTATCGATCAGATTTGAATTTGCTATGCCGGAGGACTCGACGCCCTGTGCAGAACTTCGCTCGAGGGCGCCATGAACGAGTTCTGCACAGGGCGTGTAATCCCCAGCAGAGCAAAATTATTCCCAAAAAAAAATAACCAATTTTGCAAAATTGGCTCAAAAATGCACAATTTGGTGCCCTAAAAAAATACATCACACACACATTTTCTCTCTGTTTTTGTCATTCCGGCTTGAACGAACAGAAGGAGCAAAAAAATGTTCAGCATTTTATCGGTGTCGGCATCGGTGTTTTTTTAAAGAGCTTCAAGATAAGCTATATTTAATGTTCTGCCGCTTTTTTACATTTCGAAAAGTAAGTCCCCATATACTGGCTAGTGTTCCCATATACATTTTAATTTAAAAGTGTATATTTTAATTTTTTTAAATTATATTTTATTTTCTACATTTTAGACAATTATAATATGTCTTCTGCCATTTAGTGGTGACCGCCATATTAGATTTAAAATGACGTCACACAGCTTACTGTACTATACTCGTCATACACTTTCATTTGATACCCATACCGAGTGCGTTGTAAAGAAAAATGTAAACTGTAATTTTGTGTTGGCCGCCATTTTGCTTTTGGAATGACGCCGCACAGCTAATAGTATTCTACTTGTCATACCTTTTCATTTGATACCCATACCGGATGGCTTGCAAAAAAAAGGAATCCGCCATTTTGTGTAAGCGGCCATGTGGTGACCGCGTACAAACTTAATTACTAAGTTTTACGCAAAGTCACACAACATATTCCGAAATGGTAAACACGATCAATAACGATCGTGTCGGAACATTGCATCGATCACCAAACTCAAAGTTCAGTGATCTAGCCGCTTTCCGTTCCGTCCCTATCGTCCCTATAGTGATCTAGCCAATTTCCGGCATCCCCGTTCTTCACTTACTACTTGTCCTCGTGTTCCTCTACGGTGTCGACGCAGACTAAAAACCGAAAAAGGCAAATTACCCAAGTGAAGGATAAATATATAAACATATAAATAAAATTAGAATTAATAGACAAATTAAAAAGAAGCTAGTGATAATAATAATACTCTGTACTAAATAAAATATAATAAAAGCACGTGATATTGTAAAAACACAAAAAAATGTTCTTTTAAATCATAATCATTATTGGTGCAGTAACTAAAGCCATTTTGTATTTGGAATGACCCCACACAGCTAATAGTATTCTATTTGTCATACCCTTTCATTTGATACCCATGCCGAGGGTCGCGGAACACAATTGCAAAATTCGGCCGCCATATTGGAACGAAGCTATGGGCTGGGGTTTTAATGGCGAAAATTAATGAATCATCTATGTGTTTTGCAACAGCTAGACCGATATTAGAAAATTTGTTAAAGTCTATATTGTATTCCTTTATTTCTTCATCAGTAAATATGTTTGGAAGTAAGAGTCCTAATCTTGCAGAAGCAATATTGTTCTGGAGATGTTCGACTTGGTTTTCTATGTAGTTTAATTTAAACATTTGCTCTAAAAAGACATTCTCGGAGAGTATTCTTGTTTCTGTGTCATTGAGTTCCTTAAAGCGGCTCAAAATCTTTGTTCTGTCTGCTTCGATGATATTCTTAATTTGTATGAATGCTTTGTAGAAATTTTCATTTATTTTAATCTGTTGATTTAGACCTTTGATTAGGTTGTGGTTATTTTGGTCAATAGCATTAAGATGATTTTCGATGTCAACTCGGTCATCATTGTCCATGGTCCCGAAGAGCCATTTATTTATTGTTCCTCCTAGATTTAAGAGTCCTCTTTTATGCCTAAACGGTAACAGTGTTTTTATTTTTTTTTAATTCTAATGATTCTGCTTTGCATTAGTTCCTTGTGATCTTCTAAATTTAAATTTTTCAGCGTTGATTCCAAACTACATACCAAGTCCAATATTTCGTTGGTGTATATCCTGTGTAGGATTATCTCAAATTTATCTATAATTTCGGCATTACCTATTTTTATTTCGGCATATCCATGTTCGGAAGCGATTTTTTCAATTGTCATGGTTTGGTGGCTCATCGTTGGCATTAGAAATACAAGTATCCAAAACAGTAGAATTTTGACTGGGCTTGTTTTGACCTGCAAATTTAAAGGGTCGCTTAATATTTGTTTCATGAATATTGGTCAAATTGTATTTTCTAAATTTGGGTTCTTCTTTGTGCCTAAGTGACTTGTAATTTTTAATGAGACCTGTTTCCCTAGGTAGTTTTTCTTCTAGATTTAGTGCCCTAATTTTTTCGGTTAGTGTACCATTAAGTCTTTTGACATCAGCATTACCTGTGTGGCTATTTGGTTTAGTTGTGTGATATTCTATACCTTCGTTTTCGCAGAAACCTTTCATGTGTTTTGAACCAAATTCGTTATCAAAAATAATTTTTTTCATATTTCCTTTTATAGCTACAATTTGCCTTATTTTCTCTAATATCGTAACGTGGTTTCTATCTTCTAAATGCAAGCTAATTGCATGTTTTGAAAATCTGTCTACTACATTTATAAAATTATGTTTACTATTTGTGCAGATATATGTCTATATGTACTATTTCGTTTATTGTTTTAGGAGTTTCCGTTATTTCGAATGTTTTGTTAATGGGGTTTCTATCATATTTTGCTCCTGTACATATATCACAGTTGTTAAGAATTTCGCGAATTGTTATTTTCAACTTAGGGTGATAGATTAATTTTTTGAGTTCTTCGTATGTTGCTACAATTCCGCAATGTCCTGATTCCTTTTTGTGGAAGATCGCTATTTGCTTTTTTAATGTTTCTATATTATCTATGCCTTTCGCAAAATAACTACATCTGATAAATTTGACAACTAATCTAATCGGATACATTTCTATCAATTTTCTTTGCAATTTATTGTATTCTCGATCATCTAATTCTGAATATATACCTATTTTTCCCTTTTTTATATATCTTCTGAAAATGTCAGTTTGTTGCTCGAGGTCGTTCCTATCTACAAATATTCTTCTATTGTTGAAAACCTGTTCATATTCCTTTTGTTTTATATCAACTAGTGTTTAGCTGTCGACCGTTGCTGTCTTCAGAAACCACTTGACGGTCAATGCAAGACACGTAGTGGTGCAGGAGGTGAATTGTAGATAGACAATTAAACTAACCAGTTGTGCACAGTGATTTAAACCATAAATCACCTTGACTGGTTATATGCACAGAAAAAAGGATATCGTGGCAATTGATACTCTGGGCGTGATTATAAATGATAAGAGTGTGGTTTAGTTATGAAAATAAATTTATTAAAATCCCTTATGTTTTTACTATATACAAACAAATTAGTACTTTAGATATTGTCGTGGTATTGCATACAATTGCATGTGCTTCTTCCACATTCACCAAGTCGGCATGTGTGGCTGGGCTTTTCACAATATGTATGTTTTACCTGTAGGTTGGTTTATTATATGTGTTAGTAAAATATTACCAATAAAAAAAATACACCTTATCTTAAATATATAAACGTTTCTTTATTTTATGAACATGCAGCTAATTCTACCAATTCACCAATTGTATTGGCATGTATGAGAATACTCACGATGTTCTGGTTGAAGAGTAGTATTTCGTTAAATTGAAAGCACTTGGAGTTTTTAAGCATTTATCAAAAAATTTCACCAAAAGGCATGTACTTGCTATCACTTTGAACTCTAACAAACGAAAGAGGCTGAGTCCTTGTTGGTTCCTGTTTATATATCCTCAAAAGTGGTACTTGGCGAACTGCCTTATCAAAGTACACTTATTTTCTTATTGCCTTATTCCAGTCATCTTTTTGACACCATTATTCATTTTTCTTTTCTCTAAATTAATTCTTGAAATTTCCAATTTATTCCAATTTTCTATCTAATTTTTTCTTAATAATTTCATTATTTTCGAAAATGCATATAATTTATCGACGCCATTTCCGGCATCCTTTTTTGCATAAATATTTTTTATTTCGCTCTATTTTTACATAATTGGCATCTCCTTTACTCCCATTAGCCTTATGGAAAATTATATTTTTTATAATATCTTTTTTAATAGATAGAATTCGTTTTTTATGGCATTCCCAGCGAATTCGCCACAAAAAACAACATAATACGGCGAAGTGGCTTTATGTCGCAACATAAAGTTTGACGTTTTATCTGCCGTCAAAGTTTCGCTGTGCGCGCGCCGTGTTTTTTACGCGAAAACTACCCGTTTTGGTGTTTTCATCAGGTGAGTTTAAGTGTTTTGTCCACCTGTAGTGTTTTTGCAGTGTTTTGAATGTTCAGTTTTGTGATGGTGTCATTATTTGTTTAGAAAAATGCCAGAAAGTGCGATGGCACATTGCCTGTCAGTGCTGCTTTGTTTTAAGTTTTTTTTAGTGCATATTTGTTACTTTTATCCCTTTATTAGCAAATACCTTTTACTTGTTTTGTGTGCAAAATGTTTATTTTATGTCGTGTACGTGAATATATGTAATTATCAATGTTAATTATAAGTTCAAATTTTGCCTTGTTATTGTTGTTGTATTCCATGTATTGTTGTTTGTGTAATGTTTAAAATTCAATGTAAAGTTTATAATTCATTTGTTTATTTATATTATAAAATTCAATTTTATTTACATTTTCAAATTTATGTACTAATTCATTTATTTCTTTTCAGATAGTCCATACAGGTGAGTATACCATGTTATTTATTTGTTTTCAATTATATGTTAATTTCTATATTTTTAGGTTGGGGCTCAACATTCTCCCCCTCGTTGAACGCCTGCGTTCAACAAAGGCCTCTGTTTTCCGATCCCCCTCTTGTGGTGGTGGTGGAAAATAATGGTACCATCGGCTTTAATATGTAGGCGTACCTGGTACTTATCAGGTAAATTCACTGTAAACTCTTTATGTCTTCGTTGTTGTATTTGAGAGTAGTTTAACCTTTGTAGCACCCGTTTCGGAATGTATAAATCTTCACCTTCTCGGGTTATGAATTTTTGGAAATCATTGTTGATCCTTGTTTCTAGTTCTTGGATATTTGTGGTAGGTTTCAACAATGATAAATTCCGTAGCGGTCGCCCATTTATGATAGTTGAAGTCTGTACGGGTACGTTTGCGTTATCTGCCTTAGTTCTTACTACTGATACACTGGTTGTTGTTCCTACGTTGACCCGTGTTGATTTGTGTAAGGAAATGTTTGTTCTAAACGTTTGTGATGGTTTTGCAGTTATGGTTGTTGGCTGTCCTTTGAGGGTTGTTTGTGGATGTTCCCTGATGTTCTGAGTTGCCTGTCGCTTGGAAGCTGGTGTATCTGGACCGGTTAGATCAATTATGATGCTCACTGGTTGTGACGTCGACTCAGGGCAGGGTTTTTTTTGTGATTGTTGTATGTTGATGTCATCTTTAGGTGTATGTGCTCTGGTTGGTTTAGTCAGATCGCTGCCGGGTTGCTTTAGTAAACGGCGATTGTTGGGTTCATCAAGCTTTCTTTTTAAGGTTTGTTCAGTTGGCCCTGGTTTAGCTGTCTTGGGTATAGCTGGTCCCTTTTGCGATTGCGTGGAGCTGGTCTTCGTGGTGGGCATCTTTCGCGGCTGTGTCCGAACTCGGAATTCTGGTCCACATGGCATGGCTTCGAAATTTCTCCTTGGGACTGGTCGTGCTGGAGAACTGGTCCAAGGCCTTAGCGGGACCTCCCGTGTTGTTACCTTTGGAGGAGTCGATGGTCTTGGTGGACTAGCTGGCTTCCCCGTACCTTGTTTTCGTTGACTCGTCTTAGGTGGACCGTCGAGTGCTGCTGACAATTCGGCAAGTTCTGCGGCAAAATCGCAGTCAATCTCGAGGAAACGACTTCCCATCGGACCTGTAGTTCCATATAACCAGTGGTCTTCGGCTGCGGCGAGATCTTCCTCGGTGTAATCTAACTCAGACATCTAAAATGAGTGGATAATATGGAGGATTTTGATTAAAGTAGGAAACACAAAACAAAGAACACTTAGAACGATACTAGTCACAGGACAACATGACGACACTTGCTGAAGGTTGCTCCTTCATGAAGTTGCTACTTATCCTGAGCTGTGGATTGCTCTATCGGTAGTCGACAGATTTTAGCTATTGGTCGTTGAAATATATTGTTGCCTGTTCGTACTTGTACTACCCGTGTTAAACCGTCTGGTCCAGGAAACGTTTTTTCAATGGTACCTAGCGGCCACTTTGTTGGTGGTAGATTTTCATGTTTGATGAGTACGATGTCTCCGATCTTGATGTTATGTTGTTCTTGTTGCCATTTTGGTCTTTGTTGAAGTTGGTTGAGGTAATCTTTAGACCATTTGTCCCAAAATCCCTTGACTGCATGTTGGATGTGCTTCCATCGCAGCGGAAGCGATATGTTCTCGCCATTCATTGGTTCAGGTATAGCATTGAGAGCCTGTCCAATCAGGAAATGTCCTGGAGTTAGTATGAATGTATCATCTGGATCATTTCTAATTTGGCATAGTGGGCGAGAGTTAAGACATGCTTCGATCTGGGTAAGTATTGTTGAATATTCTTCAAAAGTGTATGTTGACTTTCCTATTGTTCTACGCAGGTGATGCTTGATAGATCGAACACCGGCCTCCCAAATGCCTCCGAAGTGTGGAGCTGGAGGTGGGTTGAAGTGCCATACGATTTGTTGTGGGATGAAATATTGTGCAGCTGCCGAGGTGGCCTCCTTGACGGCTTGTTTAATTTCCTTATCGAGGATGGCTTTAGCTCCTATGAAATTAGTGCCACAATCGGAGTAAATATTGGAACATAGACCTCGTCTGGCGATGAATCTTCTTAAAGCGGCAAGGAATGCTCCAGTGGATAAATCGGACACTAATTCAATATGTATGGCTCTTGTTGTAAGACAAATCAATATACAAATATATGCTTTAAGTAACTTAGCATTGCGGATGTTTGATGATTTAATTGTTATTGGCCCAGCATAGTCAATTCCGACATTGCTGAATGGTTTGTTAATAGTCACTCTAGGTGTAGGAAGTTGCCCCATTAGTTGTGTTAATGTTTCTCCTTTTTGCTTAACGCATGTGACGCATTTGTGTATACGAGAAGCAATGCATCGTCTGGCGTTTAGGATCCAATATTTTTGTCTACTTGTACAGAGGACCACCGAGACTCCGCCATGCATTGTTGCTAGATGTATTCTATCAATAACTAAATGTGTGATGTAGTGTTCCTGTGGTAGGATGATTGGATGTTTTGCATCATATAACATTATCGCCTTCTGTAGCCTGCCTCCGACTCGTATTATTTTATCTTTATCCATGAATGGGTTCATTTTAAGCAAACGGCTATTTCGTGCTAGTGGCTTGGCATTTGCTAAATTTTTATATTCTTCTGGAAAACTTGATTGTTGTACAAGTCGTACAATTGTTTTCTCTGCTTCTTGCCACTCGCAAATGGATATGTGACTCGTTCGTTTGAATTCTGGATTTAGACAGTTGTGCTTAAATCGTTGTATCAATGCAATGATGTGAGTGAGTCTTGTCATTGATGAATAGCGTAGCAAGATATTGTTTTCAAACGTAGTGAGAAAGCTTTTCACTTTTGGTTTCTTTATTTCTAACTCTGTTTGCTCGTTTGTTTCTCGAAACTTAGGCCATGTTTCTTGGTTGCTGGTTAGCCAACTTGGTCCATGCCACCATAAATTATTGTTTGCCAAACTTACTGCTGATATGCCCCTTGATGCTAGATCGGCTGGATTGTCCTTGGTAGGGATGTGTCGCCATTGATCATAACGTATCACATCCTGGATCTCCACAACACGATTAGCTACATACGTCTTCCACCTGGATGGGTGCTCTTTAACCCATTGAAGGGCTATGGTAGAGTCCGTCCAGGCATATGTTGCAATGTGCTGCAATTGCATGTCAGTGATCGTGCTTTTGAGTAGTCGGGCTAGGATGACAGCTCCGTTTAGTTCCAAACGGGGTATCGTAGTGGGTTTAATAGGCGCTATTTTGGTTTTAGCCGTAAGCAAGGTTGATGTGATTTCTCCATTCTCATGTTCAACTCGTAGATACAATACAGCAGCGTAGGCCCTTGTAGATGCATCGCAGAATCCATGTATTTGTGCATTAGTGCCTGGGGAATATTGTATCCAACGTGGAATTTGTACTGCTTCCAGAGCCTTCAGCTGTTGCTTAAATGTAGACCATTGGGTTTCTATTTGTGGGGATACTTGTTTATCCCATGCGCTGCCAGTAATCCATAATGTTTGTATAAGCATTTTGGCGACGACTATGACCGGGGATAACCACCCTAATGGATCATAAAGTGATGCTATGTTGGATAACATGTTGCGTTTTGTAATGACTTTGTGTTCACGCATTGGAATGACTGAAAATGTGAAATGGTCCGGTCCAGGATGCCATCGGATGCCAAGTGTTTTAACCGTGTCGTTATCTGAGAATGTTAGTATGTCCTTTAGCTCACGATGTTCCACGGGTAAATCCTTTAATAGCTCTGGTTCATTACTAGTCCACTTGCGTAAGTTGAAACCACCTGCTCGGGTTAGGCTAAGAAGCTCGGACTGTAGTTGTTTTGCTTCTGTGATACTATTAGCCCCAGCTAACAGATCGTCGACATAGAAGTTTGAGTATATGGCCTTGGACGCTAAGGGCCACTTCTGTCTTTCATCTTCTGCTAGTTGTTGAAGTGTGCGGATTGCCAGGTATGGGGCACATGCGGTGCCAAATGTTACAGTTTTTAATTGGTAATCCTGTAATTGTGACGTTTCTGGATGTCGCCAAATAATCCTTTGAAACGTTCTGTGGTTTGGATGTATGTCGATCATACGATACATCTTCTCGATATCTGCATTCATTGCAACCTTGTGTTTTCTCCAATTAAGTAGAGTCGCGAATAGTTTAGGTTGCAGGGTTGGTCCTGTTAAAAGGTTCTCGTTGAGGGAGACTCCAGCTGTAGTTTTCGCAGATGCGTCGAATACTACTCTTAATTTTGTAGTACTGCTTTCCTTGAAGACCGCATGGTGAGGAATATAGTAGTGCTCTTCCTCACTTGAGGGGGGATTGACTTCCTCCATGTGTCCCAGATCAATGTATTCATCCAGGCACTTTGAATATTCCTTTTCAAATGTAGAAATTTTGCCGAACTGGAGTTGTAAAGACTTAAATCGTTTTAGGGCTTGAGGCCTCGATTGTCCTAGAGCTGGTACTTGCTCTTGAATGAAGGGAAGATTAACTTGATATCTTCCGTTTGATTTCCGTATATGCGTCTCCTCAAATATACGTTGACAGATTTCGTCTTCTTTTTTCAAAATCTGATGCGTTGGAACTTCTTCTAATTCCCAAAATTGTTTGAGCTGGCTACTCAAGTCCAATTGAGTGGTTGTGACTGTGCATGCTGTCACTTGGCTGCGATATGTGTCTGCTAATGGTCCAATTAGAATCCATCCAAATATTGTATTTATAGCTGTTGGAGCTGTGTCAGGTCCTCGTCGGATGCCTTCTTGAACGATTTTTGCGTAAATCCGTGCTCCCAATAGTGCATCAATATTTCCTGGCTTCCAAAATGTTGGATCTGCTAGTTGTATGTTTTTAAGATGTTTCCAGTTTCCCCTGCGTACTATCCTTGTTGGTAGTGGATCGGTGATCTCATTGAGGACTAGAAATTCATCTGCCAATGTGGTTGTATTAGGGCGATGTGCCTCTAAGGTGAGCCTTACTTGTTGGCTTGCTGTTGCTAATGGACTTTTATTTATACCATTGATGGTTATCGCTGCGTTTGTTGCTGTAGCGCCAAGCCGCGTGCATGCAGCTTGTGTGATAAACGATGACTCTGAACCAGGATCTACGAGGCATCGTAATGTCGTCCTTCTGCCTTGCCTAGGATATGCAGTTACTAATGCTGTCGATAGTAATGCATGATGGTCCTTTGTAGCTAAGAAGGATTGTATTGAATTAAATTCATCAGTATTGCTGGCTGATTGTGTCTTCATGGTTGCGGGAGAATGGTTTGTGCTGCTTACTCCTTCATGAAGTTGTATTTTTGTGGACCCCGATGATCCACTGCTCTCTCGTTTGAAATCGGTATGTAGTGTAGTATTATGCTTCTGTTTGCATTTGTGACATCTGTATTTACTAGGACAAGCATTTGTGTCGTGCTGAGTGGACAAGCAGTTCAGACAATGGCCGGCTGTTTTTAACAACTTGTATCGTGTTTCCGGACTCATTGCCTGATACTTCTTGCACTTGATGACAAAATGGTTTTGCTGGCAGGCGGGACAGTTGTTCTGTTTCCTTGCATGATGAGCATGTGTGTTTCCTCTGAGTGATACTGACTTTGGTTGAACTGCAGGTTTGGATGTCACCACATCTGCAATTGATTCTAATACTCGCAATCTATTGTTGAGAAATTCGCAGAAAGCTTCATAGGTTGGAAGGTCTTGATTTGTTCCTTGCTCTTCTTCCCATAAGCGTAATGTCACAAATGGCAATTTTTGCACGAGCAAATGAATCAGGATGACATCCCATGATTTTGTGTCAACTTCAAGACTCTTCAATTGTTGTAGGCATTCCGAAGTCGTATTGATTAAGATCTTAATACCCTTTGCTGTTTCTGTTGCGAGCTTGGGTATGTTCATGAAAGTTCTTAATTGATGGTTTACTAATACCTTCTTGTTCTCATATCTTTCCTTCAGCTTTGCCCATGCTGGCGCATAGTCCTGGTTGGTAGTTGGGATGTGTCTCAGTAGTGCTTCTGCTTCCCCAACTAAACATTCCTTCAGGTAATGTAGTTTTTGTACAGGCGCCAGTTTGGGATTGTTGTGAACCAATGATACAAACACGTCGTGAAAGGATCGCCATACATCATAATCACCGTTGTACTTCGGCAAGCTAATCCTTGGTAGTTTAATATCATATGATGATGTTGGTGGGGCAGTGTTATTACCTGTGGTGAGTTTCCTCAATCCGTCCATCAGATCTGCCATATACTCGCTGTATTTAAGTTCTGCGTGACTGTATTGGTCCTCTTCCAGATATGCTTCTGAAATTTTTGATGTCTCTTGAAGTGCTGCCCTTTGTATTTCGATATCATTCTTTGCAAATTCTTTCCACATAGCAGTTAATCCAGCTATCCTAAGTTCATAGAATCCTTGTGTTCTCTTAGATATAGCAGTTTTCTTAGCAACTTCGATGTATTTCTCTAACTGTGTTTTCAGGATTTGTTGTGTCTGACATAATTGTGTTAATAATGGCATTGGTGCCTGTTTATGTTCAGACTGTTTATTTTCAGAACCTGTCGCCATATCAATATATAATTTAGACCAGAATATGTTGCACACGAATTCCTGGATGGAACCACCAAAAAATGTTTAGCTGTCGACCGTTGCTGTCTTCAGAAACCACTTGACGGTCAATGCAAGACACGTAGTGGTGCAGGAGGTGAATTGTAGATAGACAATTAAACTAACCAGTTGTGCACAGTGATTTAAACCATAAATCACCTTGACTGGTTATATGCACAGAAAAAAGGATATCGTGGCAATTGATACTCTGGGCGTGATTATAAATGATAAGAGTGTGGTTTAGTTATGAAAATAAATTTATTAAAATCCCTTATGTTTTTACTATATACAAACAAATTAGTACTTTAGATATTGTCGTGGTATTGCATACAATTGCATGTGCTTCTTCCACATTCACCAAGTCGGCATGTGTGGCTGGGCTTTTCACAATATGTATGTTTTACCTGTAGGTTGGTTTATTATATGTGTTAGTAAAATATTACCAATAAAAAAAATACACCTTATCTTAAATATATAAACGTTTCTTTATTTTATGAACATGCAGCTAATTCTACCAATTCACCAATTGTATTGGCATGTATGAGAATACTCACGATGTTCTGGTTGAAGAGTAGTATTTCGTTAAATTGAAAGCACTTGGAGTTTTTAAGCATTTATCAAAAAATTTCACCAAAAGGCATGTACTTGCTATCACTTTGAACTCTAACAAACGAAAGAGGCTGAGTCCTTGTTGGTTCCTGTTTATATATCCTCAAAAGTGGTACTTGGCGAACTGCCTTATCAAAGTACACTTATTTTCTTATTGCCTTATTCCAGTCATCTTTTTGACACCATTATTCATTTTTCTTTTCTCTAAATTAATTCTTGAAATTTCCAATTTATTCCAATTTTCTATCTAATTTTTTCTTAATAATTTCATTATTTTCGAAAATGCATATAATTTATCGACGCCATTTCCGGCATCCTTTTTTGCATAAATATTTTTTATTTCGCTCTATTTTTACATAATTGGCATCTCCTTTACTCCCATTAGCCTTATGGAAAATTATATTTTTTATAATATCTTTTTTAATAGATAGAATTCGTTTTTTATGGCATTCCCAGCGAATTCGCCACAAAAAACAACATAATACGGCGAAGTGGCTTTATGTCGCAACATAAAGTTTGACGTTTTATCTGCCGTCAAAGTTTCGCTGTGCGCGCGCCGTGTTTTTTACGCGAAAACTACCCGTTTTGGTGTTTTCATCAGGTGAGTTTAAGTGTTTTGTCCACCTGTAGTGTTTTTGCAGTGTTTTGAATGTTCAGTTTTGTGATGGTGTCATTATTTGTTTAGAAAAATGCCAGAAAGTGCGATGGCACATTGCCTGTCAGTGCTGCTTTGTTTTAAGTTTTTTTTAGTGCATATTTGTTACTTTTATCCCTTTATTAGCAAATACCTTTTACTTGTTTTGTGTGCAAAATGTTTATTTTATGTCGTGTACGTGAATATATGTAATTATCAATGTTAATTATAAGTTCAAATTTTGCCTTGTTATTGTTGTTGTATTCCATGTATTGTTGTTTGTGTAATGTTTAAAATTCAATGTAAAGTTTATAATTCATTTGTTTATTTATATTATAAAATTCAATTTTATTTACATTTTCAAATTTATGTACTAATTCATTTATTTCTTTTCAGATAGTCCATACAGGTGAGTATACCATGTTATTTATTTGTTTTCAATTGTATGTTAATTTCTATATTTTTAGGTTGGGGCTCAACAACTAGTATAATTTGTAATCTAAATCTGTTCACTACCGTTTCAAGTATCGGTATGTGATCGTTCAAATTTTCCCTTTGCGAATGAATGGTCTGCACTTCCATTGATACCTGTGGAGTGACGCTTAGATTATCGTTATTAGTTTCATCATTAAGATGTTCCTCTATATGGTTAATTTCATTCGTTTCTGAATTAATACGGCTAAGAAAGTCGGCAACTTTATTCTCTTTTCCTTTAATATGCTCAATTTTTATGTCATATTCGCCTAATTGTATGAGCCATCTTTGCAAACGGGGATTAATATCTTTATGTTTGGATTGAAGCCATTTAATTGGTTGGTGATCTGTAAGAAGGTCAAACTCTTTACCAAATAAGTACGGTCGGAAATATTTTATACCCCAAACTATCGCTAACAATTCTTTCTCGATAGTTGAGTAATTTTTCTCGTGATCGTTAAGGGTTCTAGAGGCGTAGCAGATTGGGTGGCCTTCTTGTGTAAGAACGGCGCCCATCGCTAAATTACTAGCATCGGTAATGGGCTTGAATCGTTTATTGAAATCAGGATATCTTAAAATTGGGTGATTAGTAATTATCTCTTTGAGCTTTTCAAATGCAGTAATGTAACTGGGATCATTTGTATTAATTTTTGCGGATTTTTGCAATTTTTGCGTAATCTTTCACAAACTTCCTATAATATCCCGTAATACCTAGAAATGGCTTTATTTGCTTCGGCGTAGTTGGGAGATTTAAATTTTGAATTACTTCTATTTTACTGGGATTTGGTTTAATTCCTTTCGATCTCAGTATATGACCCAAAAATTCGTCTCCTTTTTCAGGAAATTGCATTTATCGACCTGGATCTTAAGTCCGGCTAGCTTTAATTTCTTAAAAATCTTTGTTACATTTGTTAAATGTTCTTCTAAGGAAGTGCTAAATATTAGAATGTCGTTCATATATACGATACATAGTTTATTAATGTATTCACGTAATACCGAATTCATTAACCTTTGAAAGGTTGAGGGGGCATTTTTCAACCCAAATGGCATTCTCAGATATTCGTAGTGCCCGAATGGGGTTGAAAATGCAGTTTTTTTCTATCAGTTTCTTTCATTAAAATTTCGTGAAAGCCCTTGGCAAGATCAATCGTCGTAAAGTATTGGGCTCTGCCAAGTTTGCTCAAAATACTTTCGATATTTGGAATGGGGAATTTATCGTCTACGGTAACTTCATTCAGTTTTCTGTAGTCGATAAGGATTCTCCATTTTCTTTCACCAGAATTGTCTACTTTTTTGGGAACAATCCATAATGGACTGTTGTAAGGGGAATTGCTCTCGGTTATAATACCTTGTTCAAGCATTTCCTGCATTTGACGCTCTATTTCTTTTTCATGTATCTGCGGATACCTATAGACTTTTGAATATATGGGCTTGTCGGTGGTGGTCATTATTTCATGTTTGATTTCATATGTTGAAGTCAGTTTCTCACCATCTTTAAAGAATATATCTTCGTAGTGTTTAAGTAATCCTGTTATTTTGGCTACCTCTTCTGTGTTTAAATGGTTTAATTTTAGTTTATCTAAGAAATTGTCTTTAATTCCATCTAGTGTGCATATTTCACTAATTTTAAAGGGATAACAACTACCTTCAAATGAAATTTTATTGTTATTAATTTCTATGTCTTTACTTCCTAAATCGATTATAGCCTTAAAAGGTACTAAGAAATTCTGACCCATGATTGCATTATATTTTCTACCGTTAAGGTCGATTATTTTCCAATTTAAAGTACCAAAAAATTTGAATTCTTTAGGCATTGGAGTTGTAATTTGGTATGTAACTTGATTTATTCCATTAATGGTCGAATAAAAAAGAGGGTTTTCTAACTTTTCTTCAGAAATATCGATAAGTATATTTGGACTGATCACAGTGACTGATCCTGTTGTGATAGCTCATCGTTGTAGTTTCTTCGCATCTTTTCTTCAATATTCTGAAACGAAAATACTCTCCAAAAGAAAATAATCAAAAGCAAAAGTGAAAATCAAAAGAACAATCAACGAAACGCCCTCGATTTGGAATTAACTTGAATTTCCATCAACAAAACGCCCTCGGTTTGGAATTAACTTGAATTTTCCTGCCCGTCAGCCAGGTTCACGGAATAAACGTGGCTTGAATAAAATCTAAAAGGGGCACCAAATGTTCAGAGTATTTTAATATTTAAATAAAGCGTTGATCACCTCGAACTTAGTTCAATTCACTACTTCACCAAGTAATTCTCCTTTTTCTAAAATGATTATAAAATTGGTCTCTCACACAAAGAAAGTAAAAGTCACACACTTCAGAAACTTTATAAATTTTATTCGATATTTCACTCAATTATTATTTGTGATTAAACAGATAAAAAATGTAAAAATTTAATTATATTACCAAATTTTAATTATCTCTTACAGTGGTGATGGAAATTATCGTTATGTTACCAAAATAGATCCTACAGCTCAGCGTTCAAAAAATAGAGAGAGCGACGGTTACGTCTCACTAAGCCTTATATCGCTTCTTAGCGGTTTCAAATCTTGCGAAATTGGGGGGAAGGTTTTCCCGCTCATCCATAGGTCATCGACCTATCAATTCCTGCTGGACACTTGAATAACTGGGTCGGCCATTGACCCTGTGTTCCTGTAGACAAGATTATTTCCCCCTTTTGGAACTTGTCTGCGCTAAAATTGCAAACGTGTTGTTCGAGACTCGACTCGACTGGTGTGCCTTTGGACTTATTATGTTGGTAGACTCGGACCTTGACAATTTCGTGAGTAATGTCATCCATGGTGGTTTTGTTTACGTGCGCATGTGATCTTCGGTTTTGGTTATTTGTGCTATTTTCGGCTGGAAAGTTGATGTCTCAAGTACCTCAAGTAAGTCCTTTGTTTTTGTAGATGCTGATATCTTTTTAGGATGGTGTATCCCTAAACATCAATAAGACATTTGATTTTTTGGTTGCCTAGTGTAATTATTATTATGGGGACTCTGAGTTCTGAGGCTGGTAATGAAAATTTACATCCTGACCCTGAACATTTACATCCTGACACTGATTTAAACTACTAATTTCCATAGGTTCCTGAATGGGATAGTTCCTAACTTGCCCAGAGTTTTGTCTGTTGCTGATATGAGTGTTGATTTTCCCTACGATACTGAACTGAATAATTGGGATTGTAATTCCTATTGAAACTATTGTAATCATTTCTCTGTAGCCCAGAAGCATTATTACCGTTTCTATTATAATTATTTCTGTAATTGCTATTAAAATTTGAAATATTTCTGTTGAAATTGTTTTTATTATTATCACTGTTATTTCTATCTGATTTAATATTGTTGTAATAGTTATTTTTTTCATAAGAATTTTTGTTATTAGTTTTATTATGGACGAACGAGTTTTTATACTTATTCCTTCTACTCCTAAAATCTACTGCATCTTCATTATCTAATAATTTTAATTTGTCCAATTTATTATAAGCTTGAATGATTGTACAAACCTCAGGAATGGCATCTCTTAGGAAATCATGAACTTTACTACTAATTACATCCATTAAATATTTATCATTATTACTGGGATAAGTAGGGGTTTTTTATCGTCAAAATCGTACAACTCATTCAGCTTATAATTTATTTCTTTAATACAATAGAAAAGCTCTCTTAAACTACTTACTTTTAATGTTCTACATTGGTTTAATAATTCAGCGTAGTCATGTCTCGGTTTAAAATGCTGTTTTAGTTCGGCTACGACGTCTTCCCATCTGGCATTGGTATTTAATCGCTGGATGCATCTTTTTGCTTCACCTTGTATTTTATCGTTTATTATGGTCGCGATGGCATAGTTCCTTAGCTCTGGTATGTCCTGACAAAGTAGCAATGTCCGCTCCACAGTTTTTATGAATTCCTGCACCGTATATTCGTCTTTTCCATTGAAGCTCCTTAATTTGGTAATATGATTGAGGAACTGCTCCGGTGTTAAAATAAAGTTGTTCTGAGCTACTGGTATTGTTGGTTGCATTAGCTGCTCCACCCTGGCCTGAAGAGCTTGGATTTGAGCCTCTTGTTGTTCAATGATATTCTTTGCCTGCTCGTTTAGCTCCATTCTTCGATTTTCGTCAAAAATATTTTTTCTACTGTTTCTCATAAACAAGAAACCCTTTTTCTTTTCAATAAAACCAGTGATTTTAACAACAACAAAAAAAATTTAAACTGTTGGTATTTTGTTCGCCCTTAAACTAATGAAAAACACTTTTAATAATAAAAAAAAATTTTATTGTTTTATAAAATTTGCAACACTTTTTTTGTATAGGGTTTAATTTTTGAATTTCTGGTTCTAACAAAAAATATTGAAACTATAGGTATTTTTTCTTTCGCCTTGAAACTAACGAAAACACTTTTAATTATTTATTTATTTTCTGTTTTTCACAAATTTTTCCGCCGTTTTAATCGCGACGCAGTTTGTTTCTTCGCACTTTACAAAATTCGTACCACTTCGTTCACTACTTTTACCGTCGCGTTTTTTCTGAGATTTAAAAATCCGTGTTCGACTGCGCCAGTTATATTTTATTTCCTATCTACCTTTTTTTTAAATAAAATAAATCTTTATTTTAAGTTTAAAGAAAAAAAGACATTTATTAAGGAAAAAAAATATTTGTTTTATAATATACTACTCTTCGGAGTTGGACCGCTTTTATGAGGGTCTTATTAGTTTAAACTGAATCTTAAGACTAACTTAAGCATTTACTTTAATTCTTAATCTGCGCCTCGTAATGTAAGTAATTTTGTCAGGCGACAAATTTCCAAGAATTAGGGTCGCCATGAAGTCAGCCCTCAAAAAAGGTTGTGGTCACAGCCACCCGAAAATCGACCAAGTACGAGTCGGAGTATGAACTCGCTCATGATCGATATAGTGCAATCCTACAAAGGAGATGTTTATAAAATATATGACGCTCTGACCAAGATTTTGTACAGTGTAGTTCCACGTGGACAATGCCATGGGGCAAACACTAGTAGGTAAATCGATTGCGTAGGTCAAGCAGCATTTGATGTCGTTAGTACTTAGTTGGGGGACTGCATGGTAAAACAACACCCGCGTTTGGAATCGTCTATGCCGATGCGGATGCATTTATAAATGTTCATGCATGTAGCGGGAGCGTGCATGCCATGCCTGTAGCGGTAGCGTGCATATCCGTGCGGCATTCGCATTGTTCGCTATGCGTCCTAGGTGCGGCGCGGGCATGCTTTTAAGAAAATTATCCAACCAAATTATTTTTCTCAGGTTTGAACAGACTAGGATTATCAATATTTTCGCTAAATTGGCAAGTATAGCTGCGAACGTACGAGATTTGGATGACGAAGTTGTAAAAAAAAATGAATGTATTGCTTTTATAAGAAACTTGGATGAAAAATGAAGAATATGATGAGGACTCCGCTAATGTTTTACCACCTCATACAGATATACAAAAACGCCATCGCTTAGTCACGATAAATCACCATGAAATGTGTGCAAGCAGATCTATGGCAGAAAAAGGACAGATGAATTTGATGGTAGCAATTTATGTATCGTCGCCAGGCCCGCCACATCACCTTGCGGGGCCCGGGGCTAAAATATGTTTGGGGGGCCTTTAAGGATTTTGAAAAACCAAAAAATCTTTGACTAAAAAAAATTTATGGTAACGTAAGAATAAGTTCATTCAGGGCCTTAAATATCGAACCGTCAGTTCTTTATTCGCGGATGACCCTAAAGTTACATAATGCAACGTAGAACGGAACAGGTCTTATGTAGCGGGGCTCTTGCGCTTAGCTCTGGGGCTCAGTACTCGTCTTTCTTTTGGTAGAATCAATCCAGAAGCTATCCCAGAGGGAAAAATCCGCAGCATTCGCAGATTGGAACTTTGAGGAATTGTATGGAACCAAAAAAATCGCAAACATAGACCGGTTCTTGTTCAATGCGGTGGTCAAGCAGCATATTGAACGCGGTTGGTACTTAGTTGGGGAACCGCTTGGTAAAACCGCTGTCCACACTCGCGTTTGGAAGGACGAAAAGGCAACTGCACAAGGTGAACAAAAATATAAAGCTTTTCGACACTGCAGTTGTTTCTCATATCCACAGGCGCTATGACATATATTGGAGAGTTAGAAAGTTTTTTCTACTTTTGCGACTGCTTCAAAAACGCTTCTAAAAAAAGCAGCAGTAAAAGGAGTGCTCCCTCCCCACTGCGATCATGCAATGGTGAAAATGGATGGGAAGGGGAGCGTCCCAAGCCTTTTAGGCTAGCGACATACGATTAGGTTTCTCCGGTACGGCTAACCGTCTCCGGGTTTGTTTGTCTCCGGTTTGTTCTGAAACCGTTCCGGTTTTAACCTTAACGTATGTTTCAGCTAATCTAATTGCTTGAGTTCTATTTTTGCACGAAAAAACCGGTCCGGGAAAAACCTAATCCAATGTCGCTAGCCTTAAGGAGCGTTCTAGCTCCATTTCCCGCTGGGTAAGTTTTCTCCTTTTCCTTAATACTCAATTCGAGCTTACTACTTTAGTGGTAGTAAAGAGACTACTTAAGGGCTGCCTGCTTGGGTTTCAGGGTCTAGATTAGTGCTTGCTTGACAATTAGAACGCAGGGATATGGGGTTTTCAATTTTTGGGTTTCAATCTACTCTCGGGGCCCCCTCTGTCCTGGGGCCCGGGGCAATTCGTCCCAGTTGCCCCCCTTTGTGGCGGGCCTGATCGCCGCATAGAACTTTCGCGAAATAATCCAATTCATTCATGAAAATTTCCACTTCTGAAGGTTCAATTTTACTAGGTCAAAACTTCAACGAAATCCCCATGATTTAGAGTTGCGATTTCAATGTTATTTTTTTATTAGATACTAGGTCCGAACTTTGTGGATGAAGGGGAAAGTGAAGGTACCACCCCACTTCCCCCTTCATCCACAAAGTTCGGGAGGAAAGTTCTTGGGAGCGAAGCGTCTAAACAGACCCAATATTGACAAAAGTACCACGACATATGGAACCTCACTTGATGCAGTTTTTACGCAATTTTTAGACCAGTTTCAATCGAAAATATTTCAGTTATCATAAAATCTTTGTTCGTTTTATAGGTTTTAATATAAATAGGAATTCATAAATATCGATATTTTCAAATTGTACTTGTATCAAGTCCCTCGGTAGGCTGGTCACTATACTTCCTGCATCTGTCATTGGCCTTACTTTTCTGAAAGCGTACTATAGGTATATCCGACAGAACTCCACTATATCAAGCATATTGTTAGCTGGTTAATATTTTAATACTTGTGTGTAGTTAATACTAAAGTGTGGTCTTAAGCAAACTCATATATTTTTTTATTTTATTAAGGCATAGGATATAATATCATCGGCCTATCAATCCACCGTGAAAGTGTGACGTCACAAGTCTATTAGGGTTGTGGGCATGCCCATCGTGCCCACAACGGTGGATCCGCCCTTGCATGAAGTGCAATATTGCGATAACAATTTCAAGGAATGAATTTATATTACAAAGCAAAAATGTCACATTTGCATTGAAGGAAATGTGAGATTTTTGTTTTGTCTTTGCTTCAAGATTAAGAATTAATTTACGAAATATTTATCCAAAATTTCTTGAAATTTAGTTGAGTCGGGTTTATACATAACTTGCGCGCGACTCCCGGACTAGAGCCAATGTTTCATACTTTTTGTAAATAACTAGTCTCAATACATTTCATAAGTGGTCAGATTTCGCATATTTTTGAACGCGTCCCGGACTATTATTTTGGTCGTTTTCATAAACGTAGAACTGCGGTCATTCTGCAGTATTCAGTTTATCTAATAAAAGCTAGTTTGTAAACAAATTTTTTGGAGTGAAACTTCCTTGCTCTCGTTCCGGGGATTTTGAAGTGATTCGAGCAAGTACGAGTGAATTCAGAAAACAGAAACAAAAACAAGGACAGTTGTACGAAACGGAAGTTGCCTTCTCACTCATTTACAACTGTCACAATTCAGAATCGGCAACAAAAACAAGGACTGCCGTATGAAACGGAAGTTGCCTTCTCATTCGTTTACAAAATAACGAGAAAAAAACAAAAATCTTGAAACAAATTAAATATGTACAACAAAACACAAACACAATGAATGCATGAGTATACATACTAAATTATTTAGTTTCCACTGTATTTCGTTAAACATTTTGGATTTAAACAACCAAGCTGATGAATATCACCGCCAAAAGAGCAGCAAACAACAAAACACAAACAAATTTCACAATTCAATGAATGCACAACTAAATTAACAATTTAGTTTTCACTCTATCTCGTTTAACATTTTGGTTTTTAATAACTTAAACTGATGAATTTCGCGAAGATCACCAAGTAGGTGACAGCGACAGCCATGATAGCAATTAAGTGATGCCATATAAACAAATTCTTAAATATTTAGAATTTATTTAAATTCTTACATAGATGGCGCAGGCATCGGAAAAGTAAAAATGAGGAGTCGGTTATTTAAAAAATTAAGATTGTTTATTAAAGATAAAGTTTTTGTAAAAGCAGCGAAATTTTTTTGATTTTATACACTGTACTGCATTACTTTCAAAATATTCATTATACTATGATTTATCAATTGAGTTAAAATATTATGGTTCTTACTTCCTATTCCCTGCTCGTTTCACTTCTGCTTTGTGTTCTTCAATTATTTTCTTTTCATTTTATTTTGATTTTGATTTTTATGTTCTTCAATTATTTTTCACTCCTTACATTTTAAGTTTTGTTTTTTCACTTCGTGTTTTTCACAGCCGCGTAATTCACTCAGCACTTCTTCCTAGCCCAGACCAAACGTCTTGTATTCTAGATTTAATACCCCTAGAGGGGCTTGTAATGAAATACGTTATCCGCCATTTTGCGGTGGCCGCCATATTGGATTTAAAATTACGTCATATGGCTTAAGCTACTGACAGAAACAGTCGCAAAGGCGGTGCGGACATTGGCTTCACGGTATGTGGCGACTTTTCACTGACATGATGTTGCGGTGTCGGCGGCGCGCTCCGACTTTGAACAAACAACGAAATCAAAGTGACAAGTGGACGTGATAGGAAAAAAATTGAAAAACCTGAATGATTTACATAAAATTTTTCTATCCTACAGGACTTGTCTTTGTTTTAGGTGCTAATTTAATTACCCCAATTTGGAAAAATAAAGATTTTCATTAAATATAAAATCCAACAAATTTGCTATCACACCCAACACCAACACACGACTCCAAACATATGCCCACCACCATCAAAACACGACTCAAAACACAAACATCTCTTGACACTACGCGGCGGCAACGCGCAAAGAGTAGAAAGTAAAGCAACTTGCGCGGTGTGTGCGTAGCGTAAAACAGCATTTCGTTAGTGCGCATTTGAATACACAACTTCTATTCTCTCTGTCATTGCCCGCACGGCGTTTGCGCCTGTTTCTGTCAGCAGCTTTACTGTACAGACTCGTCATACTCTTTCATTTGATACCCATGTGGGGGATCTTAAAGAAAAAAGTAATCCGCCAATTTATGGTGGCCGCCAGATTGGATGTAACCTAAAATTGAATACACTGTATTGTATTGTATTCAGAACCAAATGTGTGTGCCAAATTTGAGCATCATCCGATATCGGAAACTGGTCGAAAAATCGATCGCAAGATTTGTCCGCCACAGACATAGAACGAAGATAATATAAAGCTTGTGAAATAGGGAGATTTTTTATAGTGTATCAATATTTTTTAAAATATAAAATAGTATTTTACTATAATGATTTTTTGTTTATAATGATTTTAATTAATATCTTTCCCATAACAACCATTATAATGATGTTATAATTGTTTGATTACTGAACTAAAACTAACAACAAATATTTATTTTACACCAACTTAATATGTAATTCAAAATTAATTTATATTCAATCACGGGCAAAGATTTTCTCCAATTCTGGAAGAAATTACTACCCGGGACCTATGCCGCCCGTATAGCCCATATCCCGAGCCTTGTTCAACCCGTGTGAACTGTGGCCCGTGTGACCGGTGACCCGTGTGAGCCGTGACCCGTGTGAGCCGTGGCCCGTGTTAGCCGTGGCCCGTGTGAGCCGTGGCCCGTGTGAGCCTTTGCCCGTGTGAGCCGTGACCCGTGTGACCCGTATATGGCTTCATTTACTACCTTTGGATATTGTATATATTTGAAGATTTGAAGACAATCGTTTTTCAGGAGTAAACTCCAGTCACGCGTCGGAATTGACAGGCACTTTCTTTTTTTATAGGCAACTCTAAATTTTTTTATGTATCCAAAATCAATTATTGCGGATTTGTTCTTTTTTTCATTATACATTTTCCTACCGCGGACTGTGCACACTGGGCATTTTCATAAACGCAGAACTGCGCTCATTCTGCAGTATTCATCAATTGGAAGTCTGTAGCTGAATATTTCAGAATGACCGCAGTTCTGCATTTATGAAAATTCCCATCATCTTTTGTTATTTAAAGGTGTTGAAATGGAAGTTTCCATATTTTTTTAACACCATTTCATCAGTAGCGTGGCGTGCTTTGAATTGTAGGTGATGCAATCTGATCTGGCAAAATTTGTGTGGAAAAACTCCGTTCCGCGGATGCACGTTATATATTCAAAAGGAATATTAAGATTATCTATATTATCATGATAGATAAAATAAGACTTCCATTGAAATCGCAGCGAGTGTGAGCTACTTTTGGAAGTCTTCGCTTTAAAAACAAGTCGAGAATAGCGGTTCGGTTAGTTGAGTGACTAAAGAAATTTGAGAAATCTTTGATTGACTGAAAGAAGATTGGGCAGTCACGAATCTTGTTACATGATTTCGATAAAACAATATTTAAGCGATGGGCAAAGCAGTGTACAAAAAGAGCATTTGGAAGTTTCTTTAACTCTTTTTTTAAGACACCTTTATTGGTATGGTTACTACAATCTTAATTAATATTAATTTATTAGTATGGTTAACAATAGCACTCGAGTCAATGGTAAATTTTCGGCCCCTGGCGGGTTTACTTGTAGTGAGTGCTCGGATATTAGACCCTGCCATGTTCTAAGAATGATGAAAAACATCGCAGGCGTTTTTCTCGAGGAGCAAAAAAAAGGTCTTGGATCGTCTTAACTCTTCTTCCGGCAACATCTCGCATTTCCAGATGTTGGCTGATAACGTCCAGTCTATTAACGTCCGACTTGACTCGTTGTCGGACACCCTTGCATCTGTTGCGTCCAATTCGGGTGCCCTGTTGACCAAATCTCAGGAAATTTCTTCCCGAGTTGCAACAGCCTTTGACTCGATCGACGACATACTTTCGGCGATTCTTAATCCTGTTGCCACTTCTTCCTCCACTTCTAGCTCCTCGCCCTCTCTTCATCCTCTATTGGATGATATTAAAAGGAGCACGAAGCGTGTTCGGACTGATATCGAGTCACTGTCAATAGCAGTGGCTCAAAATCACAAGGCGCTGAGTTCTCTATCTTCTAAATTTGAAAGCGTCTATGATAAATTAAATTCCCCCTCAGTGGTGGCAATATCTGATGACGTCCCGATGTTAGGAGAGCAGCTTCCTTCTTCACCATGTAGCACGGCTGCTCCTCTTACGCATAACAATGTCCTCACTGAAATTGCCGTCGCGCCTACTCTTAACTCCCACTCGGCCATAATACCCGAAGAAGGACCTTTAGTGGAAGCTGACCCAAGGCTGGCTCCTGCTCACCCGAAAACCCATGGCAAGCATCGTAAACGTAGAGGCAGTCGTAAAGCCGCCAATACGGATGCTGTCACTGCGAACCCCTCTACTTATTCGTCTATCCCCGCCCCCCCCAATGGGCCCAAACCGTCTCCTAGAACCGGATGCAGCATCAACATCTTCTGTTCGTGTCGTTAGACCCTCAGACACTGAGAATACTGAGTCTTTGGTAACCGGTGCCAATTTGACAACGGTACCTAGACCACGAAATATTTTCATTTCGCGTTTCTCCCCTGAAACTACGTGCGAGCCCATTAAAGAATTCCTAAGGGGAAAAGCTGTTGATCCTGCGACAGTCTTCTGTAGAAAGATCAGCAATGTTTCCAAGCCGGTTGCGTCTTTTGTTCTGACTGCACCGCCCAACACCGCTGAAAAGCTTTTGGACCCCACGTTCTGGCCGCCTGGTGCCTTTTCAAAGTATTTTGTTCCCCGCACACGTGTGCATAGCATTCCGGACACTCGACAGGTTCCAAAAAACTTAAAACGCTTTCCCTCTATTACCAAAACGTGAGGGGAATTAGATCCTAAACCCATGATGTGTTTCTGTCGACCTCGGCCAGTGATTTCGATATAATCGCTTTTACAGAAACATGGTTACACAGTGGGATTCTTAATGCCGAACTTTTCGATACCTCCTTCCAAGTTTTTCGGAGGGATAGATATATTGACTCGGAGGCTCGTGGAGGTGGTGTACTACTTGCCTGTAGTAACCTTCTCAACTGTTGCTTAATAACGCTTCCTAGTTTTTCCAACTCTTTGGACATTGAGCTCCTCGCTCTTAAAGTCTCCCTTGTCCATAAGAACCTATTTTTAATTTGCTGTTACATCCCGCCAGGTATGTTCAGCACTCTTGACGATAGAGGTCAAAACCTCTATGATATTCTAATCTCTTGCACTAATCATATCCAGGATATGATGGACTCCAAAGACGAACTCCTACTTTTAGGAGATTTTAACTTACCCCATGTTCAATGGATATCTTCCGATGAGGACGATAACTACCTACCTGAAAACAACCTTAATGATAGGGAATCCGACTTTCTGAATTCCTTATTCTCATGCGGTTGGAGCGGTGTGAATAATATTTTAGGAAGGTGGTTAGATCTTACATTCTTTTCCGACTCAGACAACCTAGCTCAATCGTCCTGTCGCCTGTTGATAATCATCACCCTCCTCTCCCACTCAGCTATTGTTTTGCTTTTAGCAATAAGCTAATCCCGGAGGAGTCAACCTTTACTTTTAACTTTAAAAAGGCCAACCTTGATGTACTGTCATCCAAGCTTACTTCGATCGATTTCAATAGCTTGCTTTCCTCTAATGAGTTGGATGATGACGTAACAAGATTTTACTCCGTCCTGTATGAAACCTTCGCATCCTGTGTACCTATTGAGCCTCTAAAGTTGACCAGATAATCCCCATCCTGTTACAATAATAAGTTGAGAAACACCAAAAACTCTGGAAAACCTACCTGAAGAGAAAAGACACTGCGAGCTTCTATGCATTTCTCAATTGCTATGACCAATTCCATGCTCTCTCCGAGGCTCTCTATAAGGAGTACCTTAGTAACATGGAAGGTAAACTGTATGGTGATCCCAGAGCATTCTTTCAATTTATCAACTCTAAGAAAAAAGTTGATAATTACCCTTACACCATGCCATACGAGAACTCTGTTAGTTCTAATTCATCCGAGATTTGCGACAAGTTCGCATCGTTCTTCCTCAAATCTTTCTCGTCTCCTGCCTTCCAACCTCATGAAGACAATTTTCGACATATCAACGCAACACAAACGGCTCAAAATTTATCTTTGTCTATAACCAGGAAGATATCTCGAAATATATAAATGATCTTCCACAAGATTTTTCGTCCGGCCCTGATGGTGTCCCTCCTGCTGTTCTAAAATCCCGTGCAGGGGCCCTACTGTCTCCTCTCCTATGTTTATTTCAGAAATCCCTTAATACAGGGCGCTTCCCAACCTTATGGAAGAACTCTTTTATAATCCCTGTTCATAAAAAGGACTGTAAGAACGAAATATCTAATTATAGGCCAATTGCGAAGTTATCATGTACAACCAAAACTTTTCGAATCTATTATTTATTCTGCTATTGCCCCTATCTGCAAGAGACTTGTCTCAACTAACCAACATGGCTTTCTTGCAGCTCGTTCCACTATTACTAATTTACTAGAGTTCTCGTCTCACACTGTTCGAGGCTTCGTCACTAGCTGTCAAACTGACTTCAGTAAAGTACTTCTTCAGTAAAGCTTTCGACATGCTCTCTGACTCTATTATAGTTCTAAGACTAAAAAAATTAGGCTTTCCGCATGCCCTGGTGTGGTTCCAGTCGTACTTACCCGACAGAACCTATCAGGTTCTATTCCGCGGAGTCAAATCTAAAAACATCGAAGCGTCCTCTGGTGTCCGGCAAGGAAGTCATCTTGGTCCTCTTCTTTTTATTTTATCAATCGATGACATTGTTACCCTGCTAAGGCACTGTAAAATCCTTATTTATGCCGACGACATCAAACTGTACCGCCACATAAGGAGTATCGAGGATTGCAAACTTCTGCAAGCAGACCTAAACACCTTCTATTCTTGGTGTTCCAACAACAACCTGGTCCTTAACGTTAGTAAATGTGAGGTCATGACTTTTTGTAGAAAACGTGGCGTTATAACTTATGGCTATACTTTTCTCGATGACAAGATCTCCCGTACTAACTCTGTTATCGATCTAGGGGTTATGTTAGAAAGTAAGTTGGATTTCTCCACCCACATCAATTATATCTCTTCCAAGGGCAATTCAGTCCTGGGATTTATAAAAAGATGGTCCAAGGAATTAAACAACCCCCTCATCACCAAACACTTATACATATCTTTAGTTAGGCCTCTGCTTGAATACGCCTCCCAGGTATGGTCTCCTTACTACTCCTCCGATAAAATCGAATCGGTTCAAAGGAAGTTCGTCCGTTTTGCACTCAGTCACCTCCCGTGGGATGACCCACTTATTCTTCCGCCTTATGGGAACAGACTTAAATTGCTCAACTTGAGCTCTCTCCATAAGCGTCGCGAGGTCGCTGATGTTATATTCGTTCATTGTTTGTTGAATGACAAAGTTGACTCTGGCTTCCTACGAACCCGTATTTAGAGTGAACAACTGCAACCTGAGAGGTCCACCTCTCTTGTACATTAATTCCTCTAACACCAATTATGGGATGTACGAACCAGTTAACCGCATGCTTATAAATGTTAACAAAAATGCGAGTGCTTTTTGCATGCAAACCAGTGAAGATGTCCTTAAAAGGACTCTTTTTAATGTGGCCTGACTCCCTGGGTGTCCCACTTTTTCATTGTCTTTGCACGCTTCTCTGTTTGATGTTTTGTGCTCTTAAATGTTGCATTGTTTTTTTTGTGTTTGCATGTCTTAGCTGAGCCACTGTGCAGTGGTAAAAGTGACCGCGTTTGTGTGCAGGGACCGAACCGGCTCGGTACCGGAGTGCTGGGGAGGGTCGAGAAGGAGCCCGCATTTTCGGTCTCATGCTCGTTATGCGGTGTTTCTCTTCTTATACCTTTTTGGGTGCTCTCGGCCGGTTCGGTCCTTGCACATAAGTGCGGCCCGTTTCTCAGCCCAGCTGAGAAGTGTACCTTCTGAGCTAGAAGGATAAACTCTATACACTTAAGCTGCTGACAGAAACAGGCCCAAACGCCGTGCGGGCAAAGACAGAGAGAATAGAAGTAGGGTATTCAAATGCGCACTAACGAAATGCTGTTTTACGCTACGCACACACCGCGCAAGTTGCTTTACTTTCTACTTTTTGCGCGTTGCCGCCGCGTAGTGTCAAGAGATGTTTGTGTTTTGACTCTTTTGAGTCTTGTTTTGGTGTGGTGGTGGGCATATGTTTGGAGTCGTGTGTTGTTGTTGGCTGTGATAGTAAATTTGTTGAATTTTATATTTAATGAAAATCTTTATTTTTCCAAATTGAGGTAATCAAATTAGCACCTAAAACAAAGACAAACCCTGTAGGATAGAAAAATTATATGTAAATCATTCAGGTTTTTCAATTTTTTTCCTATCACGTCCCCTTGTCACTTTGATTTCGTTGTTGTGTTCAAATCCGGAGCTCGCCGCCGACACCGCAACATCATGTCAGTGAAAAGTCGCCACATACCGCGAAGTCAATGGGCGCGTTTAGGCCCGAGTTATTTTAACTCTGTTAAATTAGCGCTTTTAACTTAGCACCGTTTCTAGCATGCCATTTGACAATTCTCTTTTTACAGCTAATAACAGGCAAAAATAATAACATTTCCCATTTTACAAATAATAAAAAGCTAAAAAATGAATAATAATAATAAAATCTTCATTCTATATTGAAATATTTCTAAATTATTTGCTTACAACAAAAAATTACAAGCAAACGTCAATTCATTTTGGCTGTGCTAAATTTTAGCTAAGACAAAAAGCAGAAATAAGTTAGCTAACAGCGCTAAAAAAATTGCTGTTTATGCTGTTGTTAACTTGCCTAGCTGAGTTAAATTAACTTGGGTCTAAACGCGCCCAATGTCCGCACCCATAACCTTCTATATTACAAGCAGTGTTGCCAGGTGTTTTTGGCAATAATTCCCACTAAAATAGAAATTCCAAGGAGTTTTTCCCACAGGCTTTTATATAAATTCCCTTAGATTTTTCCACGGAGAAGAACTTTGGAAATTTTGAAAAAGAGAAAAGCAAAAAACATCAAATATATCAGTCTATTCGTACAAATTTATAGGGTTGTGTAGTGTATAAGGCTTTCCAGTCGGCTCGAAGTTGACGCACTGCGGCCGATTTTATTTGGTCTATTGTGCCTTCCCCGTCTTTAAAAAGCATCTAGGTTAAGGCTTTTAATATAGCCTAAAACTGATTTAGGGTTCCTGTCCCAAATCTCCCTGGGAGTAGGGAAGTCGCGATAGAGGAGGCTCAATATCTTCCTCGTTGTAGCCTCATAGTCGCACAGCAAGACCGCAGTTTCGAGAGCTGCCCCGCAGAACCGACAGCTACAATCGGCTGCCAGTCCTATTTGGTTTAGATGGTAGTTAAGCGAACAGAGCCCGCCAGGAACTTTGTTATTATTTGTAGCTCCCACCTCCGGAGATTTAAAAGTTTGTCCGCTTGATCAATTTGGATGGAGGACGAGCACGCTGGGTCCTTGTCCAGCTATGAAGAAACAGCTGGTCGACCCAATTTTTGATGGCCGTACTTACGTGGCAGCTTGCTAAGCTGGAGAAAGTTTCCGGACCGATCGGTGATGAGTTTGCCCCTACTCTAGCCAGGCTGTCTGCAATTTCATTACCAATGTGACCTTCGTGTCCCGGAATCTACATCAGCGTGAGGAACATACGTAGGAACGAACAGTCTAATCACCGTCAAACTATGGTCCCGCTTAAGTTATACTTGGCTTATATTTAAAAAGGTAAAAAATGATGTTGCACGATAAAATTCGTTGTTTTGTTTTACATTTTTTTAAATATTAAGATCTTGTAACTTTTCCCACATTTTTCTTCAGGAGGGCAAAATTATTCCCTTTTCCCTTTTACCAATTAAGAATTCCCACGAAAAGGGAGAATTCCCACGAATTGGCACCACTGATTACAAGCCATGAACAAGGAAAATATTGAGAGCGAATTTCCGCTCAATCGGACTACAACTCGGTGAAGTCACGTTATGTTGTTATTGTAATTTGGAGAATTTGGGAGAATTTTGTAGTCCGATTCTCTCAATTGAGATTCTTGTTCATGGCTTGTAAATATAGAAGCAGCGAGCAATAATAATAAGAGTGATGAGCTAGAACAAATTTTTAAAAATGTTTCAGGGACCTTGAGATCAGCTGATAACAATTTCAATGGGAGCGAAAAAGTCAAGATATCAAAAAAGTAATATCTATGATAAACAGAGGCAGAATTACTTTCACACTACACGCAATGTTCGTGAAAGAAAGATAAAAGATGAAGGGGCAGTGACTTCGTCGCCTTGCAAGATTCGCGCCTTTTTTAACAGGCAATACAAGTGAATCACATGGCTCAAACAATGTGTACCAACACGAATTTTCACGCATACATACTAAAGTCGGGGACCATTGCGCACGTGCTCTGTTCCAGTGTTTCTTAAATTTGAATGTAAACATTCCAATACCGGAATCAAGGAACATGTTCTGTTTATTTCATTCTCTTGTGTTTTTTGCATGAAATGTATGCCCATCGCGCATTTGTTAATATTTTTTTTTGCTTTTTGCCTAATGTTATTTCTAATCAGCTCTTTCATATCTTTAACTCTTTTACTTGTCCTTGAGCTCTGCCTAATCACTCTTGTTATTATTGCTCGCTGATAGAAGGTTATGCCGCACCGCGTTTGCGCCTGTTTCTGTCAGTAGCTTTAAAGTAGGCATAATCTTAAAGTAGCATAACTTGTATGGGATTTCTGTGCCAGTGTCCAGTTCCGTGTTCGTACAGGCTGAGAAAGTTCAGATCGAAAAAAAATAACCTGGCTGGTTTTTCAACGGGATAGTTTAGGTAAAAGTACTAGGTTTTAAAAAAAATACTTTGGAAAAAATCGGTTTGTAGGAAGTTATCGAAAAAAAATCAGAAAGGTGGGAAAACAGATATATCGGAAAAAACAGGGAAAAAAAATTTTAATGGAAAACCAAAAAATATGAGGTTGTAGTGTGAGAAAAAAAGAAAAAAATTATAGTTGTTGAAGTCAAATCCGTTAGAAACTTTACGAGAAAACACGCTTTTATCTCAAAAAAATCACGATTTTTCGCCCTTCATTTTCTCAGCTTGTGTGACTCGTTCGGGGCTTAAATTATAGCTTTTAATACTGTTTCTTTGTAAAAAATTTTGGTCGCAAAATAATATTAAGTTTCCGTACAATTTGCGAAAATGTCAAAATAGGTGCTTCGGAAAAACCGTGCGCGATCGGTTAGAAAGCATCCTACGACAATTTAAGAAAATACATTTTTTTCGTTAAGAGTTGTCCTACAACCTCTGCATAATTATAAATTTCCCAGATGCATGAGAGAGCCGAGAAAACGCAAACAAAATCGAGCGATTTTTTCCGCGAGCGCTCTATATAAGTATATTGACCTCGCTTCAAGTATATACACTGCACATATACTTATGAATGCATACACATACATTACGTTTCTTCCGTACAGGCTTTTCACGTACCGTAAAAGTGAAAATTAGAATGGGGAGTGAGGTTGAGAAATGCATTCTGTGCGACAATAACATCATGGATGAAGAATCTTCATCGGTTGTACAACAGCAAGGGATTAAAAAATTCATTCAATCAAGCAAACAACGGAAGGATGGAATGCACATTCAGCTCTTGAAACATACGTCTGTTAGGCCATTCATACACGAAGGAGCATGGTTCTGTAACCAAAAGCTTGGCTGCAAGTTTACTGAAAATAGACGGAGCAACAGCGATGGAAGCAGCTTTTGTGTTGCTACGTGATATTTGTTCGTATTAGTCACGGTATACAGAAACAAGGTAATGTAATGGAGAAGTGTCATTTGAGCGCTGACGTCACTTGGCACGCTCTTCCGTATACCGTGCGTATTAGTGAGATGTCAAATTTTTTATTAAAAACAAAATGGAGGTTTTTTCGCTATTATGAAATAATTTATTTGAAAAAATTCACTCATTCCCTTTGAATTCTCAATAATTAAAAGTTTTTTCTTATTATATACAAATTTTGACCAAATTGTACTGTTTGAAAGTTTTTTTTTCATCGCCAAAGCATTGATTTCTTATTGGTGTGAGTGCATGCTTTCCGTGTTCGCAGGCCAAAGGCAGGAGCACAAAAGTCTCCACCGGAGCACGAAACTCTCCACTTATTGCATCTCCCCACGCCTCCCTTGCCCGAAAAAAGCTTTTGCTCCGGAACCATGCTCCCTCGTGTATGAATGGCCTTAGAGTTCACAGCAGCTGCCACCTAAATAAATATCCTACTAAGAGCGCTTATTACATTTGAAGTTGTTTTAGTTGAATCTGTTCAGCTTTTTGTCTCACGTGATGTTTCCAGTTTAGTCTTGAGTCTAAATGGAGACCAAGATATTTTGTAGATTCTGCCTGGGGTACTTGCACTCCATTGAGGTATGTGTGTAAGCTGTTGTTTTTGCGACGCAGCGTAAATGTTACATGGACTGATTTAACCTCATTAAGCTTGATTTTGCAATCTTCTGTCCATTTGCTAACATGATTCAAAGCTCGTTGGAGTTTTTCCACTGCTTTTGGTTAGGATACGTCTGTTGATATAATTACGGTGTCATCAGCAAATGTACCGATAAACGTGCTATCTGTTGTTGGTATATCCGCAGTATAGAGCAGGTATAGGAAGGGTCCCAATACGCTTCCCTGCGAAACTCCCGCTAGTATCGGATAAAATTCAGAATGTGCTTCTTCATGGATGACCCTGAACTTGCGATCAGTTAGGTATGACTCAAGCAATTGGCAGTAATTTTGTGGTAGGAGTTTGCTCATCTTGAATATCAATCCTTCGTGCCAAACCCTGTCAAAGGCCTGAGCTACATCTAGAAATATTTCCATTTCTATTTCTATTTCGTTTATTTAATGAATTGTACATCAAGACTACATAATCTTTTAACGCTAAAAAACGCATGTACATTATAATTTCAATACATTAATTAATAAAAAAGCGGAACGAGTGAGTAAATTAATAAAAACAGAAAAAGTAGATAATGAAAAGGAACAAAAGCAAAACAAGTAAAAATTAAAAAGAATGTAGTTGAAGGAATATTACTGGTTATTCAAAAAATTGAAGACGCGATTCCTGAAAACATTTAACGACCCCGCATTGTGTACGTAAGAAGGCAGACTATTCCAAACTTGAAGCGAATGAACAAAAAAAGATCTTTGCCCAACTAAGAAAGAGACCCTTGGCAGTATAAATAACGTTCTTCTAGATGTACGTCCAATTTGAAGATATTCATGTAGATAAGATGGACGATCGGAATGTAGAAGCTTATAAACAAATGTCAATGCCTTGAGGAGAAGGTAATCATCAATTGTGCATCCCAGAAGGGAAAAACGATATGGACTGATGTGATCGAATCGGCGAAGACCGTAGACAAACCTTACGCAGTCGTTGAAGGCCACATTAAGCTTACCACGGCATGCAGCATCAAGTGAAGGAAACACTAAGCTAGCGTAATTAAAGTATGGTAACACTAGAGATTTAATTATCTTTGAGCGAGACCCTAACGGTAGGATGGAGGCGTATAGCCAGAGACGCCGCAAACTACCATATATTTTAGATAACGTGTGAGAAATATGATCGCAGCAGGTAAGTTGTGAATTCAGATGAACACCTAGGTTTATGACTCTCGTTTGATAAGGTAGGCATTGTTCATAAGAACGATAGGTGGAAAGCGGTCGGTATCCAGTTTACTCCTATACATTGGAATGCAACAGGATTTAGAGGCATTCAGTTGCAGACGGTTGGATACAGACCATTGATAAATGCGCTTGAGATCTGCATTTATGTCCGCAATACAGTTCACAACCAGTCCAAGGCGGCTGTTTAAGTAAATCTGAACATCATCTGCATACATGTGGAGTTTGCAGCTTGTCACGACACTGCTAAGATCATTTATGTACATAGAGAAGAGTAATGGGCCTAGTATGGAGCCCTGCGGAACGCCGCACGTTATCGGTAAGGGATCCGAAATCGAGTTATGCAACCATACTTTTTGGGAACGATTCTGCAGGTAACTGCGGATTAAGGAGGTAGCAGAAGATGTAAACCTCATGTGGGTTGCTAATTTGGTAAATAGGCGGATGTGGTCAACACTATCAAATGCCTTACTGAAATCAAGAAGAACGAGGAAAGCGACATTACCAGAGTCAAGAGCCATTCAGAGGTCAGTAGTAACCTTCAGAAGTGCAGTTTCGCAGCTATTGCCTTTGCGAAAGCCAGACTGTGCCCGACTCAATAGGGACCTCGTCTCACAGTGACTTTCAATTTGCCATGCCATTAGTTTTTCTAGTACCTTACCTAAAAAACATAAAATACTTATAGGACGATAGTCGGCAAGACTACTTGGGGATTTACATTTAGGTAGGGCAATTACTTTCGCTTTTTTCCACTGAAGCGGAAAATGTGATTGCATGAGGCAGCTATTAAAAATATGTGAGATGTAGGGGAGAATAACAGGAAAAATTAGCTTGAGAAAAATGGGTGGGAGGCTTTACGGACTTCTTCGTAGTCCACGTTGCGAAAACTAAATATACCAGTATTACTATTACCAGTAGACGTGGAGCAATTAGTATCACCTACTCTGCTCGTGGCAGCGGTAAAATGTGTATTTAACTCATTCGCGCTAAGATTGACTTGGGTTAAAGAGTCATTTCCATGAATTCCAAGTTGCTTTATGTTGGCCCAAAATTTCTTTGCAGGCAAATTAGGACTAAGCTTTGAGGAAAAGAATCGTAGTTTTTCTCTACGGATGGCAGATGTAACTAAGTTCCGAACATTTTTATACCTTTCTAAATTCGCAACAGTTTTATTTTTCTTGTATCTTCTGAATAAAAATTCCCTTTCAGTAATCAACCGGTTAATTTGGGAGGAAAACCAGGGGAAGACAGAAGAAAGCACGCGTTTAGTTTTGACCGGAGCAAAAGATTCATGCACATGGTTACAGAGTGAATTGAAATATTCTACTTTTTCGTCAATGTCAATGATACTATATGTACCATTCCATGGAAGAGAGGCACATCCTTGTAATAGGGCTGGGATATCGATGGATTTGTAATCCCGATATGTGAACATTTTTTGCTGCGCGTTTTCAACCTTGAAATTTAAGCAAAGATAGAGGATGTCATGATCGAGATAACTGGGTGCGCTGATCTGATTATGAAATAATACATTGTCCACATTCGGCACAAAAAATATATCCAGCAATGATGGATTATTAGTATCGCAATATGTCGGAAGTCTATTAACGGGTTTCAGGTCGAACGTATTGAAAAAATTAAGGAAGTTTTTAGAACGGGCATTATTAGATAAAATATTAACATTGAAATCTCCCCCAATTACAATATTGTCGTAGTTATGGGTAACATCGGAGAGCCACGCTTCCAACTCGCTAGCTTCAGAAATCGTGAAAATTCGAGGTGGACAGTAAACCACAGAGACAAGACATTTACTGTGGCCAATATTAATTTCAATGCTAAGGAACTCCAGAGCATTTGACACGGATTCTTTAACTTTCAGGGATCGAAAACTGTCCCTAACATAAATAGCTACTCCACCACCAGAGCGATTTTTTCTATCATTTCGGAATAGGTTATAACCATTTATAGAAACAAGTTTCGAAGGCACGTGATGGCGTAGTGAGGCTTCGGATACCAGTATAACGTGAATATTTGATTCACGAAAAATTTCACGAAGTTCGTCCATTTTATTACATAAACTGCGCGCATTAATGTGACAAACATTTAGCCCTTGAGCTCTACTTTGAAAAATGTTAAGCAAAGTTCTGATTTTGTTCATATTAAAACCAACTACCCGAAGTCATCAACACGAGATAGTAAAATGAGCTCAGAATGCGACATAATTAAAAATTTTATACATAACACCTTACAGTAATATCCCAACATTACAGAAAACAAAAGTGAGCGAGAAAAAAAAGAAAATTATTTTCAGAAAATAAAAAGAAAAAAGTAAAACAAAAATAAAATTGGAATATAAAAGACAGAAAAAATAAAAGAAAAAAAACAATTAATAAAAATTAATATTCAGACGCATGCAAAACTCCTCGGCGCCGGCTGGTTGCTCCAAATTTCCTATGATGCTCCTGAAGTAGAGGCTGGGCTGACGGCGTCGTTCAGGTCAAGTGCTGACGTAAATAATTTAGGCGGCTCATTTTTCCGCAACTGCACATATACTTGGCCCCGACGAGTGAAAGCAGTAGAAACAAGATTCCTTCGTTGGAGCTGACGCGCAGTCTGGAGGATGTCGTTGTTTTTAGCCGGCAAGCTTTCATTTATATGAATCACGCTGTCAGAGACAAAGCCCATGTTTAGTTTTTTCAGAGTAAGAGGTCCGTGCTGGCGACTTTTTCGTAGGAACTCTAACTGCTCGTTGACTGACGGGAATTTAATAATCAGCAATGTCCAATGGCGGAGGCGAGCTGATCTAAAATCTGCCTCGGCTTGTCGTTGTCGGTGGTAGGAACACCTCGAACGACCACATCTTTGAGCCTCGATTGCCGCCGTAGGTCCTCTAGCTCATTCGATAATACTGCCACATCATGTTGTACGGAGTCTACATCATCTTTCAATTCACTTACTTGCTTGTTGAAGGAATTGCAAACTTCTTCAATTTGTGCAGATATGCGGGCCTCAAAGGCTGCAAATCGTTCGTCCAGCATGCGATACAAGTTGGACAAAAGCCTTTTCTCCAGAAGTTCAAGGCTGTTGTCCGGAGCTGCAATAGACGTAGATCGTGGTGTCCTGCTGCTGCTGCTGTCATTCCGTTTGCTGGATGAATGATCCGGAGTGTTAATTTTGGCGGGAACTGGGGTGTCTGAGTCAGCAACTTTTCTGGTAGTGGATCTCACTTGCGGTTTAGGCATTTTAAAAAATGGTTTTATAAACTTTAAAAATAGTTGTACGAAAAAAACTGCAGTGCACCGCAAAAGGAAAGATACCACGGCGGGAATTAAGTTTGAACATATAAAGAAAATTTGGAAAACTACGGAGAATTTTTATAATAATTAAGGAGCTTCGCGACAGACGTCTACTCGATAAGCATCACTCTCACTTACGGCAGGGCAATATTTCTTTTCTTCTAACGCTTGCTCTATGACAGTAGTGATTGGATGGATTTGATCTATTGTGGAGTGGGTATTCCTGAATCCAAATTGAAAATCAGGAATGCTTACTAACGGCTTGAGACGTTTTAGTAACAATTTCTCAAACAGTTTAGAAATTATGGGAAGCAATGAAATTGGTCTATATGATGTTACTTCTTCATCAGGTTTGTCTGGTTTCTTCAACATAATTATTTGGGCCGTTTTAAAAAAGTTGGGCACATATTCAGCGCATTCAGGCATTAAATAAGTATGTGATTGCTTTGCGTGGAAGTTCCTTGAATAGACCAGGTGATATTCCATCGATTCCTGCAGCTTTTTTTAGGTTAAGATTTCTGTCGATCACTTCGGCAACCTCCATTGGTGTAATCGTTTCAAAAACTAGATTTGGTTGATAAATTGGTCTTATATCAATATTGGATTGTATGTTATGAGGTTGGAACACTGTTGCAAGGTGCTGGGCAAAGAGTTCAGATTTTTCATTGTCTTGTCGAATCCATCTGCCTTGAGCATTTCTTAGCGGTGATATTCGAGTTACGGGTCGTTTAAATTTTCTTGTTGCTTTCCACAATGAGTGGTCTTGATCCATTTCTGGACTCAGTCCGCTCAGGTAATTGCCAAAGCATTCCTGTTTGTAACTTTTAATTAGTTTATTGACATTGTTACTTACTCTATTGAACGCTCTCTTATCAGCAGGATTTCTGGTAAGATGCCATATTCTCCTTGCCTTTCTTCTTTCCTTGATTTGTTCCCTGATTTCGGCCGGGTATTTGATTTCACATTCTTCTTTGTCTTTTAATTCAGGAGTTGCTAGGCTGGCTACCATTCGAATGTGTTCAATGAAGTTACTTGTTTGTTGTTCCAATTCTTCATTACTTTTAAGACTCACTTTTAAGTTGATTAGCTCTTCTAAATTTTCTCTGAAGAGATCCCAATCCGTATATGTACTTATTTGTGAGGTTCTGCTTTTTCTTTTTTTTGATGACTGTTGAGCTTATTGACAGTAGAACAGGTGTATGATCAGATGTTAAGTCATGAATCCCTTCTGCTTGAGTATAGCCGGAAGAAATACCTTTTATGATAAAGAAATCAAGTAGATCTGGAATCTTTGCTGTATCCGTAGGCCAATACGTTTGTCCTCGTGAAGACAGGTAATCACACTTATTTTCGTTAATGGCACTTAATAGTTCATTTCCTTTTCCGGGTGAGATTAGTTTGGAACCCCATGCTGTATGCTTCATATTGTAGTCTCCGCCAATAATGAATCTTGGACCAAGTTTATTGAAGACGTTGTTAAATTGAGATTTCGTTGGTGTATCTCGTGGAGGACAGTATGCTGCCGCAATATTTAGATCTGCACCATTATATTGGATTGAAATAACCGTCGCTTGAATGTAACTTTCACGAATGTCTTCTTGTTGGTAATGTTTGATATTTTTTTAATTAGTACAGCTGATCCACCCCTAGCTCTTCCCCTCGGATGGGTTGTCCAATAGGAATAGAATCCATTTATTTTGACATAACTTTTGTTAGAAAAATGCGTTTCAGAATTAATGCAATATCTATGTTGTTTGTATGGAGAAATATTTCCAGTTCCTGGGCTCTTGTAATATGGGTTATTATAAGTGAAACACGGAGTCTGAATGATTGCATGTTTACTGTTTAACTTTCAAATACAGACTGACTCCCATAGCAGAGTTCTTACTCCTAGTTATATCTACATACATCTACTACATCTCCCCATTTTTATTTATTTATTCTTATTCTTGTTTTTCTTCTTTTTTATTTTATAATTTACTCACCTACTTCATTTTCAAAATTTTTATAATTCAACTCCCTAACTTCAAATTCATTCTCTCTTATAATTAGTTACAAATTCATTCTCTCTTATAAATTAGTTACAAATTCATTCTCTCTTTATAATTCTCTACTATCTTATCCACCATGCTTGTGTTAACTCAAATGACCTCTATGTTTATTGCCTTGGTCTAAGGAAATACGTGTTTCTTCTATTTACTGATCCATCTTCTTTTTGTACCAAGTATGATCTTGGAGAGTTATGCTTCGTCTCTATTTCCCCTTTCTTCCAAATATGTCCTTCCTTTACCCAGATTTGGTCTTTCTCTTTATATTCTGTAACATGTCGTTTTGTTCTTTGATTATAGTATTTTTCATTTCTCATATTGTTAAATAACACCTGTTTATGGAGCTTTTCTAGGGTAGGCGATCTATATAATGTATTCTTTTGTGGTATTAACGTCCTACGTTTCCTGCCCATTAACGCTTCACTCGGCGACATGCTAGTACCTTTTATGGGTGTGTTATTGTATTCTAATAATAAATACCACAATTCTTGATTTGTTTCATATGCTATTCGAACTGATCGTTCCGCTAGTCCATTTGATTGGGGATAGTTGGGGCTTGTGGTTATCAACGTGATGTCGTAGCTTTTCATAAATTTCCTAAATTCAAATGAGTTGAATGGCATGTTGTCAGCAACTGCTGTTTTTGGTATTCCATGTGTTTGAAAAACTCCTTTTAGCTTGCATATTATGGTAAGTGCTGTCTTGTGTGCCATAGGAATAATTTCTATATATTTGGTTAAGTAGTCTGTGACTACCAGATAATTTTTCTTCGAATATTCAGCTACGTCCATTCCAATTTTGTTAAATGGTATGGTCGGAATCTCATGTGCTTGGTATGGCTCACGAGCATTTGATGCTCTATATTTTTGTCAAAAATTGCATTTTGCTATTTTATTTTCTATAGCTTCATCTAACCCAGGCCAATATATTGAGCATGTAGCCCTTGCTTTCGTTTTTTCTACTCCTAAGTGTGGCTTATGAAGAATGTTAAGGATTTCATTCCGCATCGAGACCGGTATTAATATCCTATCATTAAGAAATATTATGTTATTGTCTATGATTAAATCATTTCTCATTTTCCAATAATATCTAATATTATGCTGGATTCTATTTTTACTCTCAGGCCATCCCTCGGTTAAAATTTTCTTTAATTCTCTTAGATCTGGATCCTTTTCTGTTTCTTCTTTAATTTTTTCTGCTATCTCGTCTGAGGTATTGATTGAATTAATAACACAATTCAAATCTGGAATTTCTTCTATTCTTTCATCAGCTGGATGTCTCGACAAAAGATCTGCTACATGCATATCCTTCCCTGGACAATACTTTAATTTTATATCGTATTTAGACAATTTTACCATCATTCGCTGCAGTCTAGCATTCGGTATCTTACCAATATCCTTTTGAAATATCCCTAACAAGGGCTTATGGTCAGTGATCACTTCAATAGTTCTTCCATAGATAAAAAAGTGTAGTTTTGTACAAGCAAAGACAATAGCCAACAGTTCTTTCTCTATTTGTGCATAGGATTGCTCAGTTCCTGATGAACTCCTAGAAATAAAGTAAACTGGTATTTTTTCTTGTATCATGCATGCTCCTAAACCATATTTTGATGCATCCGCCTGTATAGTTATTGCCGCTTTGTCGTTAAACGGTTTCAGGGTGGGGGCTGTTTTGATGAGATCCTTGATTTTCTGAAAACATTGTGAATGATTTTCTGTCCACTTGAAGACTTATTTTTCTTTTAACAGTTGTCTTAATAGGTGTGATATCTCAGCTAAATTCGGAATAAAGTTTCGAGCATAGTTGATGGTTCCTAAAATTTTTTGCAATTCTTTTCTTGATGTTGGTTCTCTTATATCGTCTATAGCTCTTATTCTGCTATTCACGCTATTCCTTTTTCTGATATTATATGACCTAAAAACCTGACTTCATGAACTTTAAATTGTACCTTGTCTTTGTTAAATTTTATGTTGTTCTGTTTCGCCCTCTCGATGACTTTTCGTAGAATCACATCATGTTCTGCTTCTGTTCGAGCCGCTATTAAAATGTCATCTATATAGATTACAACTCCATCAATATCTTTGAAATTTATTTCATTTGCTGCTTGAAAAATTTCAGGTGCTGTTCGTATGCCGAAAGGTAATCTTTTAAATTTGTACAGTCCAAAGGGTGTAGCAAACGTGCATAGTTTACTTGATGCTTCACTTAGCTCTATTTGCCAATATCCGTCTTTGAGATCGAGAACAGTGAAATATGTTTTACCAACTAATTTTGGTGTAATTTCATCAAACGAAGGGATTGGATGATTAATAGGTTTAATTGCTTCATTCAGTGGCCTTGGATCCAAGCAAATACAGATTTTTTTGTTTTGTTTTTCCACGATCACTATCTGCGAGATCCATTCAGAAAGACTTGTTGATTTTTCTATAACGTTAAGTTTCTCCAATCTCAATAACTCATTTTTTACCGCCTCTCTAATTTGTAATGGGATTCTCCTTGCGCATTTTGCTACAGCTTCTACACCATCTTTGACTTCAATATGTAATTCTTTCACGAAACTACCTAATCCTTCAAAAATTTCCTTATTTTGTGTTACCAGTTCATCTTTTGAAATGCATTCCTGAATATTTTCTACTCTTTTTATTAAATTTAAATTTGTGCATGAACTTAACCCTAATATGTATTGGTACTGTACCCTCTCTAACTATAATAAATCTTAGATTTACTGATTTATTTTTAACTTTACATTGTACTGTGCATTCACCTACCGTATTTAACTTATTCTCACCATATCCTAGCAGCTTTATTTTTGTTTTGTTATATTCTTTCATTCTTAATTTTTCAATGATGACTAAGGGTAACACATCCACATCTGATCCTGAATCCAGTTTGCATAGTATTTTCTGATTATTGATTTCAACTTCTTCAAACCATGACTCCATTTTAGTAATACTGTCGACTTCAATTGATTCGAGATAAAATTCATCTGGATCAACGTATTCTTCCCCATGATTTTCAACTTGAACTTCCCGTATTTGTTTTCTGCTCTTGGAGCGGCATGCTGCAGCGAAGTGATTATACTTTCCACATCTTTTACACTTCTGGCGGTACGCTGGACACGAGTTTTTATTGTGAGTTAGTAAACAATAATTACATTTATTATATCTGTTGTTTTTATCTACTATATTTCCTATACTTTCTGACTTTTTCCTAAAATTAAAATTATTATACTTATTGCTATTATTATTATTCATATGCGATTGAATATTCTTGTTTGACTTAGCTATAATGTCCAACGATGAGAATTCTCTTGTCATTCGCTGCACTTGCACTTTCGTCACCTCTGATGCTCGTGCTATCTCGACCGCTTTGTCTAGTGTTAGATTGTCCTTCTCTAATAAAATTTTCTGCACATTTCTATCCCTAATTCCCTGCACGATTCTATCGCGAACCATCCTGTCCTCCTGACCTTCATATTCACACGTTTTGACTAATTTCTTGAGATCCTCCAAGAAATCGTCAAACGGTTCTCCTTCTTCTTGTTTCCTGTTTAGGAATAAAAAACTTTCGTATACCTGATTTTTCTTCGGGGCACAGAAATTTTTGAACGCTTGCACTACACAGTCATATTTTTTTCTTTCATCTTGTGAGAGGTTGAATGTGTTGAAAATTTCTACGCCTTCTGGTCCAAGTGTATTCAGAAATATCGCCACTTTTACAGTTTCTGCTTTCTTCTCTAATTCCGATGCAGTGAAGAATATTTCGAAGTTCTGCCAAAACACGCGCCAATTTTCAGCTAATGGTGTGGCCACACTACGCGGTCTTGGGTCGTACGCGCTTTTGCCTTTTTTTTCATATAGAGTTTTATGACTTTTTTACGACTTTTTTACGACTTTTTTACGACTTTGTCCATGGTAAAGGCCGTGCGGCCAAACAACGCGGACAAAAGGCTGTGGTTAAAAAGGTACATTGTGCGTCCACACACTATGAGCTTTTCAAAAGCGCGTACGCCGTTTCAAATGAGAATTGATTTTTTCTCACTCATGACTCAGAAAATTAAAAGATCACGCGCGCTTTTGGCTGGCCGTACGACCAAAAGCGCGTGGATTCTAAGTCCGCGTAGTGAGGACGGGCCTTAAGTTGCTCCCTGTGAGCTTTAGGCCTTCAACTTTCCGTATGTAATCCATTGAGACCCAGATTAATTTTGTATTTTTCGGTGGTCTTCCTACGAGATTTTTGCTGATTTTTCCAATTTTTTTTTTACTTCCTTTTTTGCAATTCCCATGAATGCCGTAATTGTATTTATTAATTTTTCTTTCTTTATTTGTCGTGTTCACTTTCTGTATATTGTTAAACTAACTCCGATTTAACTATTTCATATTTTTGTTTTTCGCACTATTATTTTGTATCCACCTCTCCACCTCTTTCTCACTTTCCGATTTTTTACTTTACCGACTGCGCTATGTAATATGGGTTATTATAAGTGAAACACGGAGTCTGAATGATTGCATGTTTACTGTTTAACTTTCAAATACAGACTGACTCCCATAGCAGAGTTCTTACTCCTAGTTATATCTACATACATCTACTACAGTTGAGCCCATTTGCATACCATGTTACTATGCGCAGGAATGAGTTAATCATTTTTGTTTTTTTGGTCTTTTTTTGCTTGGCGGTTTAGAATTGATTTCCAAATTATCCACTCTTTCTGCTAGTGTCTGTTGAATCTGACTGAGAATTTTAATGATATCATTGTTATTAGGCTCGTTATTAATTCTGATGTGTTTGTGGCCTTGATTTTTTTTATCATCATATATTTTGCTGACTTGTGCATAGGATAATCCAACTCTATATGGTGTGATTGTTATTTGTGGCTTAGATTTTTTTAGTCGCTGCACAACACTTGTTTTATCCTTGTTTTGACTTTTAATTTTGTTCTGTTATACTGGGCATCCTTTATAATTTGCAGTGTGCCCTTTTTGTTGACAAAGAGCGCATGTAGGTACGCTGTCTGGCTCTTTTTTGCATTGCTTCGTGTGATGGTTTTCAGCACACTTAATGTCCCATTTTTTCTAAATCTGATTTAATTTCATCGTGACTGATTGTTGATGGCAAGCAGGGGCGGATTAACGCACAGGCACAGCAGGCACTGGCCTGGGGCGGCAAATTTTGAGAGGCGGCAAAAATTTAGAATGAATTTTTTTAGGTGAACAAAAAAATTGTTTTTGAATCTGTGATGTAAATAGTTTTTTTTTTCATTTTCCCCGCTGACGTATTACAATACATTTATAATGATACATTTAAATTTCAAACTTTGACGCCATAATTTATTATCTATATAGACCAATCAGCGGCGCTCTTGGCGCAAAACCTATGACATAACCTACAGTTCCACGGTATACAGAAACAAGGTAATGTAAAAGACTGTATATCGTAAAACGGCAACGTCACTCGGCGACCTTTTCCCATATAAAATCGAAGTTGTTGTTGTTTCTGCATTAGTGCTGACGTCACTCGGAGACTTTTTCTACGATATTCGAAGCTGTCAGTCTCTTTTACATTACCTTGTTTCTGTATACCGTGCTACAGTTCAGTGTTTACATGCAAGTAAGCTTCAATTCAAAACTTCCAGCCCCAGTATATTAGCCAGGTACTGGATTCACAATGAGTGATGGTAGAAAGCGATTAAGCGGAAGTCAGTATGCTAAATTGCAAGAAGAAAAAGAACTGAAAAACAAGAAAGATGTGGAAAAGACGAAAAAAATCAATGACTTTTTCAAGTCAACAAGTTTGGAACATCGTTCTGAAAAAACAAGTGTAGTGGCAGAAGAGTTAGTTTTTATTTAACTTTTTAATACACATATCATTTTTGCAATTTTTTTTGTACTAGTAAAAAACCCGCGTGCGTTGCAACGCCTCCAAATAAAAAAAGTTTATGTGTGCACAGTCCGCGGTAGGAAAAAAGTATAATGAAAACAACAAAAAATCTGGAAAAAATGATTTTGGATACCATACAGAAATTTAGAGTTACCTATAAAAAATATTGTAATATTTCTTCTCGAGCGTTCTCGGATTCGTCAGGGATTAATTGGAACAATTTGTTTCTTTTTAACAACTTTAATTTCAAAACAAAACTTCTTGCACACATGTGCTCCTCCTTTCACTTCTTGGCGGTTCAGTTAGAACAACCGTACTAAATTGAGATGTGACACTGCGTTATGTATGCATTCAAGTAGGTGCCTCTGAACATGAAACTTCTGGGTGAATTGGAATTTTAACTTTTTTTCGGTTAGCCGTTACACTGCCCCCTTCTTACTTAATATTCGTCCCGAACACAGTTTCCTACAGGTCCCGTTCTTACCGATCGAACCTTTTTGTATGCGATAGATGACATCCTTTAATCTCGTGATTACTGTGGAGGGGCCGTTCCATTTCCTTTGTAGTCTTGACAATTTACCTTTCATTGGTGGAGGATTATACTCGTATAGCTAGACTCGATCGCCTTCCTTAGGTCGCCCTTAGGTCGTAGTGGGTCTTCATCCTGTTGGGCGATTCCCAAATTTAAATCACTTGGCAGCGTAATCTGTTTCCCGAAAATCATCTTTGCAGGCGTCTGACCGGTAGAACGTGGATAACTGTCCTGTACAGCGTTTTTTTTTATTGAATTATATAGCGATGTTCTTCATATTAATTTCAAAACCTATTTCTACCGTTTTTACTGTTTCTATACTGGTTAGGGCAAATTTAAGAAATTTCCTACATGTTCTTCCATTTGGAGCTAGGATGTGAAAATTTTTCGGTTTCCTAACCCTTGAACAACCTACATACAGCTGACCGGGAAATGACACTTATTTGGCCCCGAAATTTAAAATTTATAAGTTTTGATTATAAATTCTTTATTTGTTACCTTAAAATCGCCCAGATACCGATTTTCATTGGAATCGGAATACAATTGGCAAACTCATTGGCCATATTGGTGCGGCCATTTTGAATTTATAAGTTTTGATCATAAATTCTATATTTGCAACCGTAAAAACCCTAGATATCCACTTTCATTGGAATCGGAATACAATTGCAAAAATTCGTCCACCATATTGGCGCGGCCATTTTGAATTTATAAGTTTTGATTAAACATTCGTTATTTGCTACCTCAAAAAACCCCAGATACCGATTTTAATTGGAATCGGAATTCAATTGGCAAATTCGTCAGCCATATTGGCGCGGCCATTTTGAATTTATAAGTTCTGATCATAAATTCGTTATTTGTTACCTTTAAAAACCCCAGATAGGGATTTTCTTTGGAATCGGAACACAATTGGCAAATTCGTCGGCCATATTGGCGCCGCCATTTTGAATTTATAAGTTTTGATTAAACATTCGTTATTTGCTACCTCAATAAACCCCAGATACCGATTTTCATTGGAATCGGAAGACAATTGGCTAATTCGTCGGCCATATTGGCGCGGCCATTTTGAATTTAAGGGGTAACACCACTGTAGAGGTGCGAAAAAAGGCCAAATTTTGGGAATTAATTTAAAAAGTATGGAAAAAGGGATCGAAATTATTTTCAGGCGATTTATCAAACATGTATTCAAGTGTAAAAAAAAATTTTTTTATTGACTTTTTGTTACAAAATGGTGGCGCCACAGTCGTTTTTCGAAATCGCCTTTTTGTTAAGGGCCTCCTCGGGTGGACGGATTTCTCCGAAAGTTGAAGACCTGGAACAAAATCCAAATAGTTTCCTAATCTATTTGACCTTGCCTATAAAAGTACGTAGGAATTTGTTTTTAAACTGACTTTTGTAAAAATGGCGCTTATGAAAAAAAAAATTGATTTTCGGCAAAAAAATGAGCAGTAAATTGTTTATAAAAATTTTTTTTACAACGAATCAAAAAACGGCTACGTACTTTTGTAAAGAATGCAATTGTGAAGCTAATGTCAAAATTTCAAACCGATCCATGCAATAGTCTCCGAATAATCCGTCCACCCAGTTCGAAAAACATGGTTTCCAGATAATCGCGCTTAAAGTTTTGAAAGTACTCTAATCTTTGAAAATTGTATTTTACCTTCACTGTGCGATGTAATGTAAAGCACGTTTATTATTTTGTAGCGCACCCTGGTGAACACCTGGGGAACCCAAATAACCTTTTTGCTATAGCAGCACTTATTATTTCGACAGGTAAAAGCAATATACAAGCAATAAGCCGGACCAACGCGTGCTCCGAGGCGCCGGGGGAAAATCGAAAATTAAATCCTTCAAAATTATTTTTCTGTTACACGACCAACTGCACATTGTTTTTGTTATCCTGAAGTATATTTCAACCAAAAAAACAAAAATTCCATTTTTTCAAAATCCTACAGTGGTGTTACCCCTTAATTCTATAACCACCCCGTGGATGTAAGTAATATGTGGTTAAATTTTTGTGGCAATCGGTTTAATGGTTTCAAAGTCTATAACGGACAAAGAAACATTTTTTGTGTTTTATATATATAGATAGGGTACATGATGAATTTGTTGATGAAGATTTGCAAACAGATCAATCTGTTACGGCGCAGCAGCGCGTAACAGGCATCTTTAGCCACAACCAAGATATAGGCATGAAAGCCCCTAAGAAAAAAAATCACCCTGAAAAAAGAACAATAACACAACATAAACAAACAAAAAACACACTATTAAAATAAAAAAATACATATATTAATCTAAAACTAATGCTAAATCTTAGAATAAACCTACAACTAAATTATAACTAATAATAAAACTTAACACTAAACAAAAACTAATAAAGTACCTAAAAAGAAAAGGAAAATTAAAAATATGTAAACACACATAATATAAAACAGTACCTGAGAGGCACTGGAACAAGTGCCTCATATCCAGCGCGGAAACCTCCAAAAAAAGGGCTCAACATCTAAAATAAATTAAATAAATTAACAAATAATTAATAACATTAAAAAATATATGAAATTAACGAAAATAAACAAATTCCACTTACCATTTTTTGATGACATCGAGAAATGTCACTTTCGAACTTAAAAGCTCAAAGCTGGGGTGAAGTTAGAACAAATTAATTTTGGTATAAAATAAGGATTATACGACTTAAAAAGGCGTATAAGAGCTTTCTCCCTCCCAAGCTTTGAACTTGCGATCGATGCGCCTGGACTATAAAGTCCAAAGCACCAGCACAGAGCTTCTCATTCCGTCCAGTTTTAATAAGCATTTTGCAACGCGATTTACAAGATTCAGACAGGCATCGACCGTCGTTGGGAACAGGCAAAGTCCGTTCATTTAAAATAAATAAAAATAGACAGGCAAAGACCGCCTTCTAATCAAATATATTTTATTTTTTTTCAGATTTTAGACAGGTATTTACTGTCTTGTGATTTCTTTGGCAGGCTTTAGTCGCCAAGATAGGGCTTTAGATAACCGATCGGTTCCACCATCGGTTCGGGGGTTAGTTTAGATTATATGTTGGTTTGGGCATCGGAACAGGGAATTAATTTCCACAATTGAAAAGAATTTGTATATTCTTACGTGTCAACAAGGAATTTCAAAGGTTGCAATTACCTTGAACTTCCTGGGACACTAATAAATTAGATTGAAAGAAAATATAAACAATTGAAATAGGGATTTTTGAAGGTAAAAATATACCTCAAACATCCCTAGAAGGTATACGAAAATAATTGTTGAAGGGTCCAAACACAGGTGAATTTTGAGATCACCTTTGAGTGGAACCATATATATATTTAAAGCTCGCGGAAGGTTCTTCTGCAAATTTAAGTGGTTGTTAAGGCCCACATTAATATTATTAACATCACAGCGATAGTGGCCAAATTCAAGCTCAAAGAGCTAACGTATCTTGCAAGAAGCAAATATTATACGACACTATTTGCGGTGATAAAGTGCCAAGTGTTGGCAGTCACGTCAGGTTTAACCGGCGTAATTTCAAGGGAAATTTTTCCATAAGCAGAAAAGAACCTCCGAGCTTTTGTGTGTAGAAATCTTTGGACAAATTAACTGATATTTTTATTCCAGATATTTTGGAATCATCAGATTAATATAAGATAGTATTAAGAGAAATTGACCTTCCGTCAATTTTTACTTTTACTTGAAAGAAAAAATTAACTTCTTGTTTTTGAATTTTAACGTAGATTTAACATTTAAGTAGATTTAATTAACATTATACGATTTAGGAGAAATTATATTTGTTTTTAAACCACTCCTGAGTTTGAATTAGCGACCTATCCGATTTTGTTTACAGTTTTCTAACAGATGCAAAATAAATTTTTATTTACGGCGTCTCCCGCCGTAACATGGTCCTTCGAGCCGGATAGGTCGTGGTCAAATCAAACGTAATTTCCGATAAATCGCTAGCTAAAAATCTTATACTGCTTCAATTATTTTATTTTTTTTCTATTGTCCAAAGATTTTATTATTTGTTATTTGTCTAACCCCGTAGTATTATTAATCTAAACCCAAAATGAAAGGTATTCTGCAGAAACAAATGGCCATAAAAGGGCAACTATATCAAATGATATTTGACCACAAGAAAACCCCGGTGATTCAGAGAACCCAGGACTATCTCCAAGCCGCAGTGACGGCATACGCTAACAGCGAACAGTTCTCAGAATTCGAAGAACTTTACTGCGAATTCTATGGAGAACTGTACGACGGTCAAATTGCCAACCCAGAAACTGATAGGGAACAAATTGCTGTACCCAAGCCATGTTTAGAAGCACCGACCTTGGATATCCCTAAGTTTGATGGGCAACATGGGTCGTGGAGAACGTTCCACGACCAGATTGTGTCGCAGTTACATAATGAAGAACGATTATCAACGGTAGATAAGTACTATTACTTGAAGAGTCGTCTGACGGGAGATGCCCGTACAGATTTAGACTCCTTCAACGTCGCTGCAGAAAATTATCAAGCAGCATGGAAGGTTTTGTGCGACCGGTACAACAAGGAAAAGCCAAAAAGTAGGACGGAATCGTAAAATAAAAGCAACATTGGATGAGTTGCAGCATACACAGCACAATTCAAGAACCTTCAAATTAGGCATAGCCAATTCAGATCCCAATTTCGTAACTACAGTAGCACAAAAATTGCCAGACAAGTCACGGAATTTAGGGGAACAATTGATAGGAAGGTCAGATGAGCTGCCTTCACTAAAAAATTTGAGTACGTTCATAGAGCAACGTTCTCTAAGCCTAAAGGCAACATTGGACATCCATTTGCATAAAGCAGGGAGTGATCCACATAAAGCTGGGAAGGATTGTAGTAGCCTTACAACCTGCTACACCAGCCAGCAAAGCCTAGTGGCAAGTAAGGACATCCATCTGCATGAAGCAGGGATAGATCCATATAAAGCTGACAAGAATTGTAGTAGCCTTACAACCTACTACATGAGCCAGCATGATAATCTTCCAAACGGTCAGGGCAATTCCCAACCGAAAATCAAATCCGCCAATAAGTTCATTTGTCTGGCATGTAGCAAAGATCATCATTGCTTGCTACATGACCAAGACGAACGAGGCGATGATATAAGTAAATCCGCGACTATGTTCATTTGTCCGGCATGTAGTAAAAGCCAGTACTGCTTGATACATGACCAAGACGAACTAAGCGACCATAAAGCTGAGAACAATCATAGTAGATTTACGACCTACTATAGAGACCAGCATGATCATTACCTCAATAGTAAAGGTAAGTCCCAACCGGCTTTTAAGTATCATAAAGCCGCAGGACAAGGTAGGAAAGGCTATGACGAACGGTCAAGCCACCTTGAGAGAAAGAATCTCGCAAACCACTGCCGTATGGGCAAATCCCAACCAGTTTTTAGGCATAATAAAGCTGCTGGATATAAGGGACAACGTAGGAAAGGCTATGACGAACGGTCAAGCCACCTTGAGAGAAAGAATCTCGCAAACCACTGCCGTATGGGCAAATCCCAACCAGTTTTTAGGCATAATAAAGCTGCTGGATATAAGGGACAATGTAGGAAAGGATATGACGAACGGTCAAGCCACCTTGAGAAAAATAATCTCATAAATCACTGTCGTATGGGCAGAACAAATCATTTTTTAATGAAAGGCTATGAATCGCGGTCAAGCCAACTTGAGAAAAAGAATCTCATAAATCACTGTCGTATGGGCAGATCAAATCATAATTACGGTCGTATGGGCAGATCAATTCATAATCACTGTCGTATGGGCAGATCAAATCATTTTTTGACACGATGTCAACAGTTCAAAGAACTATCGGTTGCAGCCAGAAGAAATTGGCTGACCGAACATAAGCAATGCGAGAGATGTTTGCAAACCAATAAAACAGCTGAATGCACCGCCAAATACACGAGCATGACGTGTGGCAACAATCACCATAGTTTGGTGCACGATCGAACTGATCAGGGCAATTCAGCGAATTCACCAAAGGTGAAAGACCGCATAAGCGGTAAGCACAATCACTGTAAGTACACTAATGATGGTACACAGTTGATGTTGCCAACATACCTATTAAAGGTAAAAGGCCGTATAGGCCGCGAGCCGACTACACGGGCATTGATAGATCCCAGGTCACAGAGCTCAAATATTACGGAAGCAGCGTCTCAATTAGTAAGAGCGCATACTTCCCTTATTAATTTAAGTGTTACTAGATTGGAACCAGCACAAGTAGCCACTGTAAGTAAGTTGGTAAGATGCATAGTGCTGTCAATCACAAGGGAACAAGTAAATACAATTGATGCGTACATTATCAGGAATATTACCAATATATTTCCACCAGAACGCACAATGAAGAGGCATTGGCCACATATAACTGGAAGAGAATTAGCCTACCCACAATGCATAGATCCAGGACGGATCCAAATCCTCCTTGGAATAATATATGCAGACATCATTAAGAATGATCTGCGGATGGGAGACCAAGGGGCTCCTATGGCACAAAGGACTGATCTAGGTTGGATCCTGGGTTGGTGAGATACATCCAGTGAATCCACATTCTAAAAATGTAAGTCTGTCTGCATTTATGACGCAGCATGACGACACACTAAAGGAGCCAGGCCGCCAAACTAATGGGTATTGGGAACGCGGAAAAATTCCTCATAAAGGGCGATTCTCAAGAGAAAAATTCTATAATGAATTTACACTACGTATGTCGAACCAGCGACACGAAGGATGGATATCAGTTAAGGAAGGTATCCCATCCAACTTAATGAAAAGAGGAGTAGCTCATGATCATTATACGCTCCTAAAATCAATCCCAACTTGGTATCCAGTGGGAAATTATTTTACTATGCAATAAGTTGCATAGAGTTAAATCCGACGTTCACCAAAGGAAACATCCTGTCGGAAGAGAATCAACAATAATACTTAATTAATTAATCAATTATGATATCATTAATATCCGCATGGACTATACAGTCAGAAGACATCAAGTGATGGTTGAAGTGTCCATCACCTCCAACAACAGTACGGATGGTGGCGTACTGACACATTGTCGTCTACAGTATAAGACGAACAAAATTCAGCGAATCTTGCAGCTAGCAGTTAAAAAAAAAATTATTAACAAGTCAGAAACAAGCCTATGCGCATAATTATAAAGAGCTGCAAGACACAAAAGGCATAAAAAACAAATTGTTTGCCAATCATCGCAACTTTGAATGGCAGAGGACGGTGAAATAATAGCCGGGGCAAATTTTATCATTTTGCATTACCTGATCATATGAAGCATCCTCTAAGCCGCAAGCATTAGCTAAAAAGAAATAGCATAACAAATTATCACCATGGAGCAAAATTATATTAAAATTAACATGTGATAAATATTTAGTCTTAAACGGCAAGACGGCCGTAACAAAAAATCAAACATCAACAAAGTGTGTCCTTGAATAGCATGACACGTATAAACGTTTGTATGTTTTTGTAACGTCCGTACATAATCACTAACAACAAAGTCGTGCGTCCCTAGTTCACGTCATGTCACACTAACACATAATAACATAATCATTCCTCATTTGTTACAGATACCTTTAAACATAAAATCTAAATCATGAACATGAATGTGTCAATTATCCAGCCGGACGAAGATTCACTACTAGAATTTCTTTGTAGTTGGCCTTTCGAAGGAGAAGACATGGATCAATTGGCCATGGATGCTGATCTAGAAGATTGGTATCTCAGGACACCTTCAGCATCGCCAATACCAGTGGACGAGGTACCAATCACTCCTGGGAAAAATCTCCCGGAAGCCGAGGAAATTGTCAAAACTCCAGAAAGACCGGAGACACCGGTCGTAGAAGAACCGGAGCGGCAGCTGCAACTGCCACCCACTCCAGGCAAGAATCTGTCTGATAGCCAGACATCGGCAAACGAGAAAACACGAGACATATCACCCGAATCTATTTCGAAACCTTCGTTAGAGGATAAAATGTACGACAAATGGACAGTGGACGGAAAACATTTTAAAATATCTTATAGGCAATTACGGTCAATCCTATATGCCGTAAGGGGAAGGAGCAGGAAACGGCATACAGTTTTCCTGTCCGAGAAGTCTCGGGTAAAACTAAAAATCCTGGACGACCATACCCAAATATGGTATGGGCTACAGGAGAAGTAGGATTAAATTCCATCCATCCAATGGCGCTACAGCCCAAATCGAGCCTTGGCCTCCTCTAGGGCATTTCTCCATGTTTGACGGTCCCTTGCAGCATGTCTCCAGTTCCGGATGTTCAGCATTGTCTCTGCGTCAGCCGTCACAGAGTCTATCCATCTCCTCCTGGGTCTACCTACTGGCCTATTTCCCGAAATTTCTGATATCATAAGCCGTTTTGGGATGCGATTGTCTTCCATCCTGACTACGTGACCGGCTAGTCTTAATCTGTTAATTTTTATTAAAATTGAGAGTTCTGGGTCGTCAAAAATTTCGTACAACTCGCTGTTGTATCTCCTTCTCCATATTCCATCCTCTCTGGTTGGGCCTATTATGCACCTGAGGACTTTTCTCTCAAACCTGTTGACTCGTTCCTCTATGTCCTGGGTCATAGTCCAAGTCTCGCTGCCATAGCAAAGTACTGGTCGTATTACTGTTTTGTAGAGTGAGAGTTTGGTTTTTCTGTGCACAAATCTGGAGTGCAGTATTTTTTTTTGGGCATAAAAGGCTCTATTAGCCAGTAGTATTCGTCTAGTTATTTCTTCTTTTTCTTCGTTTCTTTTTGTGATTGTAGACCCAAGGTAGACTGTTTTATCGACTACTTCTAGGTTATGTTCGTCGATAGTTATATTTCTCCCCATTCTAAATCTTCCAGCTCTGGATTGTTGCATCACCTTAGTTTTTTCTTCATTGATCTTCAGGCCTATGTCCTTTGCCGCCTCTTTTAATTCGACATAAGCTTCCTTTGCTGCCAAAAAGGACCTTCCCACGATGTTAACGTCATCCGCATAACCAAGTAATTGTACCGACTGTGTTGCTATTGATGCTCTTCTCTGGACTGACGTTTGCCTTATCACCCATTCTAGGGCGAGGTTGAAGAGCATTGGGGCCAGCCCATCCCCTTGTCTAAGTCCTTGTCGAACTTCGAACTCTTCTGTTATAACATTTTGGATCCTTACCTTCGCCAATGAGCTATTTGTTGCGCATTTGATCAGTTGTACCAGCTTTGAGGGGACTCCTAATTCCGATAGGATCTCGTACAGCCTCTGTCTGTTTATTGAGTCATATGCCTGTTGAAAATCGACAAATATCTGGTATATATCTACATTCCTTTCCCAGGTTTTCTCCAGAATTTGCTTTAAGGTCAGCAGCTGGTCCGATGTTGACCTGTTTGCCCTGAAACCAGCTTGATATTCTCCTATAAGGCTTTCCGCTATAGGTTCTAGTTTAAATTAGGGCTATCTTAATGAATTAAACAAAAAGAGATATGAACTGTACAAATTACAGTAAAATCAAATATAGGTTATTCATAAGCACAAATTATCTGTGTCTGCGCAAATGACAGACAAATCTAGATGTAAATGAAACAAAATATATATGTGCATATAAAATTGAAGTAATTAAAATCATTTTGAAATCAAACCTAATCCCTATTTATTTCGATGCGACCATTTTTTGATGACATCGAGAAATGTCACTTTCGAACTTAAAAGCTCAAAGCTGGGGTGAAGTTAGAACATATTAATTTTGGTATAAAATAAGGATTATACGACTTAAAAAGGCGTATAAGAGCTTTCTCCCTCCCAAGCTTTGAACTTGCGATCGATGCGCCTGGACTATAAAGTCCAAAGCACCAGCACAGAGCTTCTCATTCCGTCCAGTTTTAATAAGCATTTTGCAACGCGATTTACAAGATTCAGACAGGCATCGACCGTCGTTGGGAACAGGCAAAGTCCGTTCATTTAAAATAAATAAAAATAGACAGGCAAAGACCGTCTTCTAATCAAATATATTTTATTTTTTTTTTCAGATTTTAGACAGGTATTTACTGTCTTGTGATTTCTTTGGCAGGCTTTAGTCGCCAAGATAGGGCTTTAGATAACCGATCGGTTCCACCATCGGTTCGGGGGTTAGTTTAGATTATATGTTGGTTTGGGCATCGGACCAGGGAATTAATTTCCACAATTGAAAAGAATTTGTATATTCTTACGTGTCAACAAGGAATTTCAAAGGTTGCAATTACCTTGAACTTCCTGGGACACTAATAAATTAGATTGAAAGAAAATATAAACAATTGAAATAGGGATTTTTGAAGGTAAAAATATACCTCAAACATCCCTAGAAGGTATACGAAAATAATTGTTGAAGGGTCCAAACACAGGTGAATTTTGAGATCACCTTTGAGTGGAACCATATATATATTTAAAGCTCGCGGAAGGTTCTTCTGCAAATTTAAGTGGTTGTTAAGGCCCACATTAATATTATTAACATCACAGCGATAGTGGCCAAATTCAAGCTCAAAGAGCTAACGTATCTTGCAAGAAGCAAATATTATACGACACTATTTGCGGTGATAAAGTGCCAAGTGTTGGCAGTCACGTCAGGTTTAACCGGCGTAATTTCAAGGGAAATTTTTCCATAAGCAGAAAAGAACCTCCGAGCTTTTGTGTGTAGAAATCTTTGGACAAATTAACTGATATTTTTATTCCAGATATTTTGTAATCATCAGATTAATATAAGATAGTATTAAGAGAAATTGACCTTCCGTCAATTTTTACTTTTACTTGAAAGAAAAAATTAACTTCTTGTTTTTGAATTTTAACGTAGATTTAACATTTAAGTAGATTTAATTAACATTATACGATTTAGGAGAAATTATATTTGTTTTTAAACCACTCCTGAGTTTGAATTAGCGACCTATCCGATTTTGTTTACAGTTTTCTAACAGATGCAAAATAAATTTTTATTTACGGCGTCTCGCGCCGTAACACAATCGGTCCCTAAAAATTGTCAAGATGCGCTTCCTCCTGATGCGAATGGGTTAGTTCATATTTGTTTTAGGATTTTAATCATTTTTTCGAATGTGCAATGTTTACGTTTTTTAATTCGAATTGTTTTATGTAGGGATTCGACTAGAACTTTGAATGATTTAGCAGTTGCACAGGATTTTGAAGTCACAAACAATGCTTGTACAACTGATGAAATTTTTCGCTTACCGGAGGATCCTGTTGTTTGGCAAATCAATGACGAAACCCGGGATTATGTGGCGAGGCACGGTTTTAAGCGAAATGAAAATTCGGATTTCGTGAATTCAAAAAAGGTGTACAACGATGATAAAATTCGAAGTCTGACCTCGAACATGTTTGTTCATACGCTTGCAAATGGAGAAAAAATCCCTAGACAGTGGCTAGTTTATTCTGAATCTTCTGGAACTGTCTTTTGCGGCCAGTGTCTTTTGTTCTCAAAGCAGTCTGATACAAGACCAAAATTGGCATCCGTAGGGTTCAACGACTGGAAAAATGCTTACTCGGCACTGAAAGAGCATGAAAATTCATCGAGTCATCGAGACTGCGTTCAAACCTGCAAACTGAGAGGTCGAGCGATAGGGCAAGTTAACGCGCAACTTGAGGAGCAATTGGAAACTGAGGCAAATTACTGGCGAGCGGTTCTTCTTCGCGTTATAGAAGTTATCAAAATTCTTGCTTCTAGAGGTTTACCGTTGCGAGGGCACGTGGAAAAGTTTGGACACCCTGCGAATGGAAATTATATGATGTTGCTTGAACTCATTGCGAAATTTGATGTTTTTTTGGCGGAACATATTGAAAGATTTGGTAATTGCGGTAAAGGTAATACTTCTTACTTGTCATCAACAATAGTAGATGAATTGATCGCTATTTTAGGGAATGCGGTAAAACAGAAATTCATCGAGCGTATAAAGAATAATAAATATTATTCTTTGGTCGTTGACACACCTGACATTGCAAAAATTGATCATTTGTCGGTGATTATTAGCTTTAACGAGAAGAATGGCTTGGCTTATGAATCGTTCTTAACATTACAGAATACAGGGCATAAGGCTGAGGAATTATTCAATGCTGTAAATGAGTTTTTGCAATCAAATGGTTTGAATTTTCGAGATTGTCGGCGGCAGTCATACGATAACGCTCCAAACATGTCAGGGGAATATTCTGGTCTTCAGGCTCGTATCAGGGAAGTTAATTATCTCATAGAATTGATACCGTGCGCCGCTCATTCACTCAATCTTGTAGGCAAAAATACAGTTAAGTCGTGTTGTGCTGCTTGCGATTTTTTTGTTGCTGCAAGGAGTTTATAATTTTTTCGCTGCATCTACCGAGAGGTGGGAAATTCTACAAAAAACCGGTGAACAAAATTCCACTACGTTGAAAAGTCAATCTGAAGCGCGATGGTCTGCTCAAGATGATGCTGTTAGGACATTGAAATACCGATTTTCTAACGTTTTAGATGCGTTTCAAAGTATAGAGGAAGATTTACATCAAAAACCAGAAATCGGAGGCGCGAGGTTATATACTACAGTTGGGTTATCTTGAGACGGGTATTATGATAGAACTATGGGGCTTCATCTTAGAGTGTATACATAAAGCTAACGCGAGTGTCCAAAAAGTACACATTGATTTTTCCTCGGTAATTTAAATTTACGATTCTCTTTTACACTTGTTTCAATCTCTTCGAGATAAATTTGATGAGTTTGAGGAAAAGGGACGACATTTGTCATCGACAGACACCTATAAGGTCGAAACAAAACGTGGCAGGAAACGTAAACGTCAATTTGACGAATCTCAGGAAAACGAGGTGCAACTAAACCCGCGGCAGAGTTTTCGCGTCAACTCTTTTTTAGTCATTATTGATAAACTAATTTTCGATCTGGACATGAGACGAGTCGCATATGTAGCTATCAACGAGAAATTTAAAGCGATTATTCAGTTCGAAAGTTTGTCTTCGATTGAACTAGAGGTTGCAGCGGAAAAATTAGTTTCTTCATTTCCAAACGATCTAGAGGAAAGTTTACTTTCTGAGTTACTACACTTGAAATCGCATCTGGCAACACTAGATCAGAACTTGAGACCGAAAACTTCCATCGATTTGTGTCGTTGAATAAGAGAAAATGATTTTCAGGGTATTTATCCGAATGTCGACATCGCACTACGAATGTAAACTTGCACTGCGGCGACTAATTGCACTACTGAGCGATCTTTCTCTTGTTTAAAACGAATGAAAACTTATCTACGTTCCACAATGTTAGAAGAAAGACTCGACAATTTGGCGATTTTATGTATCGAAAAAGAAACGTTGCAAACATTAGATTTAGACTCCATCATTGACGAGTTCGCTCGGCAAAAATCTCGTCGTAAACACTTGTAATACAACAAAACTGTTTTCACTGTTTTTCAATTTACTGTCACAGATTGAATTTAACTAATTTGATAAGCAAATATGTAACCAAAGAATTTGTGATTGTATGTGATATGCCTCAATAATAATTTAATATTAAAAATTAATTGCTCATCGAATTGATTTTTTATTGGAATACCAAATTTTTTAACTTAATACTATATTTGCAATTTTATTTTATCAACATTTTTTATCAAATGAAAGTTTCTCAGCGAAAATAGGGGCGGCAAATCGAGTTGGCCTAGGGCGGAAAAAAAGTTAATCCGCCCCTGATGGCAAGCCTCTAATGACAAATCTATATAATTTATCACTCTTGAGCTGGAAGGTGTGATCTGGGTTCTTTTTTTATTCTTCCCATAATTTTTTGAGATTTCTGTAGTCATTTCCGTTTTGTTCGGTAATTTTAATATCGCTGTTTGAAAGCGCTTTAAATTTAGTTGATTCTTTTGTAATTTTTAATACCTTTTGTCGAAAGAGTTAAAAATTGCTGATGTTGCTCACATTTATTGGTGGAGGCAATGGTATTTTGAGTTTTTTCTGTTCAGTGTTGATGTTCCCACTTTGATTAGTATTTTTTGGTGGCGTTTTTGTTGTTGTGCGCCTGCGTTTCCTGGGTCGAAGGGTCGGGGTTTGGGTGACGGGCGGCAAGAGAAAGAGGAGACTTCTGATCTACATGAGTGTTTTATGGCCAGAGTATTATATGACCACGTAGGCAACCAATAACACTTCAAATTGGTTGCCTACGTGGTAATTCAGTAATCAGCAAAATCCATAGAATGAGTCGGAGTGGGGGGACGTGGGAGGGGAGGGGTTGGCTTGTCGGTGGTTGGAGGGACCAAGGGGGATGTTGTTTGGGATAGCCGTTGGGTGGACCACAAGAATAAATTGTTTTACATTCATAAATCAGTTATATCCCCCTAGACCCTTGCGGGTGGTTTTAGGGGGAAAGGAGGAGTGATGGGGCTTTGTGCCCATTGAGACTTTTGATCTACATGTTGAGAACTATCAACCTGCAAAATTTCAAGAAAATTAGCCGAAAGCCATTTTCCATACAAAACGTGCGGGGCCCTTTGTTTTGACTATTACTAAAATATGAATTTTCGTTTATTGTATATGAGTCAAGAAAAAAGAGATCGAGGATAGGTGAACTTTCTCTTTATCTATTGTTTATTCTAACGGGGTGGCAGGAGGCGTATATTGAATATAAGCTGGTAACTTTGTAGCTTCCATTATGTATTTTATGATTCTCTTTAATGATGATTTAAAGGGATAGAGATTATTTCTTTTGAATTGTGTTTTCGAGTATGGGTTGCCTGAAGTGTTTTTTTCTGCAAGGCGAATGTACTATAATGATGGTAGGTGCAGGTTACTAAAGGGAATAGGGGGTGTATGCGAGGTACGCAGCGTATTTCAGAATTAGATCTGCATGATTTGAAAGTATGAGTACAAAATAGATTGGTAGTACGGTTTTCTGCTTTTTGCATTTGGTTAATTATTTAATTCGTTTTCATATTTGTTATTTTTCAGTTTTTTTAATTAAAGCGTTCAATACTTTTTCTTTTATCGTTCGCGGCGTACATTAGTTTTAACGCCCTGCGCATTGCTTTCCTTATCCTGAACCTTACGAACCGCCACTGAACATGAACTGCATGTTCATGCAAACGAGCTGCTCTTCTATCATCGGAAATATTTTTAAAACTAATGAATATTTCTTTCGTGTCACCAGAGGAAGAAATGTATCTCAGTAACATATAGTAAATCGAGAGGAAATATTCGTGTTTCATCACAAATAATTGCGACAAATTCAGAATTTTGGATTTCAGAAATAATTTTAATTTTAGTAAGAGTTCAGGAAATAGCCATTATTAAATCATTTTGAATATTGTTTGATAATCCAGAAAATACTGAAGCTGATTTTTAAGTTCTGCATTATATTTGGCCAAAAGTGAAATTAATTCAACATAATTTTCCCGATTAATAGAATCTTGACCCTCGCGGTGTCCGCGAAAGGCTTGCTCATGACATGCCAAGTGGCAAACAACACCTATACAAATTTTAATAATTTTCCGGTTCTTTTTAACTAACTCATTGTTCTCATAAATTGAGGATTTATAATGAGTGTCTACTAGATTTTCAATCCTTTGGACTGTACAGAATTTAGAAAGAGCTAAAACCGATTTTAAATGCTCGGACGATTTTTGACCATGACTATGAACGGTTTTATGGAAATTATTTAAATCATTAAATCCCGAAGACCGCCAAATGTGCTTTTCAGTTGAAAATAAAATGCAAGGACAACAAAAAAAAATGTTTGCTTATTTTGACAACTGGTAAGCCAATTCGCGTTACTGTATAATTTCATAGAAAAAAGCGGGTGTCTGTATCACGGATACGGACAAATGACGTGAATACGTCTACAATGTGCTGAAAGAGATCGTTTTATTTTTTTATTGGTCAAAAAGGTAGGAAATAAACAATAAAAAACAAATTGAAAAAAACCTTGTTGATCAGTTTTGAACCGATTGCTTAGAGAGCTTCGAGATACACTATGTTCAATGTTCTTCCATTTGGAGCTAGGATGTTAAGATTTTCCAACTCTTGAACAACCTACTTACAGCTGACCGGAAAATGACACTAATTTGGCAAAATTCGTCCGCCATATTGGCCCTGCAAGAGTTGTGATCATAGATTCGTTATTTGCTACCTTAAAAACGTCCATATACCGATTTTTATTGGAATCGGAATACAATTGGCAAACTTGTCGGCAATATTGGTGCGGCCATTTTGATTTCATAAATTCGTTATTTGCGACCTTAAAAACCCCTAGATACCCACTTTCGGAGTCGGAACACAATTGACAATATTCGTCAACCTTATTGGCCCGCCATATTGAATCTAAAAGTTTTGATCATAAATTTGTTATTTGCTACCTTAAAAACCCCTAGATACAGATTTCGGCCATATTTGCGCGGCCATTTTGAATTTCGCAAATCGGACTTCGAGCGCCTTCATACACATATTGACAAAATTCTTCCGCCATATTGGCGCGGCCATTTTGGCAAATTGGCAAATTCAACCATATTTGGGCGGCCATTTTGAATTTCGGTCATATTTCGGCGACAATTTTAAATTTCATTTTGAAAGTAAACAATAAAATTCTTTGATTCTTCATATACGTCGTGGTATTTTTTTCCGATATAAACAATAGTTTTTGAGCTGCAACTCAAAAAACTGTATGCCATAATTTCGTTATCATCGGTTTTTGTCATGGAGGAAGCAAACTTACAGATGTATTCACGTCAAAAACTCTGAAAGTCCCAGAATGGAAGCAAATTTCATCAGAAAAGCTAAAATAAAATGGTGAAATTTATCTTCAAAATAGTACGTATAGTGTAGCATGTGGTACCTGACCTTCGCTTGGGTATAAGTTACACGGTGGGGGACGATATAGCGGTAGGGATTCGCTGAACTGGTGCAAGTAGAAGGCAAGGGGTTATTTGTGTCTTTACAATTTTATTTTATTTATATTAAATTACCGTTGTCATATTGTGATTAAATATGGTTTAAAATGGCGTCACACAGTTTACTGTACTATACTCGTCACACTTTCATTCGATACCCATACCGAGTGGGTTGTAAAGATAAAGGTAATCCGCCATTTTGTGTTGACCGCTATTTTGTGTTGGCCGTCATTTTGAATTTTGAATGACGCTACTTAGCTAATTGTATTCTACTTATCAAACCCTGTCATTTGATACTCCTGTCGCGGGTCGGGGAGCACAATTACAAAATTCGGCCGCCATCTTGGAACCGCCATCTTGATTTTTTTACTAAATGGTCAGATTGCATTGTTACGCGAACTATACATATGTGCAAAATTTGAAGTTGATCGGTTATATGGAGGTGGGTCAACATCAACTTTCAAGAATTGTTTACATACTACAAACAAAATACAGGTGAAGCTAATATAAAGCGTTTAAAAGCTAAGCTTAGCTTGATATCTGGAAAGTTAAAAGAACACAATAATATTCTTTGATCCTTCATCTACGTCATGGCATATTTTTTTCGATATAAACAATAGTTTTTAAGCTGCAACTTAAAACTGTATGCCATAATTTCGTTATCATCGGCTTCACGTCAAAATGCCTAGTGTATGTTTTGTTTTCATTTAAACTATGTAATATTGGTCTCGGTCTACCATTTTCAATTATGGATTTCTTTTCCGTAAATGAACGCGAGCCAAAGGATTGCTGCAAAATCGTCCATTATGCTAAAATGCTTACCACCAACATTACCCATTATATTTAATAAAGCAAAAACAAACTAAAAAAAACTAACACAAATAATATATAAATATTTTTCAATTTATCCAATTTTACTACTACCTCCACTATTTTTAACTCACAAAACAAATCGCACCAACTAAATTACAGGCAACATAATTTTTTATTTATTTTAATTAATTAGTTGGTTACTCCAAAAATACTGCTTTTTACTATTTTCTACAATTAAGTCATTAATTTCAAATCAGATTGTACAAATTCATTTCCAATTAGATGCTCATAGAAATGAATTCCCTCCATTCTTATTAGAAAACTTCTCTGCGCTCTCACCCAACAAAAAATACACTAACAAAACTGCGTATAGATGCAAAACCTGAATTGCTTCCCTTGGCACTGGTCACAGGAACAAACGTTCGTTGTGTCTCCCCATCTCCACTTCCCTCTTCATCGACAAGTTCGCACCGAAGTGCGTTCCAACGGACAGTCAAGGGAAGCAATTCAAATTCTTCTTCTCGAAGTCCGCTGGCATGTTTCTTTGCGTTGCGTTAAATTCAGAGAGAAGGAGAGAACTTTCGCTCATGGACATTACAATAAATAGGTCGAAAAAAAATATAATTTAAAAAAACTAAAAAATACGCTTTTATTTTAAAATGAAGTAAAAAATAATTGTGAATGTAAAGTTTTTATTGCTCCAGCCAGAATATGGAAACCACCTACCTTTCGAAATGTAAAACAGCGTGGGACTCTTTACCTATAGATATTCTTATTTTATTGACACCGGCGCTTTTCGCTAGCGGCCCACGCTTTTTACATTTCGAAATAAAAACTTTACATTCATAATTATTTTTTACTTTTCAGTTCATTTTAAAATAAAAGCGTATTTTTTAGTTTTTTTAAACTATATTTTTGTCTTTATATGTATGTCTTCCGCCATTTTGTAGTGACCGCTATATCAGATTTAAAATGTCGTCAAACAGATTACTGTACTATACTGTACGATACCCATACCGAGGCGTTTAAAGAAAAAGGTAAACCGCCATTTTTTGTTGGCCGCCATTTTGAATATGGAATGACGCCACACAGCTAATAGTATTCTACTTGTCATATCCTTTCATTTGATACCCGTAACGAGTGGGTTGTAAAGACCAATGTAGTCCGCCATTTTGTGTTGGCCGCCATTTTGAATTTTGAATGACGTCAAATAGCTAATTGTATTGTACTTGTCATACCCTTTCCTTTGATACCCATGTCGGGGGTCGGGGAGCACAATTACAAAATTCGGCCGCCATCTTGGAACGGCCATCTTGATTTTTTTTGGTCAGATTGTATTGTCACGCGAACTATACATATGTGCAAAATTTGAAGTTGATCGGTTAAGTGGAAGTGTGTCAAAATCAAGTTGCAAGATTTGTTTACATACTACATACAACATACATACATGATACAGGTGAAGCTAATATAAAGCGCATAAAAAGGCCTTCGTAATGCGAAAAATACCGCACGCGATTTTTTTTACCAAATGATTTTATATATTTTTATAAGCTTATATTCAAAACGACGTCATCCCCGCCCTCTTGCTAAACTTACAGTGAAGGGAAACGCGTTTAATTCTATATCTCAGAAACTATGCATTTTACGGCAAAAATGTATATTATCTATTTCGTAGATAAATAAGTTATTTAACTTTTTTGTTTAGAATTTTTTTTTGTAAAGTCAATATTTACGGAGAAATAGTGCTTCAAACTTCATATATCACTTTCTTTGCACTATATTTCGTTAATGGTTAGCTCTACATGAAAAAGTCCTTCGTAAGACTTATAGAACACACGATTATCTAAAAATTTTGTTATTATTTTTTACGTAGGGCTAATATTGCACGAGTTATGGGGGTTTAAGTGTAGTTTTTTGCCAATATTTTTTAATTACACGTTTTATTGCAAAACTGATTATAAATTTTTTTTGCGCAATTTCATTGCCCACATTCTTTGTTTTAATTTTTTTCTATAAAGTTGGTATTTATGGGTTTATTACGCCTTAAACGCTTATAAAGAATGGTTTTTTACAAATATCTCGTCAAATATCTCGTCGTGAAATTCATGAATTTTTGTATTTTTTCGTCAATTATCTCGAAAAATTCCACTGTTTTTTGATAAAACTTTTTTTTGTATTAATAATTAATTTTTAACATATGCCAAAAACTAATTTAGTTTTATCAAAAAAAATGTGGAATTTTTCGAGAAAATTGACGAAAAAATACAAAAATTCACGATTTTCTATTCGATTTTTTTGACTTTTTTTAAGTTTAAAAATTTTTTTTTTCACCATCATAAACCCTACACTTAAAATAAAAACGAACCTCATACGTTGCGATGCACAAAAGTTATTGGCCAATCAATTTTCAAATTTGAGGTTAATTTTAGGGACTTGTATTAAAAATTTCGACTTGAAATTTTAACCAGTTTATTGCTCACATTTTAAAGAATAATTTCTGAAAATTTCATCAAATTAATTAAAACATCCGAATTATAACCAAAAATCCAAAATTTAGCAGTTTCTTCAGTTTTTAATTTTTTTTGAGGTTATATGTGCAGATTAAAATTTCATTTTGTAACCGCTGAGAGGTAATACCATAATGAACAGCCTCAAGTTTTTCCGCTTTCTTTGGACCTACACATAGCGAGAAATTCTCATCTATATTTAGAAAGAACGACCAAAATGGTAGATTTTTCGCAAAATGTCCCAGAACTTACGTAACGGCGGTTGCCAGTGGTAGAAAATGTCCATTTCGTATAGTATTCGATGTAACTAACATATTAAAAAAAATTTTTGAGGCTGGAAACAATTCCTTCTTCACTCAAATTTGATGCTTGTCCGACTCCACTAAATCAGTTTTGCAATAAAACGTCTAATTAAAAAATATTGGCAAAAAAACTACTTTTGATTTTACGTTTTTCGACACTTAAACCCCTATAACTCGTGCAATATTACAAAAAATAATAACACAAATTATATTATTAAAAATAATAACACAAATTATAGATAATCGTGTGTTCTATAAGTCTTACGAAGGACCTTTTCATGTAGAATTAACCATTAATGAAATATAGTGCAAAGAAAGTGATATATGAAGTTTGAAGCACTATTTCTCCGTAAATATTGACTTTACAAAAAAATTCTAAACAAAAAAGTTAAATCACTTATTTATCTACAAAAAGATAATATACAATTATATCGTAAAATGCATAGTTTCTGAGATATAGAATTTTTCGCAAAGAAAAAGTACCTTGGACTATAACTTAAAATATTGCTTCCATTTCATTGGTCATTTGGAGACAATGAATTTTTATCTAACAGTGGAGGCTAGAAAAAGCAGCAATAATATAAAGTTAATGTCAGAACGATCAAATAAAAAAAGGTAAGTTTTGTAAAAGAAAAAAATAATTTATTGATAAAATTTGAATATTTATTTTTATTTCTTAAGAAATTGTAAGTGATGCAATGCATCCCTTGCTTCCAAAGACGCCACGCCACTGCATTTCATTCGACATATTTAAGGGGACATTCTGGGTTGTCGACCCAAAAAATAGCTCATTTTTATGAATTTTTTTTAAGGAAACTATTGAAGATATCAAAACCGGGTTTTTTTTAATAATTTTATTCATTCTTCGACTACATTGTAGAATTTTATCGAGCCACTCCGGAACCGGTAACTCCCCCCTCCAGGTGTCCAAAGTGGGCCGTGCAGCCGTGCGCGGCCTGCTGGTGGCAGGGTTTTTAGCTTCACCGGTGATCTAAAATGGAAAATGACGAAAGTTTATTAAACTTAAGTGTATTGATCAAAAAGTGGTGGAACACTTTTTCAAAATTCAAAAAAATAACAAAATGGCGGGCAATTGAAAAAAAATGTGAATTTTTCGGCTTTTTTTTTCTCCGTTTTTTTGCTATAACTTTTTAAAAAAAAAAGATAAACGAAATCTGTTCCACCACTTTTTGCACAACATCACAAAGAACAAGTGTGCCAAGTTTCATCGAATTCGCATGCACCGTTTTTTCAAAAAAGCTGCCACCGCCGAAAAATTATTGATTCTGAGATATTTCACTTTGAAGTTTAGAAACGCATTTCGACTTGAAAAAGTTTGCTTTCTCGATGATTTTTTCATGAAATCATTGGGATTTTTTATACTCACACCTAGACATCTATTCCAGGACCATAAACAATCCCTTCCACGAGTTCAAAGTTATCCTCCTGTTGTACTTTCGCCTTTTTCCTACGCTATTCACACGCTCGATTCATAGCTCGCACCTGCTCTCAGGCTCGTCGGCTTAGTCGGCCGCGCGGCAGGAGGCATGCCTCTCTAATTACCTGTAACTTTTAAACCGCTCAAGATTTCGGTTTGAAATTTTAACAAGTTATTTTTAAAGGGTTATACTATCGATTGAGCAAAAAAAAAAAAATCGATTTTCTGACCAGAATGTCCCCTTAATTTCTTTAAACTTCTTCTTTTCGTTTAGAATAATTTCGGTTTTATCCTTAGAATATAGAACTACAGCCAGGGGCGGATCGTGAATTTGTGAGTCCCTGGGCTAATACTACTTAGGGCCTACCTAATTACTCAACTTATGTTGTCGCGTATTTTACCTTTAGAAGACAATCGAAAATTGAAATTCCCATTACATACTTTCGCCCGGGCGGGAACTTTTCGTGGGCCATGAAAGGCGACTAAATTTATACATATACAGTGGTTCGGACGAGTAATCGGACGAGCTAAACTCCTATATTAAAACAGTTGAGTAAAGCAAAAAAAAATATATTATTTCCGATACATGGATACATTAAATTTCTTGGTATTTGGCGTATTTTTAACATTTATCATCTCAGTTACAAAAAATAATTCCGTTAAAAAATTATTCGTTAAAAATGGGACAGAACAGAAAACAAAACAAATTCCTGTTATATCTGACAATTTATTTTTTTATTATGGCCAAACAAGGCACACTTAAACTAGGTTACATAGGCTTAGCTAATAAAAGTCATATAAAAATTATATAACGACGACAATATACCCTAGCAACTTAAATTATATGTTAGTGTTAATGATTAAGATGTGAAAGGACATTTCTCTTAAAGGAAGATTTGTTTAAGGAAGGATACAGGTACTAAGGCTATTAAATACTAGACAACATCTTTTAATCGAATTGTTCATTGCATACCTGGTACGATGGGAATATTCCTTCAGAAGTTTCGTTTGTCTTGTATGCGCCGAACTTCATTGTTGAATTTGATTCTGTCCGACAGGAAGTGTACTTGAATGTTACCCGTTAAGATATCAAAAGTGAGACAAGAGATAATCATTTTTCTTCTACATGAAAGAGGTAGGAGGTCCAAAACTTTGAGCCTGGTCTCATAATGTGGAAGGCTTCGATAGTCATAGGGGTCGTGCAAATTTCTTAAGGCAAAGAGAAAAAATTGCTTCTGAATTGATTCAATCCTGTCACTGCTAACTTGAAATATAGGATCCCATATTGGGCAAGCATATTCAAGGATAGGGCGTACCAGTGAATAGAATAGGGTTTTTGTAACCCAAACGTTATTGAATTCTTTAGCCCTTCTCTTTATAAAGCCTAAAAGTTTATTGGCTCTGGCAGTAATGTTATCGTAGTGTAGATTAAAATTTAGTTTGTAATCGAGGATTACACCCAAATCGACAATTTTATCAATGCCCTACTGTTAAGATAATAATCATGCCGCTGAAGATTATTTTTAAGAGAGAAGGTAATTGCATGACATTTATTGGTGTTAAGTTGCAATTTATTGGTGAGGCACCAGTCTTGTAATTCATAAAGCTTCGACTGCAGAAGAGAAACATCTGTATGGGATCTTATGGCGCAATTTACATATTTTCAAGTCGTCCGCATAGAAGAGATGTGGAATATTTATCAGAATTTCGGATAAATCGGAAATAAATATGTTAAACAAAAGCGGTCCTAAGTGACTACCCTGAGGGACGCCGAAGTTACCTCGATGTCCCCCGATAGAAGGCCTTGAAATCTGACGACTTGTATTCTACCGTTGAGGTTCGATTTAATCCAATTTAGGATTGGACCAGAAATGCCGAATTTTAAGAGTTTTGTGATTAAGATATGGTGATCAACGCGATCAAAAGCCTTGCTGAAGTCAATATAAACAGCATCAATTTGGTGACCGTTTTCCATACCACAAAGGAGATCTGAGATTAAGATTGTGAGGTTAGAAGTGGTCGAACGGCCCTTTCTGAATCCATGCTGGTGTTCATTGAGTTTTGGATCTATTAAGGGGGCAATCTTGTCATAGACCAATTTTTCAAAGAGCTTAGGAATTGCTGAGAGGATGGCGATGCCCCTGTAGTTGTCCACCAAATGCTTATCACTTGATTTATGGATTGGCACCAGAAAAGATTTCTTCCACATCGTAGGAAAAGTACCTAAAGAGAGAGATTTATTGAAGATAATGTGGAGAGGTGGTAGATGTTGTTCGGAGCAGGACTGCTAAAAACCAGGAGCCAAATTGTCAGGACCCTTACCTTTTGTGGAGTCCAAATTATCAAAACCGGTCCTTATGTCGTCGATGGAAAGAAGAAGACTGTCAATTAAGGCAGAGTCTTCGCTACTAGTGCGATCAGTGGGCGATGTTTCAGACCTGGGGCAGAAGACATCATTGAACCTGTCAGCAAACATATTACATATAACTTGGGGACACGAAGAGTGAGAGCTACCATTTGTCATGGTTGACGGATAACCTGCGGTCTTTCGCTTAATGTTAACGAAGTTAAAGAATTTTTTTGGATCATTTATAATATTTTCACCAATAGCATTAATGTAAGACGAATAGGCCTCACGCGACCTAAGAGAAAATTCTGATGCTACTCTGGAGTATTCGAGTCTTAATTAGTCGTTTACGTTATTATTCAGTTTGATCGTCTTGTACAATTTGTTCCTATAATTACGCAGAGATCTAATATTTTTGTCAAGCCATGGCTCTGATCCTCTTTTCTTTTGTTTTAATTTTGGGGACATTTCTGTCGATGATATTAAAAATGGTTTTGTAGAAGAAAGAGACTATCTCGTCATGGTTGTTACCTATTAGCCTATTCTTCCAGTCCACAAGCGAGAGCTCTAAGCGAATATTAAATTTGCGTTTCTAAAATCGTAGATAATAGAGTTATTGTAGCACGATTGGTATTTGATGGTTTTGGAATTGATTTCGAGTACCCAGGCCGAGTGGTGAAGAGTATTGGAAAATAGGTTCTCCTCTTCGCAAGCGGGTAGGGCTTTCACTTTTCCGTATGCGTTGGTGAAAATCAGATCTAACCACCTTCCACTATTATTCGGTTGCCTAATAATTTGCTGCAGGTCATTACTATAAAAAGAGTCTATAAGTTTTATGTCGATGGCATTGATGACATTGATCGAAATTAAGTTATTGTCATCGTCGCCAGGGATAAAAGATATATTTGGACGGTTAAAATCCCCAACAATGAATATTTCATCGTTTTCGTCATTCACGTACAGCTTATCGTGAACATCATTGAATATGTGGATAAAATCATCGTATATCGATTCGCTCGAGTGGGTTGGTATATAGACTACACAGATAAAAATGTGTTTAAGGCTTGATTTGATCCGTATAAAGACATGCTCAAAAGATTGAGAGCGATTGGTTACAATCAATTCACTGTTTAAGCAGGCTTTGACGGCAATAAGAACGCCCCCTCCTCTTGAGAGACCTGTGGAGTTATAGTCTCGGTCACATCTGTAAATTGTCCAGCTGCTTTCCAGGATCTCCTCATTTAGAAACGTGTTGTTTAACCACGTGAATGATACAAAAGGGGAAATTAATGTATGAAGTTTAGAAGGTAATCTTAAGTTCTTTAAGTAGTGTTTCACTGGTTTGATGTAAAGCAGACAGAACAAGTTTTATTTTTTGAATGCATGGAGAACTAAATTAATTTAACGGTTGGGTAAAAAAATAGTATTACTGTTAGTAAAAAAATGGTAAATAATTATAAGAAGTTTGTGGATCCATGTGATAGTTATTAAGAATGGTTCTGCTAGCTTGACATAAAGCTGGCAGAACCATGCATTTTTTTAATAAATAAAGCAGTAAAAAAATTCTTTTAGGGTAATTAAATAGTAAAAGAAGGTTAAAAATTTTGATATTACTTTCATTTGGTTCCGCTGTAATGGGTAGGCCTGTATAAAAATTTGCCGTTCCGGGCCCGAACTTCTGGAACTTTTGATCTTTTTCAATTCCAGGTGAAAAGTGCTACGAAAACCTTTAATTTTAGTTTTCATATTTTGTATGGTCAAATTACAATCACTCATACTTTCCATAATTTTACGATATGCATTTTCTCGAGATATTTTATTTTATAGAGAGGAGACTTCGAATTCCATAGGCATTCACAATCGCGGTATAAATTAATAAATTTGATCGTTTTCTCATCTCGCCATCGCGCCATATTAACCAGAGTTCGGAAACGCACACTTCCGTGCGCACACGAACGACTCAAAACGCAATTTTCGACTCATGTGCGAACACGAAAAAAATCAAGTGCACACAGCTCACGTGCGTGAGTAATAAGAACAATTGTCAATTGCTCACGCACGTGAGCTGTGTCCACTTGAATTATATCGTGTGCGCACATGAGTAAAAAAATGAGTTTTGAATCGTTCGTGTGCATGTGAGTAATTGCAAATACTCATGTGTGCACACGAACGACTTAAAACTCATTTTTCGACTCATGTGCCCACACGAAAAATTCAAGTGCACACAGGCCACGTATGTGAGTAATAAGGACAAGTAAATCGCACATGATTCATGAGTATGTGCGTTTTGGCGCACACAAAATGTATCGCACACGAGCGTGTGCGCACACGAGTGTTAGTTTCCGTACTCTGATATTAACCATATACCAAGCACGATTCCGAAGTATTACCTGTATAAACTAAGAAAGAATACAAACTCAAAAAATTTTCTCTCAAAATAAACCACGATTCAATTGACAATTACGTGATAGCTATGGTTAGATGACCGGGTGCGTTCAGACCATAGAAATATAAACTAAACACGGAATGGCTGTAAGCCAGATTAAGCGTACCACAATTCCTGATGTGTTTAAGTTCACTCGGTAGTAGTGGTAAGGCAGTGCAGGCCAAAATATGCAGAAATAATAAGAGGGACGTTTTAAAAGCGGAGCGATTAAAATTCCTGGCATAAAATCTATGCCCCCGGATATTGACTTGGCACGCCACCATTCACTCAAGAAGCTACCCCAGACAGTTCGGCAATTTGTGTCCCACTTGTGCACATTATTGCTGTCCTTTTAAACAAGCTACCTTTAGTGTGGTCGCTCACATACAGGGTTTTTACACGTCACAGCCGTTCCATGTTAGTTTATATTTCTATGGTTCAGACGTGCTTTTAGATGTGCCACTTGAACTTCCAAGTCACCTCCAACACGCAGTGCATGCCAAAAATTCAAATGCTAGGCAATTTAGTTGCTTGCCTCCTATAAGCATGCTTTTTCATAAATACACATGTCAGTACGTTTTATCTGCAAGCTCCCTGCATACCATTGTGTAAGCTACGGGCATGTGTACTCCCGGTTTTAAAGCAATAAATGAAAGGCTATGCACCCTTCGTGTGCGAGGGAAATTTAAGAACAGCCTAATAAACGTTCACGCAGGGGCGGATCCAGCCCTCAAAAAAGGTTGTGGGCACAGCCACCCGAAAATCGGACAAGTGCGAGTCGGAATATGAACTCGCTCATGATCGATATAGTTCATTCGTACAAAGGAGATGTTTACAAAATATACGACGCCCTGACCAAGATTTTGTACAGTGTATAATTCCACGTGGGCAAACACTAGTAGGTAAATTAATTACCCAGTAAAATGTTAGTTTGTTCGCTCACGAAAATTACAAAAGTAAATGAGTGTTTGTTTACACATCACAATGTCACATTTAGACTCTAAACTACTGAACCGATTTTGATGAAATTTTTACAGCTTTAATGGATATCAAATTAAATTAAAAGCTAGTATACATTTTACATTAAATAATTTTATTTAGGTGCTTACTTAAATTACAAATTCAAGCTTACGTTTCTTTTTCGCGGAAGCCTTGGTAATTTCATCGATATTCAGGTTCACATCTTTGTGTATATTTAGGAGAGCCCGGACAATCTTTCCTGTGCCATTGAGGCACGAAACCAAGATTTTACGCTTCACAGAGTAGAAAACGATCTCTCTGCGGTAGCTACGCTGACCGGGAAAGTTGCCAGTATTTGTAAGAAAATTTTTATGTTAGGGTACAAATCTTGGTCGCTTCAATGAGATAAGCTACCACCTCTGGTATAGCGAAATTGTTTTGTTGTTCTCTTTTCCATTTGGCCATCCAGAGTCGGTATTCATTTATAACAGTTGATTCATTATCGTTAATGAATAGCCGGTAGGTACATCTGGAAAACTTTTTTAACTGTTTCGATATCGATATTCCAGTCGCTGACACTAACATTTGGTTTAGGTAGAAAAACTCCAAACTGAAACAGGTCGAGTATAGATCGGGCCAAGTCAATAATGCACGTTGCGCGAGCAAATGACTTATTCAGCTACAGACTTCCAATTGCTGAAGAAGTCATTTGCTCGCGCAACGTGCATTATTGACTTGGCCCATCTTTTCAAACTCCGTGACATTTAGCGCATGTTGGGGTAAAAAGCTCTTAAAAAGGTTTAAAAGCTTGAGATAAATTTTCTTCTTTGTATTTTACATATTTGCTACAGAAATAATTTGTAGCAATTCCAATTAAAAAATACGAAATTTGTGTTTTTAATACTTTGATACTAGGATTGTGACGTTTTTCGTCAGTCGCATGCGCGCTTCTGCCTGGGGAGATTGTGTTGCTTGCGGCTGCGGAGAACTTTCATCTTATGAATGAAAACGCTCTTGTATATTTAAAAAAAATTATTCAGGATTGTTTTTAAATTATTTTAAATTTAGAGATCAGAAATATTTCGCCTAATTATAGTAAAATTATACTTATTATGATGAATAGATTTACTTGGTTGAGCTCTGCTCAATACATATAAAGATAACTTAACTTTATTCATTCGGCATGCGCGCATCCATAACCTTCTATATTTACAAGCCATAAACAAGAATAGATATTGAGAGAATCGGACTACCAAATTCTCCCAAATTCTCCAAATTACACTAACAACATAACGTGACTACACCGAGCTGTAGTCCGATTGAGCGGAAATTCGCTCTCAATATTTTCCTTGTTAATGGCTTGTAAATATAGAAGGTTATGGCACATCCCTTCCCAAATTATTTTGTTGAGTGTTTGCTGCATTTGTAGTCTTTTTAAATGAAAAGAGGGGAAATGATAGAACAAAATTTATAAAACTTGGCAACGAGGTGCGCAGAACTGTTCAAATTTTTTGTGTCACGGAGTTTTTTTTTATGTGGAAGATTAGAGGGAAAGCCCTTTGTACTGTCGACAATCTATTTTCTTCTTTTGGAAACATCTATACTTCCGGAGACAATGTCTGCCCTAAATCATTAATAACGGAATCTAATAAAGGTATGTATAAAGTCAAATTTTTTGTTTGTGTTCCGTTTTGTACATGCGGCTTTTGTCAGATGTATATTACAAATGTATAATAAATAGAATACAATAGGCTATGTCGTTAGATTCATGGCGGCCATCTCAAGAGGGCGGATTACCATTGTCTTCAAAACCCGTCAACATTGGTACCAAATGAAAAGGTATAATAAGTAAAATACAATAAACTATGTCGTTAGATCCATGGCGGCCATCTCAAGAGGGCGGATTACCATTGTCTACACAATCACTCAACATTGGTATCAAATGAAAAGGTATAATAAGTAGAGTAAGTAATAGTCTCAAGAGGGCGGCTTACCACTGTCTTCACAATCCTTCAACATTGGTATCAAATGAAAAGGTATAATAAGTAGAATACAATAAGCTATGTCTTCAGATCCATGGCGACCATCTCAAGAGGGCGGCTTACCACTGTCTACACAATCCTTCAACATTGGTACCAAATGAAAAGGTATAATAACTAGAATAGAATAAGCTATGTCGTTAGATCCATGGCGGCCATCTCAAGAGGGCGGATTACCATTGTCTTCACAATCCCTCGACATTGGTATCAAATGAAAAGGTATAATAAGTAGAATACAATAAGCTATGTCGTTAGATCCATGGCGGACATCTCAAGAGGGCGGATTATCATTGTCTTCACAATCCATCAACATTGGTATCAAATTAAATGGTATAATAAGTAGAATACAATAAGCTATGTCGTTAGATCCATGGCGGCCATCTCAAGAGGGCGGATTACCATTGTCTTCACAACCCCTCAACATTGGTACCAAATGAAAAGGTATAACAAGTAGAATACAATAAGCTATGTCGTTAGATCCATGGCGGCCATCTCAAGAGGGCGGATTACCATTGTCTTCACAATCCCTCAACATTGGTACCAAATGAAAAGGTATAATAAGTAGAATACAATAAACTATGTCGTTAGATCCATGGCGGCCATCTCAAGAGGGCGGATTACCATTGTCTTCACAATCCCTCGACATTGGTATCAAATGAAAAGGTATAATAACGAGAATACAATAAGCTACGTCGTTAGATCCATGGCGGCCATCTCAAGAGGGCGGATTACCATTGTCTTCACAATCCCTCAACATTGGTATCAAATGAAAAGCTATAATAAGTAGAATACAATAAGCTATGTCGTTAGATCCATGGCGGCCATCACAAGAGGGCGGATTACCATTGTCTTCACAATCCCTCAACATTAGTATCAAATGAAAAGGTATAATAAGTAGAATACAATAAGCTATGTCGTTAGATCCATGGCGGCCATCTCAAGAGGGCGGATTACTATTGTCTTCACAATCCCTCAACATTGGTATCAAATGAAAAGGTATAATAAGTAGAATACAATGAGCTATGTCTTCAGATCCATGGCGGCCATCTTAAGAGGGCGGATTACCATTATCTTCACAATCCCTCAACATTGGTATCAAATGAAAAGGTATAATAAGTAGAATACAATAAGCTATGTCGTTAGATCCATGGCGACCATCTCAAGAGGGCGGATTACCATTGTCTTCACAATCCCTCAACATTGGTATCAAATGAAAAGGTATAATAAGTAGAATACAATAAGCTATGTCGTTAGATCCATGGCGGCCATCTCAAGAGGGCGGATTACCATTGTCTTCACAACCCCTCAACATTGGTACCAAATTAAAAGGTATAATAAGCAGAATACAATAAGCTTGCGTTGAGTTGTGCTCAGCAGTGATGTTCATATATGCACGTACACAACTAACCGGGTGAAAATTTTGTATGAAGATGAAAGACTTGTTATTTCAAGACTTTGGGCCACATTTCCATATCGCAGCCGCTACGATGTAGTTCTTGCAGCGCAAGTTCCCGAGACACTTTGTGTCGAAAAATGGTGATTCGAAGTGGCCTCCTCATTTTCCGGATTTAACGGCACCAGACTTTTTCTGTGGGGTTATTTAAAAAGTAAAGTTTATGCCAGCAAGCCGAAGACCATTGAAGAACTCAAAGCTAACTTACGAGCCGAAATAGCTGCTATAATGCCCGAAATGTTCGCCAATGTTATGCAGGATGCCCAAAAAGAGCTGCTTTTTGTGTATCGAATGGAAGCGGGCATTTAATCGACATTGTATTCAAAAACAGATTTGAAATAAATGGTAGAGAATATTCTAAATAAATCTTGCTCATTTGTCAAAATCGGTTTAAAAATGTCAGAGTTATTGAATGTTAAAATACCGAAGGTCTAGATGGCGCACTCCATATTCTTTCTTTATTAGGGGCACGATCTACCTACTGTTTGAATGACAAGCTATAAACAAGAGGAGTATACAAACAGAGGCTAGTCATATCCCAGCGGAGAAGAAGAGCGCTTCCACACGGCAGTTAATGCGCTTTTTTGAAAGCATGGAGTGCTTGCCTGTTCCATTCCACTTCATTGTAAATTTACATGGGGATGTCCTCAGAAAGATGCGTTTCCGCTTTCTTTCCTTAAATGCGCTTCTGAAGCTTGTTAAATGGACGCAGCGGGAAGCACTTGCGATTATTGTTCTCTCTGGATATGCGAAGTTTTTAAGCTTTTTCGTATGAAGGGGAAAGGAAAAGAGCTAAAGAGAGAGAAAATATTTCATACTTAAAAACAGAAAGTGTACTCTTTATCCTCTCTGTTTTTTGAGCATTACATATAAGAAAAACTATATTTTGATATTATAAATATGTATGTATAATTAAAAAAAATTAAATAAATTGAATAAAACATACAAAAATTAACACAATTCAGTCATTTAAATAAAGAAATTAAAAAAATGATATAACAAATTCAGATAAATAACATACATAACCTAAAAAATTCAGTAAAATAACGGCAAATGGCGTAAAATATTTTAAAAAAATTAAATAAATTGAATAAAACACACTAAAATTAACAAAATTCAGTCATTTCAAGAAATTAAACATTCAGATAAATAATATAACAAATTCAGTAAAAGAAGCCACAAGCAAAATTAATTTGAATTTTGCTTAGATTTAAATTTATTTTTATAGCAGCGATTTTTCGCAAGGCGAAACCCTGCTCTCATTGCAGCTTCATAATCGCCGTATCCGAACGATTCATTTTTAACTGCATCTATAGACAAGATAACAAATAACTAAATCTGCATGTGAAGGAAAATTTAACTTACCGAAGATAACTTTTTTAAATAATTGGCTATTTTTAACAGCAATCTTTTTTTGTAAACGATCCCAATTTATCTGCAGCATAAAGTCTTCCGAAAAAAAAGATGAATACATTTACCGAGAGGAGTCTTCCCAATAGTTTCTCTAATATATCTTATCTGTAAACGAAGTATACAGGAGTGTAAGAATATACATACATATGTACATAAAAACTCTTTCAAATTTCAAACAAGGCAATTTTTTAATCAAGCAAACAAGTCTTATAACTCAAATCAAAGTACATAGTTCAAAATGTCTACTAAACAAGTCCCAAATAATTTTTGTTGAAAATTCGGACTAATTTAAAATTAAAATAGATTCCTGATATTTAAAGTGATAGTGTTAACTTGAAATGAAAAAACTGCTACTTTCAGAAACTCCAAAGGAGTGAAATACGAGCTCAAATTATTTCAAAATTCCTTAAAACTTTTACTTCGGAATTTGAATGATTTTAACGTTTCCATATTTACAAGTTCACATTCAGGTATTCTTATTAAATTGTTGTCGACTTCTTCAAAGTCCTCTTTATTTTGAATTGGGAATATATTAATATGTTGTTTTTCAGGGAACATTTTCCCCAAAAATTTTTCTAGTAAAACTGTATGTTTTGCTAAAACAGTGTTTTGCTGTTCCATCTGCTTCGCAATTTTACATAGCTGATCGTTTTTTTCGGACAATTCTTCCTTCAATCGTTTATTTTCGTTCCCTGAAATAAAACAATTATTGAAAAGCAGCACTTAAAATAAGAAAATTGTCAGTTACCAAGATCATCACATGTTTTTTTAAGTATATTAATTTCTTCTAGCGTCACGCAATCTGTAAAAGGTATTTCCAATTCTTGTCTAAATAATATAATTGTTACATTTCAGGGATCGGAAACGCACGCTCTCGTGCGCACACGCCCACGTGCGTTTGGCCACGAGCAAATCTAATGCGAACGCACTTGTGCGATGTGCGTTAGGGAATTTCAAACGCACGCGCACTTTGTAATTCCATATTTTTTTGTAATTTTTGTTAACTTGAATAGCTTGAATGAAAGAGTAATATTTAGAGTTTCAGACATGTGAGACAGACAGCTGCTTACTTATAAAAGTTAGGAAATAATTATTTTGTAAATGTTGCATTACTAGAACAGAAATTAATAGAAAAAAGCTAGTTCGGATTGTTTAATCAATTCGACTAGTATTATTCATTCTTTAAAAATTTTACTATAAATTTTCTTTTGACTATTTCAGTTTTCAGTCAGACAATAATTGTCTGCATCTTTAAATTCCTAAGAGTCAAAATTATCTATGCTGTAAGTTTTCAGTCAGACAATTGTTTGCAACTTGAAATTCCAAAGAATCAAATTTAATGCTGTTAATATGAAGTAAGCATTTATGATGGTGAGAAAATTCTTGTCCATTTAAAGTTCCCTTCATGAAGAGAAATGTATGTCCCATTAGAACAATTAAATCAGTTGTTTAGGAAATTAAACCAGTAAGCCTTCTTTTATTCTAACAGGAGGCTGCGTTGCACCCTACAAAATAAAGTTCTAAGCGGGTAAGCAAAATAAGGTTAACCGCTATGAACACAGATTAAATAGTTTTTCCCTATACATATTACCAGGGATAAACTCCAAAATATCTTAAGATTGATTAATTTTTTCCAAGGAAAGCGGTCAGCGTCTATGGAGAATACTTCCAGTTATAAATTACTTCATGGAAGAAATTTAGTAATATACTCATATCAACCACACAGAGAATTGTCAATAGACGAATCGCTTATTGACAAATAATGTCTTTTAATATTACCACGTCTCTTTCCCGATAACATTTTTTCACAAGCCAAACACATTGACTTCGCCAACTCACTATTATAAGACACATATTTGTTGATGTCAAAACTTGAAATTCCCACAATTTTGAAGTTTTAATTTTTATTTAATAATCCAAAATTAATTTTCATTTTCACCAGTTTTGCTTCACCAAAATTAAAGCTTTCAAAATGAAAAATCATCCTTTCCTACTTTTCCCTTTCATACAGCTCACGAGTCATTTCTATTCTAAGTCTCGCGAGCAGTGTGCGATACGTGTGCGATAGTTTTACCTAAGCACTCGTGAGCTGCGAGTCATTAGAATGTGCGTGAGTCGTATACGTGCGCACGCGAGCGTGCGTTTCCGATCCCTGCACCACGTTTTTCTTTATTACAGTTTAATATGGAGGATGGGTTAAACACTGCATCGCCAAACATCCTTTTCATTTTTCTATAAAATTAAAAATTATTATATTAGAATTATTTGCCTCTATTTTTATACATTATGACACACATTGATGAAGAATTGGAATAAATGCGTAACTATTTTCAAAAGGCAAACAAATAACCTTGCATAGAATATCTTCGATGCTGAATCCCTCCTCTGTGTCTTTAAGGTCTTTCACGATTGTAATACCTAGAGCTTCTGAGGAATTTAAAGGCTCCGAAAATAAGCTGGCAACTTGTAAAAATTTGAGGCCAATGACAATTTCCTGATTGTTACAGTTTTTAAAAAATCCCAGTATTTTGAATTAACGGCTTAATGTAGCAGTAGCAATTTGGCGATGAAGAACTTAAGAAGAAGGTGTTAAAATAATAGTTTTAAGTGTTAACTTGTTCATGCCTTTTTTGGTTCCAGTATTAATATCTATTAATATCCCGGTTGCAGAGCCGTTAAAGAAGAAGATTAATATCTTTTAATTTACTTTTTTCCATTGTTTTATTGTAGATTTGTTCAAGTATTTTAGTGGGGCTTCGAATATCTTTTTTTAAATGCTGCAAAAAATTCTCATATTTATAGGAAGAAAAGGTGTCTACATTCCCATATAATTTTACGCAATCAGAAAGGTGAAGTAAATTGTGTACATTGTAGCTTACTTTGTTCTCTCCATAAAGGAATTTGTAATTATTTACAAATGTTTCCAGCATTTCTTGTAAACAAATTAAATTATCTTGGCAGTTCTTAGGACACGAAATTAATCTGTAAGCTGAATGTACTACTCCATAAATGTGTATAAATCTCGTCATCTAGCACGTCTTTAAAAATAATTATTCCTGTGTATAAAAGTATTTGGCGAAACTCTGTCGCCTTCCATCTACTTATTTCGGTCAGGCTTCTCGGTTTTCGACAAAATTCTTTGGGAATATGTTTTCGTAAGGACATTAATTTATTATTTAAAGTTTCTTTTTCCGCATTGCTTAATTTCTTTCCTAAAATGCTGCCTGTCCATATATGTCGCAGAATTTTTTTCCCTACTCCTAGATCAACAAGATGCATAACATCCAAAGGAACCTGGGAAACCATATTCACACCAATTTCTTCTAAGATATTCGGATTTTGCAGAAAGAACTGATTGTGATACGATTTGTCTGTTCTGTTTTTGAAATCATCATCCGTGCGTAAAGGGGATACTGATGTACTATATGTCAATCTTCCGTTAATTCTTTTAGCTTTTTGAGTACATTTAGAACACCCATTACTAGCAGTTTCAGTTTTCGTATTAAACGCCTAAGATGCCTCTTGCTGATTCCTCCAATTTTTTTACTCATTTTTCAAACTCTCTATTAACAATAATTCTAGTAAATGAGGAAAACTAGTTTTTAGATTATCCTTTTCATCAGACAAAGGGTTTATTCAAAAAGTCAACACAAATTTAAGGGTTGCAGGACTGCACGGTATACAGATACCGTGGCAGCACTGGGTGCCTTCCATTTAGACACAGTGTTACACTGTGTCCGACACAGAAGTGTTCCATCAACGACACAGCTAGACACAGCCGGGCACAACTAAGACAATGCTACCAACCCTCGCCAATTGAAATGTGATAATTACAACAATATTGTATCATTTTTAAGATTCCCAGCATTTATAAGATGTCGGGTAATTAATTTAAAGAAATTATCAACATAAAATTTACGATTTACTTGCCAAACAAAAATAAAAACGAAGAAAGTGCGCCGTGGCGGATTTTTCATGAACTTATGTGTTCCATTTGGGCTTACACAGAACGACACAGAGCGACACGCTGTGTCGGACACAATTGTCTTTCTGTGTCTAAATGGAAGGCACCCACTGTTTCAGTCATGTTACCACTACATTAACGTAACAACGGTTTAGGCAGTGTTGCATACATGATTACTTTTACGAGATTTTGGATGACATTTCGGTTTTTTTGTTTAAAAGTGGAGAAAAATTATTACGTGATTAGTTTTATATTGAAAAATGTAATAATTAACTTGTTATTTTCTGAATATTCCCAAAAAAGTGTATCTAATGCACTGTTCTGCAGTAAAAACACATATTTGCTGACATTTTACGAATGTTACGACAACACTGCCTACCTTGTTGACAAAATGAATGCCACACGTTTTCGTGTTAACTTTTCAACAAACGACAAGTTTTTGTTGCAATGTTACTGCAATGTTGACTTTTTGAATTGACCCAAACATTCTATCTTAAAATTCTATTTTTTAGAAATGCTAAACTTACCTTCAAGTTATGCTCCTTCACTAATCACTTGCGCAGTCGCGATTAAACAAAAGATATATGTATGAATGTATTTTTTTAGCATGAGTTAAATTGTTATTTTATATTTATATTATAAAAATAATATTATTCGGTGAAATTTTAATATTATAATATTGTATAATATAATAGGATAATTGAACCACTAATCACTTGCGCGGACCGACGAAAACTGATTCAAATCCACAGCGAATTGTCATGTATTCAGAGAAAAAAGAGAATTCGTGGCTTGCACCGAACCTGCTTCCGATTTGTAATACTCTGGAAGCGCATCACTGAAGCTTCCAGTGGAAGCACTTGCTTTATTTCCCGCTGGGATGTTGCGCCAAGCACGAAATGCTGTATACAAAATTCACACAACCAAGAACTCCCCTCTCTTAACATAAAGCAAACTAACCAAATTTTACTGGTTTTTTGAAATTTTGGATTTTTGCCATTTTTAGATGCAATTTTTTTACAAATTGAAATAAAAAAATGGTGAACAAGCCCATTGTGCGCAGGATAAAAAAACGGCTGCGCAACTCTCCAAAAAATAGTGCGCGGCCGCGCACCTGCGCAGCTTAGAGGGAACATTGCCTGATAGTAGGCCTCCACAAAATCCACCTTCTCCTGTTCGTCCTCCATACAATAATTGTCGTCTATGCGATTGATTTCGGATCCATGCCAGCAGACCTCAGTAGCTCCTCGTTTGACCGAGTCCGAGGAATGCGCAACTTGTCTAATCGGTTATGTGTTTTACTCCTAAAGATTTTATTTATCTGTGGGAACATGCTCGCGCTATTTGTTTGTATAGCACGAATAGTCCGGGAGGCAGCGTTGCATTTTGGTCGGTGTTTTCACCCCTCTTAATTTTAGTATTAAATGATAATTTGCACATAACTATTAAACAAAACGAGAGTCAGCTATTTGCTTCTGGCTGCAGGTGACCTTGAACAAATTGGAAAAATGTAAAAAAAAAATTTTTTTAAATCATTTTACTCCTCTTGAAAATTTTAGTTAAAATAATATCAACCATAAAAATAATCGTCAACTGCATTGAAGAGGTTGTATCATACGTCAGCTACCCCTATAAACCTGTAGTAAAAAGTAGAGTGCAAAGTCATTTCACCCCTCACCAAATTTTTACAGGGTATTAATTATGTTATTGAAATTGTAAAAACAATAATCAGTTGCGCTTTCAATGCCGGAATGACCGTCAGCTAGGATATTTTAGTTGTTGAGCGCGTCCACAATTTCAGCGTCGAATAATTTAAATAACCGCCTGACTGACGATCTTGCCGGCCGTACCTCATCAGCTGACTTTCATTCTCGGTAAATGTAGTCTTTAATCTATCAAATAGAAAATTTTCGAAGGTAGTGAAGTTGCTTTAATCCAGATTTCGCGGCTTCAATTGAATTTTTGAATTTTTCATATAAATTTCAAAGTCGAATAATTTAAATAACCGTCTGACTGACGATCTTACCGGGGAATCTCACCAGCTGACTTTCATTCTCGGTAAATGTAGTCTTTAATCTATCAAATAGAAAAATTTCGAAGGGAGTGAAATTAACTTAATCCAGATTTCGCGGTTTCAATTGAATTTGTCATATAAATTTCAAAGTTGAATAATTTAAATAACCGTCTGACTGACGATCTTACCGGGGGAATCTCATCAGCTGACTTTCATTCTCGGTAAACTTAGTCATTAATATAATTTTTTAATGAAATGATAAAGTGTATAGAAACTAATCATATATCAATAGTTAGGAGAAACAATAATGCAATTTCTATAACAATACAATAATATTTCATTAAAAAATTTAATATTACAACAATACGTTAAAAACTAAATTATATTTTCTACTTAGGCCCTCCGCACACGAGTCGACTGTTTTGCAATCCAAGTTTGCAACTGGTTTCATAATAATGACGTTCGCAACCAGTTTGCAACGGAAAAGAGACCCTTGTCCACACACGGGCGCAACTGATTTCTGATCAATCGGTGCTCTCTGCCCACAAAGTTTTTAGTCACGAACATTTGGCAATATGTCAAGTAGTTCAGATGAAGTGCAACCACGCAACTGAAATCGCTTACGACCGGCAAGAACAGTCGCACGCGACCAGTTGCAAACCAGTTTCTAATCGGTCTCGTTTCTGTCGACCCGTGTGTGGGTTCCCACTTGCGTACACAGGAAAGGTCACTAAACAGTACGCAACTGCGATTCCAAATCAGTTGCCTCGTGTGCGGAACCTCGGAATGAGAGGTAGTAAGCTGAAAATTTGTATGAACCTTTGTTTTTGCATTCTAAATGATGGGTTAAAAGTCTCATAAAATCTCCTGTCCGCGTCTTGAGATATTAGGGCTCAAAGGTCACCAAAATCAGTTTTTCGCAAATATCTCGTAAATTATCGGCTTTACATAAATTTTAGTTGAGTAAAGTTTGTTCCTTAGATAAATCTGCATAAAAGTGTCCTATACCGAATTTACGTAGAAACAATAGTTTTCGAGATAAAGGGCTGAGAAATCTTAGCATCGTGCTGCATTCGTTTCCGCACCACCTCTGAGGTAGAATGCAAGAGGCGTTTTTTACATGGTGTTCCCGTAGGCCTAATCCATGGGTTACAAGTTATGATCATTTTTTTTGATTATCTATTTCCACTTCTTTCATACTGTCATCTTCATCAACACTCATCTCAGAGGAAAATAACGAAATGTGGTCGGCGTTATAATCGTTCAACTCAGGTTCAATGGTTGTATCATCGGACACCGAATTGAGACACGACTGGCCCCGACAAGAGCCATACGCTACGGAACAAGGCAATCTTACTTATCTCTATGTACCTCTGACAACTGCCAACTGGAGATTTTCGACGGAGATTCTCTTTATTTTGGGGTCACAAATAATTTTTCAAAGTCCATAAAGCCAACTGACAGGCTACTCAAATTTCAGAGGGTCAAAGGTACATGTATCAACTGAATGCAGAAAAGTAGGTTTTTCTCATATTTACCTGTTCCGGTTAATAATCAGTACTTGGAAAAGCGTACGACCTAGAGCATTCGTGTGAATGGAACTATTTTAGGTAATGGTTTGGTGAATTAGAAACGCAAGAAAAAATATACCATTACCAATGCAAAGTCAAAAAGAAACAGAATTTTTGGAAATTCAGACGCAAAATATCGAGTAGAGCCTACATATCTTTAAAATTGGCCCAGCGAACTTTCTGTTTATAAATAAGCACTCAAAGAATACACATTTACCTAAAACCTTAGCATCATTACATAACGTTGTACTACGATAATAATCGGTATGAGAGGAGGTAGTTCGGCACCCTACCAATAACAATTTTTTTCTTTAAAATATCTAAATAAAAACATCCTGTATAAAATTCCACTGTATAAAAATATTTAAAAAAAATTTATATAAACATCAGGCTCGAATTAAAATTTGTATAAAGTATTTAGTTTCTACACATTTAGTTCAGTCAAATTAAACATTGAACCATGCATCAAATCAGGTATTTTTTGCTTTTTTGATATATTGTTTATAATGGAAAGGCAATGTTAAATCCAAGTTTTCGACCTCGGCAGACGACCGGATCATGACGACCGATGAAGAAAATGTAGAAATTTTAGGCCTTTTTTCAGTTTTTGTCGATTTTGACTTGGAAGTACTGGTTTTTCATAAAAGATTGTTATATTCATTTTTGAAGTAGGTCCAAATTGCAACAAGACAGAAGGGCAGCCTCCAGTATCCTCCAAGTAAGATCATGTAGAGGTGCTAATTGTGAATCGGACCACTTCCTAGTTAAAGCTAGATTCAGATGTCGGCTATCCACTCAAGGAAAAAGAAATAACAAACAAAAGAAATTTGATGTTGACCGAATCCAAGAACAGGCTGTATTGGAGAGGTATCAGGCAACACTAGCAGAAAGGATAGGTCCAAACATAAATATTTCAGACACGGTAGAGGGAAAATGGATAAGTCTGAAGACGACACTGACAGATGTCACGAAGCAAACTGTAGGCTACAAACGCGCAGGCAGAGCCAGTGAATGGTACGACGAGGAGTGCAAAACAGCTATAGAGACCAGAAATAAAAATAGAAAAATATACATAGAGAGACCGACGAGGAGCAAGAAATTGAATTACGAGGAAACGAGAAGAACAGCGAAAAACATTTGTAGGAAGAAGAAAAGACAATTCCTCAACAATCACATCTTGAGGGCAGAGGAAAACTTTAGACAAAACAAAACACGAGAAGCATACAAGGAAGTAAACTTCTTCAAAAAAGGCTTCAAACCCTCCTCCGGACTGTGTAGAACAAAAGAAGGCACTATAGTCACAGGCAGCGAGGATGTAAAGAAAAGGTGGAAGGAATTTTTCAGCGAGCTGCTGAACGGAAATGAAAGCATCATACGTGTACCAGAACCCCGTCTACAACATAACGATGACACCAGAGAAACAAATGTACCAACCATGGAAGAAGTACAAAGTGCCATAAGAGCCTTAAAAAATAACAAATCTCCAGGAATTGACAGCATCCCAGCAGAGCTGATAAAACAAGGAGGCGAACCGCTTGCAGCAGCTATACACCAACTACTATGCTGCATATGGAGGAATGAAAAAATGCCTGCAGAATGGGAGCAAAGCATTATCTGCCCAATACACAAGAAAGGGACAAATTCAACTGTGCAAACTATAGAGGCATATCTCTTCTAAGCACGGTATACAAACTAATGACCAACATTATCAAAGCCAGAATGGAACCTTATGCAGAAGCCGCAATAAGTGAGTACCAAGCTGGATTCCGAAGAAATAGGTCAACAATAGATCAACTCTTTTCAATAAGGCAGGTCCTCCGAAAATGCTGGGAATACAACATTGACGTGTATCAACTTTTCATCGATTTTAAACAAGCATACGACAGCATCGACAGGAAAAAAATGTATGCGACGATGTTGGACCTAAACATCCCCCTCAAAATAGTTAAGTTAACAAAAATGACAATGGAGAACACAAGGTGTGCAGTCAGAATACAAGGAGAATTGACGGAATCCTTCCCAGTCAAGCAAGGCCTAAAGCAGGGCGATGGGTTGGCACCCATGCTATTTAATCTCTGCCTAGAAGGAGTAATTCGCAAAGTACACATTGATGCGAACGCAACCCTGCTTAACAAATCAAAACAGCTGGCAGGATATGCAGGATAGGCAGGATAGATGACATAAACTGCCTTGCCAGATCACTGTCATACCTTAGAGAAATCTTCACAGAATTAGAAGATGAAGCTAAACATATAGGGCTGCAAATAAATGCAGACAAGAGCAAGATTCTAATTCAGTCGAGGGTGGAAAGAAGAAGAAGAAACCACAATACCACCTGGGGAGAATATAACTTCGAACGAGTAAACCAATTTAACTACCTGGGGTCCACAGTCAGCGAAGACAACGATGAGACGATAGACGTGCAAAGAAGAATAAACGCCGCAAATAGAACATACTTCTCACTACTGCCAGTAATGAAATCCAGAGACATACACAGAAAAACGAAAATAAGAATCTATAAAACGATCATACGCACAGTAGCTACGTATGGGTGTGAAGCATGGAGTTTCTCCCAAAAGTCCGCAGATAAGATGGATATATTTGAGAGGAAGGTTCTCCGAAGGATATACGGCCCAACCAATGAAGATAACGCATGGAGAATACGCTACAATCACGAATTGTACGATCTATACAAAGAGTGTAAACTTTCAACACATGCCAAGCTACTGCGCTTACGTTGGGCCGGCCATGTCCAAAGAATGGATGACTCAAGGATACCAAAGAAAGCCCTATATTTACTACCAGATGGCAAAAGACCAGTTGGCAAACCACGGTCAAGGTGGGAAGACAGTGTTAAGGCTGATGCAGCAAAACTCCTAAACATCAGAAACTGTAGGCAAGCTGCGCAACAGAGAGAGGTCTGGAGGAAGAAGCTGATGGAGGCCAAGGCTCGAATTGGGCTGTAGAGCCATCGAAGAAGAAGAAATTGCAACAATTTGAGTCCAGAACGGGGTTTATAAGACACACAGTTTCGGAGATACAGCTTTTCAAAATTTGGCCCATTTTTCTTACATGATTTTTAGCAAAATTTAATTTTCAGTACTATTCACGTTTCTCAAGGCCTAAATATTGTTTGAAAACCCTCTCCCACCCTCTCAGTGGACTCTCCTGGGGTCTCACGGGACCCTTCTCAACCACTTGAGCAAAAAATGAGATTATTTGTATTTTTATTTACAGGCGTTGGTATGTAAAAAATCAAGGTTCTAACAATTGCTTATCATAAAAAAAAATATGGCGTAAATACATCGATGAAAATTATGTGATTTGTTCATATTAATCACACTTTGCCCTCTTTGATGGACCTGGTTGGTCTAAGACGTCGTCTTCTGAGATGTCAGGAGGGTTTTCAAGTACATATATCCGAGACGGCCTCCAACAATTCTTCGTCTGGCAGGTCGTCTGGGGACGAGTAGTCCATGCTTAATGCGAGCTCAGGGACGTTGTCAGTGGATGCAAACTACAGAGCACTTCAGTCCAGCCTACCTGCAGCTGCAGGCACTGCTGCAGCCTTTTTTGCAGCTGCATCAGATAAGCTCCAGGAGATGTTGTGGCGCCGCGCCTCTCGTCATGATCTTAGGGCTGAGACCTTGGGAAGTACGCAGCCACCTCCAGTCAAGAGGCTCCTTGTCAACTCCTAACCACTTCTGGACCTGTAGAAAAAGAAAACGCGTAGAAATCTAGTTAAATCATCAGTTTCTTACCAGCGCAATCAAAGAGCAAATGGCATTCTAAGGTTATCTTACCTGGTGATAGGTGCAGTAGCCTATATGGTTTTGTGACAGATAAGGCCAAGGTGAATATGTAGAATTGAAAATGAGATTTTGCTAAAAATCATGTAACTTGAAAAATGGGCCAATTTTTGAAAAGCTGTATCTCCGAAACCGTTTGTCTTATAAACCCCATTCTGGACTCAAATTGTTGCAATTTGGACCTACTTCAAAATTGAATATAACAATCTTTTATGAAAAACCAGTAATTCCCAGTCAAAATCGACAAAAACTGAAAAAAGGCCTAAAATTTCTACATTTTCTTCATTTTTGACAATGACCCGGTCGTCTGCCGAGGTCGAAAACTTGGATTTAACATTGCCTTTCCATTATAAACAATATATCAAAAAAGCAAAAATACCTGATTTGATGCATGGTTCACGCCCTTTTAATGTATAATTTGACTGAACTAATTAGTTTATTTAATTAAAAATAATATGGTATCATAATTTCACGATATGAAAAACTGAATTGAAATCGCGAAATCTGGTTTAAAGTAATTTCACTACCTTCGAAATTTTTCTATTTGATAGATTAAAGACTACATTTACCGAGAATGAAAGTCAGCTGATGAGATTCCCCCGGTAAGATCGTCAGTCAGACGGTTATTTAAATTATTCAACTTTGAAATTTATATGAAAAGATCAATTCAAACCGCGAAATCTGGATTAAGGTAATGTCACTACCTTCAAAATTTTTCTATTTGATAGATTAAAGACTACATTTACCGAGAATGAAAGTCAGCTGATGAGATTCCCCGGTAAGATCGTCAGTCAGACGGTTATTTAAATTATTCGACTTTGAAATTTATATGAAAAACTAGTAAAAAACCGCCGTGCGTTGCAATGCCTCTAAATAAAAAAAGTTTATGTGTGCACAGTCCGCGGTAGGAAAAAAGTATAATGAAAACAACAAAAAATCTGGAAAAAATGATTTTGGATACCATACAGAAATTTAGAGTTACCTATAAAAAATATTGTAATATTTCTTCTCGAGCGTTCTCGGATTCGTCAGGGATTAATTGGAACAATTTGTTTCTTTTTAACAACTTTAATTTCAAAACAAAACTTCTTGCACACATGTGCTCCTCCTTTCTCTTCTTGGCGGTTCAGTTAGAACAACCGTACTAAATTGAGATGTGACACTGCGTTATGTATGCATTCAAGTAGGTGCCTCTGAACATGAAACTTCTGGGTGAATTGGAATTTTAACTTTCTCTTTTCGGTTAGCCGTTACACTGCCCCCTTCTTACTTAATATTCGTCCCGAACACAGTTTCCTACAGGTCCCGTTCTTACCGATCGAACCTTTTTGTATGCGATAGATGACATCCTTTAATCTCGTGATTACTGTGGAGGGGCCGTTCCATTTCCTTTGTAGTTTTGACAATTTACCTTTCATTCGTGGAGGATTATACTCGTATAGCTAGACTCGATCGCTTTCCTTAGGTCGCCCTTAGGTCGTAGTGGGTCTTCATCCTGTTGGGCGATTCCCAAATTTAAATCACTTGGCAGCGTAATCTCTTTCCCGAAAATCATCTTTGCAATCGGAACACAATTGGCAAATTCGTCGGCCATATTGGCGCGGCCATTTTGAATTTGTATGTTTTGATTAAACATTCTTTATTTACTACCTCAAGAAACCCCAGATACCGATTTTCATTGGAATCGGAATACCATTGGCAAATTCGTCAGCCATATTGGCGCGGCCATTTTGAATTTATAAGTTCTGATCATAAATTCGTTATTTGTTACCTTTAAAAACCCCAGATAGGGATTTTCTTAGGAATCGGAACACAATTGGCAAATTCGTCGGCCATATTGGCGCGGCCTTTTTGAATTTATAAGTTTTGATTAAACATTCGTTATTTGCTACCTCAAGAAACCCCAGATACCGATTTTCATTGGAATCGGAAGACAATTGGCAAATTCGTCGGCCATATTGGCGCGGCCATTTTGAATTTAATTCTATAACCACCCCCTGGATGTAAGTAATATGTGGTTAAATTTTTGTGGCAATCGGTTGGATGGTTTCAAAGTCTATAACGGGCAAAGAAACATTTTTTGTGTTTTATTTATATAGATATAGATTCAATTGAAACCGCGAAATCTGGATTAAAGTAACTTCACTACCTTCGAAAATTTTCTATTTGATAGATTAAAGACTCCATTTACCGAGAATGAAAGTCAGCTGATGAGGTAGGGCCGGTTAGATCGTCAGTCAGGCGGTTTTTTAAATTATTCGACGCTGAAATTGTAGGCGCGCTCAACAACTAAAATACCTTAGCTGACGGTCTTTCCGGCATTGAAAGCGCAGCTGATTATTGTTTTTATAATTTCAATAAAATAATTAATACCCTGTAAACATTTGGTGAGGGGTGAAATGACTTTGCACTCTACTTTTTACTACAGGTTTATAGGGGTAGCTGACGTATGATACAACCTCTTCAGTGCAGCTGACGATTATTTTTATGGTTAGTATTATTTTAACTAAAAGTTGACAAATTTTCAAGAGGAGTGAAATGATTGAAAAAAAAATTTTTTTGACATGTTTCCAATTTTGTCAACTTCACCCGCAGCCCAACTGGAACAGCTGACTCTTGGATTCTTAAATGTTTGCCCGAGAATAAAAATTTCCAATAAAAATCGTGAGGGGTGAAATGATTGAATCCTTTGCAACGCTGCCTCTCGGACTAGAATCTTATTGTTCCAACACAGATTCACAGAATGTGAGTATTGTTGTTTTGGAAGATGTTGGAGATTTTTCATGACCGATTTAAGAGTTACGATCTCCGGACTGGTTCGATCTCGGAACTGTCGGTGAAGGGCTTTCAGTCTCGTCAACATTCGACTTTTGTACTTTTGTAGTGCGTCGATCGTTGCATTCCTGTAGCAGTCCGTGCCGTCCTTTTTCTTTGTTCTTGGTATAGTCTTGTCCATCGTCTGTATGATGAGGTTGTCCATATCTTTGAGATATGAATCAATCTCATTGTTGGTTAGATTCCTGGTCGTTGGAGGTAGGAGTCTGTTATTTTGTATTGCCCTCTCCATAGCCTTCTCGAACCTTGGCCAGTGCATCTTTTGGTATGCAAAAGGATGCACTTCGCAATATTCCAGAAGTTCTATGGAATAGTCAGGGACTTGTACTGTTATTTCAAGTCCGTAGTGGTCACTGTCGTACGGCACTGTCGTTAAACAGTTTGTCTCGTTCGTATTTATCCCTGGTAGCCCCAACCGAGAGTCTAACAAGCATATATCCAGAAAAGACCCACCGCCTGGGTATGATGGTATGACTGTAACGAGAAGATTAACTTTCCGCTGAATTCTATTTTGGGCCAACCAGTCATTCAGTTGGTTGCCCCTGGTGTTAGCTGTTTGGTTTCCCCATGCTGCATGGCGTGCGTTTAAATCTCCGGCCAATACGTAAAAATTTTGCTCCGACTCCAGTTGAAGCGTTTGAAAGAGCATGTTCAATTCCTCTATAAATAGCCTGGATTGAGAAGTTTGGGGTGCGTACGCGGCAATTATATATAACCTTCTGCCACTAGACAGAGGGATGTATATAACGCACGCTTCTGGCACCTAAAACTTTTGTAAATCCCTGCTATACACGATTTTATATTTCGGGGGGGTCTTTATTAATACTAGTAGGCCTCCGCCTTGTATGGAATTGGGTCGATCACGCCTAATTACCACATAATCTTTGTAATCCATTTTGTGCTTCTCGCTTAGTTTAGTTTCACTAGCCAGAAGCACATCCGGATTTTGGTTCTGCAGGAGGGTTAGTAGATTCGCTCTTGTCTCGTTCCGTATCAACGAGTTGACGTTCACCGCAATGACCTTTATTGTGTCTTCCCTTGGTAAAGCCATTAAGACAGTTTACCCAGAGATATTTTCTGTCGAAAAGATCGCAGAGTAAACTAGATCTAAACGAGCTGATTGCTCGCTTAGTTGTTTCTGGAGCTGCGCGATTTGCCCTTGTATGGACAAGAGAAACGCCTTCAGGTCACTGTCTCCAGAGCTCGCTGCAGGAGCAGCTTTTGGAGCTTGTTGTTTTGTTGTTGTTGGCTCCTGTCGCCATTTGGGAGAAGGACATTCCAGGTACAACTAAATTTTTAAACATTTGCGATTTTCCTGCTTGTTCAATCTCTAGGCTGAACCCACACTGAACCAGTCAGAGCAAAACAAAAGCAAAGAATACAATTGTTTAGAATTTTCAAATTTAAATCCTCACGTTAGAATTAGTGCGCCCCTACTAATTCACACAAGTCAGAGCAAAACAAACAAAGCAGTTTTCCAAAATGTTCGCACCATAATTTGTATAAAGTTTAAATGAAACAACCCCCACTGAGTAAAGCAAAACGGTAGGAAAACGCAAAGCATAGCCAATCCCACACAAGCACACACAGGCACACAAAGCAGTCAAAGCAAACAGACAAAATATACACGCATTCCAAGGAAGCAACCCACACTAAACCAGTCAGGGCAAAAAAACGAAGGCAAGCAAACAAAGCATCCCTGCAAACATTACGATTCGAGAACGACTCGAAAACGAGTCGCGAAATCTTCGAGAAGACTTCGAGACGAGAGTCGTTATCGAAACGATATCGATTTGTAAAAGACGAAAACGGAATGCTATAGCAAATCGCTTTGACGACTCGATAACGACTCGTAGTAGCGATTCGAAAACGACTCGCGAAATCTTCGAGAAGACTTCGAGAAGGCTTCGAGATGAGAGTCGTTATCGAAACAATATCGATTTGTAAAAGACGAAAACGGAATGCTATAGCAAATCGCGTTGACGACTCGATAACGACTCGTAGTAGCGACTTAAAATCGAAGAACTCCTTGTTCATTTTCTTTGATGGGCGGGGAGAAATTGTAGAAAAAATATAATGGATATTATATATTAAATCTTTTTTTTTTGCATATTAATTAACTAAAAAAATTCATTTAAAATTAAAAAAATATATATATTACTAATTATGACTTATAAAATAACATAATTCAGACTGTCCTGAAAAAGATTGATACATTATTAAAATTATTGTGATAAATAAAATAACCCACTTACAAAAGAAAAGATTATTTTTCAGCCCGTAGTTTGCGACTCCGGGGTTTGTGGAGAGCCTATTTGTAAATTTAAAATTTTTAGAAACATTTTAAGAAAAAATTGTTTTACGTTACCTTTAATCTTCAATTTGTCAATGTTATAATCACTTTTCGGTAACACTTTCAATCACTTTAATTCACTTTTAGCTAGATAAAACGCACTACTTCCTATACTAGGTAAAAAGAAACTAATCACTTTTTGAGCCTTACTGAAACAGGTTTTATTTTTATTTTTTGGCAATAACCGAAAGGGATGTATATCAATTGTTCTCAGGCATTAGTAAAGGCGAGACAATTAGCGCTAAAAAATCGGTCCACTTATTTTCGGCATGAGACTGGTTACGGAAGCGAGTGAGAACACCCCCATTCTAGAATCCTAACCTTTCCTTTTCCTAGAATCCTTTCTATTTTTAAATCCATAAAACCGAACTACGCAGCTCGGGAAAATCCCTGATAAATTCGTTCGGACCTGAAAAACGTCATTAAAAAAAGTTTATTCAAGATCAGATACATTTTTTATTCTAACTATTTTTGGGATAAAGGTTACCGTTTGTGATTAAATGAAAGAGTCGAGAACCAAAATTTTGGCGAGTGCTTCTCGAATCGTAAAGACGACTTTAAAGCGACGAGTCGTGAACCACGATTTTGGCGAGTGATTCTCGAAACATAAACGAATCGTTAAAGCGACGAGTCGAGAAACAAGTTTTTGGCGAGCAATTCTCGACTTGTAAACGAGTCGTTTAAGCGACGAGCCGAGAAAATGTTTGCAGGGATGCCTGTGATGACTGCTTGGTTTTTGCTTTGCCACACAGTCAGTTTGCAACTTCGATCCAGTGTGCTACTCTGGATCTTTCATTTAAATGATGCACCCAAAACTTTCTTTCCACTTTTTCACTAAACATGACATAGCCCACTCGTCTCACTCCTTCCACCTGCAGCCTGTATTTTCTCGCACTTTACAAACTAGTAATTCGTTTCTAAATAGAGCAACTCGATTGTGGAACAACCTCTCTCAGTCAGTATTTCCCAACTCCTAGAACATCCAAGAGTTCAAACGCAGGTTTCATCGCCACCTTCTCCTCCCGAACCATCATAACCCTTAACCTTCCTCTCCCGTACTAAGCTTACTGGAGTGCATTCAAAAACCTTACTATGGTAAACCACGAGGTAAGCTTTGGTTATGCTGCATCACTTCACTTAACCACGAAAATTTATGTTTAACCATGGAGGTTTTTGAACGGACCGTGGTTAACTACGAGTTGAAAACACAAAATAATTTTCCATAAAATAATCTCCGCTATTTGCTTCAATTATTTCTTATGGGTCCATTAATTATTTATTTGCAATAATCTAACAAATCCATTGTTTACCATTAAAACAATTGAGTTGTTTTTATTCTTCTTCTTCTTAACTATCGCTAACCATGCTCCCGAACAGGGTTAAAATTTAACTACACCATGGTTAACCACGAGAGTTTTTGAACGCCAAAAAGTTATGCTTGTGGTTATGTTGTAGTAAACCACGGAGTTTTTGAACGACAAAAGTTTACCATTGTTATCCATGGTTAACCAGAGTAAGGTTTTTGAACGCGTTCCTGCTAGACATTGCACCGTGACGTGACAAACGACATAACGGTCTGCTAGTACAAAGGGTGACTTATGAGATTGGAACTACCACATAAAAAAAAATAACTTGCCATTACTACATCACTTTCTTCTTCCGATTCCGATGACATTGCCGCATTGACTGGCTACAACCCACATTAAATCAAGCACGTCAAATATGTTTTTGCTTTGTTTTTGTTTTACTCGATTTGATGTGTTTTGGGAACCAGTCAAAACAATCGCGTTTTACTTGTTGGTGTGTTGTTCGGTGCAGTGTGGGCTTAGCCTACTGGTCTTTTCGCGCCTTGATGCGTTGCTTGAGCTCTGCATATTTAGGACATCCTCTATAATTAGCAGGAAGTCCGTTAGATTTGCAGAGTACGAAAAACAGCTTGCTTTTATCTGCGACCTTTTCTTTCCCCAGGGGGCGTTCACCTTGAATGTGATTATTGTCACATTTCACGCATATAAATGCCATTTGGCAGTTAGCTGCGGCGTGACCGAACCTTTGGCATCTCATGCACTGGAGGATGCCAGCTGGTTCTGCTGGGTTTGCTGTTGTTCATGGTGTTGATTTTGTTGCTGCTGCGGGGCTTGCTGTTTCGCATTTTGTTGCTGTTCAATTCTCGGTGTTTTTGGTTTCGGCAGCCTAGGAAAATTTTTTTCTTTCAGCTCCTCAATAATTTGTTGAAGACTGGCCTCGTCTTCATGGTTTTCGGTGGCCAGTTCTTTGAAGCTATTTCCCAGTCCACTATATTTGCCTGGGACAGGATCATGTGAAGATGATTCTTCATCCGAATCAGCCATCACTACGGTGCATATAACCGGGCTTCCAGACCCAGACGCCGTTGGGTTTTGCTTTTGCCTTGCAGTTTTCGGTCGCTGCGTCGTAAGGCTGGGCATCATTCTAATTTTTCGGCGGCGTTTATTGACGCAACGCCGATCTTTGGTAGATTCACCACTACTTATTGATTTATAAATTTCTAGGTCTCCGCCTTTATTATTTTTTGCACCGTCACTAGTGCCGGCGGCGTTTGTAGTGTCGGCTTTCACTTGAGACATGCCACTTTCGTGTACATGCTCCGCACTACCTATTTTTCCCTCTATTTCGTTTATTTTTTTTTCAATTTTCAAAAGTTATTGTTTTTGTAAATTCCACTATATTTATTATTTCTATTTAAAAAAAACTTCGACACGCACTTGGATTCGAACCAAAGTCCCTTATTACAGCGGTTTTTCTCACGATCTCTAGTCTAACGCACAGTCTGTCTGCTCTTAGCAAGAGTTCAAACGAGACTCGTATCCATAAAGCCACCTGGATATCTCCTGATGGAGCCGCTGGCGACCAAATAGACCATGCGTTGATAGACAGCAGCCAGCTTTCGGGTCTGAGGACGGTACGAACGTACCGAGGCGCAATCTTCGATTCGGATCACTATCTTGTTGGTATGGCACTACAACGCTGAATAGCTTTGTATCCGTTTATCAGGCTCGAATCAACACATGTACAACGCAATGAAATGGCCAGAAACGACTACGGTCATGCTTTAGAACTCGCGCTCGCTGAGTGAAGAGTAAGTCCTGGAGACGAGATGCCGGGCGTCGAAGAGAGTTGGACACGCCTTTGAAATATTGTCATTAGTACTGCTGACTCCATCCTAGGCAGACGTCGCAGGCAGAGATCGGAACGACTGGTTCGATAATGAATGCAGGCTGGCAACCGAACGTAAGAATGTTGCGTACCGAGCAATGCATTAGTCTTAGAGAACACGGGTACGCGAAGACACATATAAAGAGCTCAGAAAAGAACAAAAGAGAATTCACAGACCAAAAAAGGAAGCCTGGGAGAAAAATCTTGTTTGTGAACTAGAACAATATAGAGCGCGACGGCCGCACCAGGCGCGGAAGTTCTACCGAAGAGTCCGCGGTATGACGCAATTCACACCGCGTTGCACACACTGCAAGGACAAAGAAGGGAATCTGATCACCGATCCTGAAAGCACATTGGAGCGATGGGAAGAGCGCTTTCATGAATTGCTAAATGGCGAGCTAACTGAGGATTTGGAGACTCCACCAATATCTGATGATCAGGGACGGCGCGTGGTGTTTTTACGCCCGGTGCATTATGCTATATTGCGCCCCATCAGCTGATAATATGAAAAAACTTTTTTCGTCTGGGTCGCAAGGACGAAGAAGCGGAAAATACACAAGGCACATCCCTGCTAGCACCGATTTCAATTTGTAACAAAAATATGTTACATTTGGGTTGTAATCCAGTTTTTTTAAACAAATTTAGTCACGGTTAAATTATTGTTTCGAATTAGTATTTTGCAACAATTCATCCGGTTCAGTTACACTACAGTTTTAACTTGGTAGCAATTTGCTTGGCTTTTTCAATAACTTCCTGATATTTTGCTCTGATCGTAAATCTATCAAAAAACCTTTTGTGGAATTTAAAATATCAACTGCAGCAGACATTTGGGCTTTGTAAGTATATTTATTTTTCTAAAATGTCACACTAGATTGCTATGGAACAAATTAAATTTAACTCAGTAATTTTATTTCGTAATTCTACTGTATGTTTCGATACGGGTTCCCTACCTGAACGAGTTCTACCAACGCCTCGTAGACACCATCTAATTGACGAACTAATCGTTTTAAGGCGTCTATGCTACTTTCACTACTAGTCTTACTAGGCTTTTTAGTGCCCTCTTTTTCAAAATAATAATCTTGGAACTGGAGAAATAAGCATATAAATTTTGAATAGTGTCAAAACAAGAAGCTGCCTTTAGAAACATAGGTTTTCTTCGAAATTCACACCTATTATCAAACGATGCATCAATGAATTCTGAGTTTAAGAGTTATTTAATGGAAAATTGTATGTAGGTACTATTTATATTTGCCCGGTACCATTTTCATAATTCGCGGCACAGTAAAATTCGTAACATAAAAACATTTCGTAACATAAAAATAATAAACAAAGTAATTCCAATAAAATATAAATATGAATAATATAATTTAAAAATGAATTACCTAAAATTAGTAATTTAATAATTATTATAAAATCTAAAATATTACTTTTATAACTCAACATTTTAAATCTAATAAAAATATTTCACTCAATTTTCTCTTTATAAATTCTTCCAGAGAAACAGGCACAAAACTTAAAATTGCTCTATCAACAACTCGTATAACATAAAACTAAATCTACATATTAATTTGTTAGACAGTAAGGGAACGCACAAAAAATCGCAAGATATTTTGTTCTCATTTCGTTTATTTACCTCTTTGAACAAATCTTGGAACAAAATTTAAAAGTGCACCACCAGCGCCCCGAAGTTTATATCAATCACAGTAACAGCAATACACAATACAGAACCATCGGAACCATTTTTTCCTTTGTGTGAGTTGATATGGTGCATTTTACAAACATTTCAAAAAGTGCTCCAGCGTAGTAAAAATGAAATTATTTTGTGTTTCGTCTCCTTCATTCCACTGGTTAATTCTGTATTTACATCTCACGTTCAAATTTGAGAACATCAGCTGAATGAGAGATTTTTCTCTCACTTGGTGGATATTTCTCCTGAATTTTTACTTCTGCTGATTCTCTGGACAGAAAGTATATGAAAATGTTGAAGCAAAAGTCTCGAGAGTACGAGAGGAAGTAAAATTTCCAGGTTTTTTTGCATGGAATTTGTATTGAGTATGAGTTGAAATATAGAATATTTTATTGGGAAAATAAATTAGAAAATTAAATCGTCTTAATAAAAATGAAATCCTTTAATATATGAAAAGGATGAAAGAAAAAGACTTCAAATTTTTTTTTTCAAATTTTTAATTTTTTATTTAAATCTGAATATCTGAAATGACGCCCCCGTCCAATAGCGCCCGGTGCAAGTGCACCATTCGCACCTATGAAAGCGCCGCCCCTGCTGATGATAATCCTACGATGCCACCACCCCGGCTCAAAAACAACAAGGCCTCGGGTGCAGACGGCATCCCCGCGGAGCTGGTTAAATATGGAAGGCCTACCTGACACCAAGCGATTAATGAACTAATTGTGCAAGTATAGGAGCGGGAAGCGATGCCAGAAGACTGAAAAAATGCATCCTTTGCCCGGTACATAACAAGGAATATTATCGCGGTATAAGGTTGTTCAATACCGCTATAACATATTATCCGCTATCCTACAAAACAGGATGGGCAGTGTGGCTTGAGCCCAGGCAAATCAACAACTGATCAGATTTTCACGTTGAGACACGTTATGGAAAAATGTCTAGAGTTTCAAAACTCAATTCAACACCTCTTCATAGCCTTGAAAGCCGCCTATGATAGCATAGCCAGAGTAGAATTCTACAAAGCCATGAGAGAATTCGGCATACCCAACAAGCTGACACGACTATGAGGTTGACCATGACAAATGTGGCAAGCCAAGTAAAGGTATCCGGAACACTGTCCAGACCAATCAACATCTATAATGGACTCTGATAAGGGGACGGTCTGGCCTGCCTCCTTTTAAACCTGGCGTTGGAGAGAGTGATCCGAGATTCAGGAGTGACATCAAGAAGCACAATCCTCCATAAGTCCACGCAATTACTGGCTTACAGCTGTACAAGAAGCTTTCACCAAGATGAGCGGGCGGCAGCACATCCGGGACTGCACATCAACGAAAGCAAAAAATAATTCCATGGCCTCGTCTGCAAGAGCACCTAACATTGGTCCTATAATCAAGGTAGAGGAACATGAGTTTGAAGTAGTAAAATCAGTTACGTACCTTGGGTCAATAGTAGCAGCCGACAATAACATGGAACCAGAAATACGCACACGACTGCTGAAAACCAACAAAGCCTACTACAGTCTGTCAAGGCTCTTCAAATCCAAGCACTTGACCATAACGTCTAAACTGCTACTATATAAGACGATGGTCTTACCGGTACTCACATATGCATCCGAGACATGGGGGCTTAGCAGAAAGCACCCTAACCTCTTACCCGAGTTCGAGAGGAAAATCCGTCGGAGAATTGTTGGCCCCTTATGTGAGGAAGGACTCTACAACAGAAGATCTACGATCGTTATCGTGTAATCATTTTAAAAAAATTTAAAATGCATTCCTTTATAATGCAATCGTTCCATCGACAATGGGCACCGTTAGTCATGAATTCATGTATAAAGCAAGCCCGGATGACCACGTCATCCGAACTTGCTCGATAGAGGAAAAACCATAAAAGAAGACAACGAGCTTTCCATTACCTCTGATTGTTTGAGTGAAAAAGCTGCGCTTTCAAACAACCAGAGCGAATGGGACACTTGTTGTCTTCTTTTATGGTTAAGAGTTCAGTTGGAATAAACATTTGGTCGTGTAAAGTCGTATTGTTTTATTTTTGTTGAGACCCTTACAATCGCGACATAGATGTTGTGAAGAAAATAAAGCTCGGTAGCCTCCGATGGGCACGGCATCTAGCTCGTATGAGTGAAGATGGACCTGCTCGGAAAGTTCTCTGCGGTAAAATCTATGTGGTGCGACAGCGAGGGAGACCCAATCTCCGCTGGAAGGATGGAATAGACCAGGGCTCACAGTTTAGGGATGCCAAACTGGATTACATCAGCTCAGAATCGGGAGCGGTGCGGAGAACAGTTGCGAGAGGCCTGGATGGGATCCCGGTTGTTGAGCCGTCAAAGTAAGTAAGTAAGTAATCCTCTAACTTCTTTGCTTGTATGGACAAAAGCTTTTGGGCCAAATTTAACATAAAAATCCTTGACCTTATAACATAATTTAAGCTGGGTCAAGTTTCTCTAGATACGAGCAACTGGTCATATATGTATTATTGAAAAACAGTAAAAAAATTAGCGCATTTCAAAATGTAAAAATTGAAAGAAATAATTTCATTAATTTTGCCGATTTATTTTTTCTACGGCCTTCAAAATATAGCGCAGGTTTTTAGCACCAATTAAAAAAACATTTTACTTTAATATTCAAGTGCAAGGCCAGCGTATTATAGCTCTATCGATAGTCGCAAATTTGATTCAAGGTCCGTCGTAATTTGTTACTATGTAACGGATTTACGTCTTTGTCCTCCACAACGGCATATATTTTTTGCGCATTTTGTTGCGCTAAATTTATTTTTAAACCGGGTTGTTGCGGTTGATGGCCATCCATTAAATACAAAATATTCAATTTATTGCAACATTTACACACAAGTTTTAACAGATAGTTCATTTGCACCGGCACTCAAAACTTTTTCTACATAAATGTAACCCACACTTACTTAAATTTTTGAAACTGCTGTTGTTGCTGGATATTATTGATCCAATCAAGCAATTGGAAATCAAGTAAGGGTTTTGATACGAACTCGTAAGAGTCACAAATAATTCAGATTTTTTTTCCACGTGCAAAAACAGGTGGACTTACTTCCGAATCTTAATTACTAAATACTTTCCACAAATTTCAAGATGAGTTCAACAGCGCGGTATGCGTGCTCAAGTGAAGAGGAATATTTTTTGTAGAATTTGTTAAAGTTAATAAACGAATACAATCAGAAAAATGTTGGTAATTTTGAAATTTTTCAGCGGACCAGTTTTTTCCTAGCTGGGCTAATAAATCGTTTAAATAGGATTTTGTATTCTCCTGTTACTTGCATAATTGTTTTAATTTTGTTTTAAGATATTTTTATTCTTATATTGATGTACAGGTCAGCTCAATTTAAAAGAGTGTAATAAGTGAAGAGCCAGCAGCATATCAGCTGAATTTGCTTAAAGTCGCGTCTGAAATTCCCGCGTGAAGAATATTGAAAAAGGTCAGTGCAACCGCTTGACATCACACATTCCGCAGTTTTACGGATCTCGCTCGTTAATGACTTTGCTCGGTTTACAGCTATTCCAGGTTGTTGGTGATGGTGAATGGAGATTTCAAGAAACAGAGAAAAGCTACCTGGCATTCATAGTTCCATTGACCGTTGATACCGTTGATTAACATAGAAGTCACTGAAAGCGAAGCTAGACCAAAATATGCTTAATACTGTTTGGAGTAGAGAGTGGCCAAAAGCTTTATATCTGCCAGGTGCGCAAAGGCCACTAAGTTTACCATCAACTATCAAGAAGCTCAAGTTGCAGCGCAAGAGAAGGGAAAGACGACCTATAGTCATCACTATCGCTGGTAACCGATGCATCTAGCTCTAAGAATGGTTTGTCTACATCTACTCAGTTTAGTAACAGTCGGCTCGCAGGCAAGTAGATCGGCGATCGCTGGTTAAGATTAATGAAAAAGTTTCTTGTCTATTTGCCTTTGGTGAAAGACTCACTTAGCAGTTCGTTGTTGCCCGGTGTATTGCGATCAGTTACTTCATTTCACCGCTAATTCAAACAATTTCACTTTTACTCTTGCGTAATAGTCGCGTAATTTTTGTTTTGGTTTCAAATTGGCATGTATTAAGGTGTGCACTTTATTCCTTTTGCTGATGATATCACAATTTATTGTTAGTTTACCACATTTTTTAACTTAAAACAAAAAGTTGACAAAAGTCCTGGGTAACCTCGGCAGTGCCGTCGCTACATAGTGTGTTTTGGTGTATAAACTAGTGTGCGATCAAATTAACATTTCCGATCGCCCGTTCGAGTTTTAAGAGCGGTTAATTTTTCTTTTAAATATTTATGTGAAAGTTTTGATAAATTTTGTACTTAAAGAAATTTTTAATTAAAGTGACCAATTTCGTTGTGTTAAATATTTTTGCAGTAAGGTGAAATTTAAGCTAAGGCATTTGTGATATATGTATACAAAATTGTATGTTTGTATTCATCAGTTTTTTTTCATTAGTTTATGGTTGAAAATATTACAGAAGTGGAGATTTCAAGCAGGAAGCTTAACGGGTACTACCTTTAGTTGTACTTACCATAATCAGACTATTTTTTTGAGTTTGACTATATTTTCGCAATCCTCTATTATGTAGACCCATATGAAAAAGGAATTCATGTTATGAATGATGCTTTTTTTGTCTTATGAAAATACATTCATTGCAATCATCTAATTGGAATATTTTATGACCAAAAGTACTGAAACCGTGAACGCCAGCCGTGTTTAGAATATTTCGAAAAATTCCTCACATACAATTAAAGCAAAGGAATCAAAACTTAAGGCCCCACACACGGTCAAATTGTCTGTACATCCATGCTGTACCATGATTTTCATCAAACCTATGGGTGCATCAAGTTTTGATCGGCCAACCGGGTCCAAATCCATAGTTTTGGTTGTACATCTGCACTTCGATGTTCATCCAATTTGATCGTGTTTGGGGCTTTAAGAGCTAAGGATCAATTTACTGTGGCCATTCAATAGTCGAAAAAATCAATGGATCGTTTATCTGATAAATTCTGGCTAACCCTAGCTTTCGAAGTAAGCTACCACTAAAACAAAAATAGGGTGAAAAAAGTGATATATTTTATATTTTAACGGTATCTTTTACCAAGAAAAAAAAGTAGAGGTGTCGCGGGCCGCCAAACAGAAGGGAAGCTTTTACGCATTTTTCGGTGGAAGTGTGTATAGAATATATGGATGCTAATATTTTACAGGTTTCCCAATGTTCACAAATATTTTTATTTTTTATACAAATTATATGTTTCTTAACTGGTGTGTTTTTACGAGCTCCGGTAGTTACACCAACGCCCAACGGCCCAACCCCTCTACCAGGAGGACCCGATCCGTGAATTTTACCCCATCAGGTAGGGTGGCCCAGCTATAGTAAATTTCAATAACATGTTAAATACATAATACATAAGACTTAAGTCATGTATTATGTCCTTGGGCCCCTCTTTTAATACGACATAAACTTCTTTTGCTGCCAAAAAGTACCTTCACGCATATCCAAGTAATTTTACAGACTGTGTTGCTATTGATGCACTTCTCTGGACTGACGTTTTCCTTTCACCCATTCTAGGGCCAGGTATTGGGGCAGTTCATCCCTTGTTTAAGAACTTGTCGTACTTCTGTTACTTTATTTTGGATCCTTAGTTTCGTTAATGAGCTATTCGCTGCGCATTAGATCAGTCGCACGAGCTTTGAGGGCACTTAACTCAGCTCAAATCAACTCAATTCAACTCATAATGCATCTATAGTCGCACTTAATACGTAGTAAAAAGCTCATAGTAAATAATACACAGTACATTCTACACAGTACACAGAATATAGTACCTAGTAGACAGTTCATAGTACATACATAGTATCAGGGCAAGCGGTAGTTTGATGAGTTCGTAAGGGTAAACTACTTACTAAAGCGTTATTTACGCCTAAAAATGGCCAACAAGGTGTTTTTGATAAAACTTTTTCGTGGCTTCGAATAATATTTTTTTATTGTCATCTATAGTATATAAATAAAACAGAAGCCGCTGCCATTCCGTCTGTTTGTCCGGGATAAACTCAAAAAGTCCTGCACTGGGTGTACTAATTTTCTCCAAATGTGTTAAAAATAACTTAACTTAAATTGTAGGCTATTTAAATTTCTAATATTTAGTCCCTAAAAGAAATTATTAACAACTTTTACTTCGTCGGCGAGGGAGTTGGTGGGGGAATATTTTTGTTTACATATGAAAAAATCGGTTTTGAGATTAGGTTCTCATATTTTGTAACGAAGTCTTCATAGTAACTAAAAAAATTGCTCAATTTTATCTAAAGAAGAACAAGAATATGTATTATATTCATGAAAACAATGTTGGATAAAGGGAATGTGAAAAAGACACATCTTTCGATCAGTAGATTATTGAAAAAAGCTGAGTTTTGTTGCATCTTTCAGTATAAAAGGTCAGCTGATTGACTACGGTTAAGCCTGGGCAATGCAGGGTAATTTCAGCTAGTATACTATCTGATTATCAAAAACTTTTTGCAGACTTTTGGTCCGTCCGCACGACACAACCTTTGTTCGCGTTACTTAGAGCTTTTAAAAAATATTGGCAGTTGAGTTCGTTGAATAGCATGAATCTTAGGTGTGCCTCTAAATGTAACAAATTTCATTACAAACACTATACACTGAGCCACACTGAATTCGTTCGTAAATGCACGTGATTAATTACAATTCAGCTTGACTGATACATATCACTTCTTTTTGTTTAAGTGTGTGTTCAGCTTTTCCAATAAACAATATCCGCTCCCACGAACTTCAAATTTACATTTTTATTTAGACTACAAGCCCAGGGCAATTTTTGGGGGGTCATGTGAAACAGCACGAATTATATGCAGATCGATACTCCTAAATGAGACGTATACTTCAGGCACTAGGCCGTCACTTTTGCGCGGTACATGTGACCACAGAGGTAAGTTGAATATTCCATCCGGAGGGGTGCTTTTCCGGCCAAATATTCTTGTACGGCAATTCTCATATTGATATATTATAAAAAAAATAAGCTCCTAGAACCTACTGCCGTACAAAAATAATGGTACTTGAAACCAGAAGAATTTTTCAATTTCTGCGAATTTATCCCCCCACAAAGGTGATTTATTCCTGTACGGCATTTCTACATTTCGATTTCTATGCTTTCATAGAGTCATTGCGTGGTTATGCCGTACATATTTGCTGGTTAAAAGATGAGAAAACCCCGACTCAACCCGCCCTTCTTAGTTAGTACAGAGGTGGTCATTTGAACCAACATCAAATTCAATGATCTTAATGATATTTCATAAAACGATAACATTTTTTATATAGCCGTACATTTGTCATGGGACATATGGCTGCAACAGGAAAATTAATTTTCCTCCGAAAAGGATTATTGTTAACGCTAACAATATTTTTTACGGCAATTCGTTAAAGCTTAAAACAATAATGAATAAACCCTAAATGCCGTATAAAAAATGGTTTAAGATGGCTGGAAAAGTATTTTTTCACCCTGAAGAATTCATTTTATTATATCTTACTTCAAGTACATAGGGCAACTTCAAATAATTGAAGTACATAGATATTTCAAATAATTATATTTCAATACAAATACGAACAAAATCTTACCTTATATACTTGAAACTATAATATACTATACTATAGGTAAATTATCACTAGCCAATTTTGAATGTAACCTATTAAGTCCTTCGGCAAGACCCTTTTGGATCACTCCCTGGTGATCTCGATGTCTCAGAAAAATGCATTATTTGCTGTATTGTTTTTCTTGCGTTTCTGATGCACCAAACCATTGCCTAAACTAGTTCGGTTACAATTTCTGTTCTGGATGGTGCACGAGTGGCGATTCTTATTGGCTGTGCATTGTTACTGCTTTCTTAAGGTTCCTGTGCAAATGAACCGCGCGGCGAAGAAGTAATCTCTCCATCTTGGGAGCTGCCCGTCGTCGCTGCACAGCAACCATCCATCCGCACTCTTTACGGCATCCTTTTTAGTAGAGTGCTTTCCCGAGAGCTGTTTCCTGTATTTGCCGTGTTTTCCGCTTTTTCTGCGAGCTTGTTTATCTGCTGCCTTTTATCACGCCGGATACTTCTCTATACCTTCCGGTGTACTTAGTTACATACAAGCTGTAGAAAAATTTCTTGTCGTACTGGTAAAAATGATCTTGTGTTCAACTCGCAAATGCAAATAATTCTTTATTTATAATTATATTAACCATAACTTTTAGACGGCACAACTGAAAATAGGCGGCACCTGTTTTCTTCGTTTTTCTATCTTTGAAGGATTATAATCAGCAATAATATTGAAACATTATTCTTTTTGCTAATGCACAGACCATTTGGAAAATCTTACAAATTGTTGAATTTTGCTGTTTTGTTTTTTATGCATATTTTCATTGGGTACAGTTAACTATAGATGGCTATATTGTAAAACAATAATACTTAGTTACAAGTTGTAGAAAAATTTCTTCCAGTATTGGAAAAAAGGATCTTGTGTCCAAAAAATAGGGTTCAACTCTCAAATGCTGGTGATTGCTTCTTTATATGTATATTAACCACAACTTTTAGACGGCACAGTTGTTAAAAATTAGTTTAGATGTTGACTAATATGTTGGTCTCGGTGCCGTACAGTTTTCAATGACCTTGCACGATACTGATCTAGAAGCGTGATGGGTCGGGGTTTTCTCATCTTTTAACCAGCAAATATGTACGGCATAGCCACGCAATGACTCTATGAAAGCATAGAAATCGAAATGTACAAATGCCGTACAGGAATAAATCACCTTTGTGGGGGGGATAAATTTGCAGAAATTGAAAAATTCTTCTGGTTTCAAGTACCATTATTTTTGTACGGCAGTAGGTTCTAGGAGCTTATTTTTTTTATAATATATCAATATGAGAATTGCCGTACAAGAATATTTGGCCGGAAAAGCACTCCTCCGGATGGAATATTCAACTTACCTCTGTGGTCACATGTACCGCGCAAAAGTGACGGCATAGTGCCTGAAGTTTATGTCTCATTTAGGAGTATCGATCTGTATATAATTCGTGCTGTTTCACATGACCCCCCAAAAATTGCCGTGGGCTTGTAGTCTAATTGTTTTTGGTAGGATATATAGTACACAGTACACTGTACACTCAGTACACTAATTCATAATTTGTCACTCGTAAAAATATGAGTGCTTAAAGTTAACGGTGACGATTTTTCTAGGTTTACTCCCCATAAAACGTCCGGAAAAAAGCTTTGCTTCAAAATATTGCCAGAATATTTTCTCCCTTTACAATAATTGCTAGGGTAATAAAATGTTGGCTGGTTGTTTCTTCAGTTTTTTCTATATTTTGTTTCTTCAATGTTTTATTCAATATTTTCATAAATTGAGGGTTTTATATATTTTTGTTATTTCAATCATTAAAAATGAAAAATGTATAGTTAAAAACAAACTAGTTAGGTAAACAATGCAATACCACCAAGAAACCTCTGGTTCTATAAAAGACCTAATGCGGTGAGGTGCATTAAAGACGTAACTGGCAATAACGTTATTCTTTTCCTTGCACTTGAAGATATGCCATTTATTCAGTTATTGTAGCGTTAACTCTTTTTCAATTTTGTTACCCAATGTTATAGTATCTAATTCTGATAGTGATGAAATCTATAATAATATTCTAGTTGTGCCACTTTCAACATTTTTCCAAGAAATCGAACGAGAATTTTTTTCAGAAGAGAATTTTTTTATTTTCTGTTGTGTTGTTTGATCGGAAGAGAATTTTTTACAGAAGAGAATTTCGTTTTGTGTTTAATTTTTTTGCTATTTTACGTTTTGGGTTTAAAGAGAGGCCCCACTAGTATTAGAATTATGTATTTCATGATATCAACATCAATAATATTCATTTTCTTACGCTATACTTGTGTGTAAAATTTGGCAGTTGTACAATTCCTGCATATGTGAGAACTCGACTAAGAAGTTTCTGATGTTTGAATTTATATTAGACCTTGCACCATGGCCCAAACTTCATTATTTAGCTTTCCCACTCTAGTTACTTCTGACAATACCCTAGACTTTTTACTTTAGAGTAGACTTCTTTGGCCTTATACCACTTTCTCTGAGCTAAATCTTGTACTAGCTTTCTACGGTACTTGTTTGCAAAACATATAAAAACCAATCTTTTGTCCCACGCATATCTATCTGCTTTTTAACCGACTTCAAAAAAGAAGGAGGTTATCAATTTGACCCGTAGGTATTTTTTGGTCCTGTTCATGCATAACTTTGTAATGCAATAACTTTTTTGCTTTACTCTTTTTTTGCTTGAAAGGGTAGTTTCCCACGGTGGTCCCGTGCAATTTTTTTTAATTCTGATAAGGGATTTCGAAGGTAAGCATAAAAAACTGGTAAAATTAGTACACCTACAACGGATAGTAGTATTTCCAAAGGCAGTGAACAAATTACTTTATTGTCGCCAAATTTTTAACGAGCACTTAGTCTAGCGTCTAGGTAAAAGTCTACCGAAGGAAACGTTGCGGGTTCAAATCCCGGATCGGACGGTGTGACTTTTTTACTTTTTTCTCTTCTTTCTTAATCCATTCTAATTGGATTAATGTTCTAAAGAATTGCAAACTCTTCGGTGAGAAATTTCAGGCATACTCATGCAGACTGTAAGAGTATTCCTTTGATTTGCAAAGCTATTTAACACTCTCTCGTAACACACCGGCTTAAAGACTTGCTTCTCGCCCGTGGGGTTACGAGTTCGATTCTTCGGCCTGTGGCAATTTTTTTTTTGAAAAGAATTTCGGGGAATTTTGTTTCATATTAAATAAGTGTTTTTTTTAACTTACTCCGAAAATGCGCAAATACATTACTGCAAAAACTATTTAGTTACTGTCTCGAAAGAAGGATCACTTTTGAAGACTGGACTTCTCACCTTAGGCCACACTTTAGATTAGGCACACCACGCCTAAAGTATTCTCCTATCTCTAATGCTACTTATAATAGGTTTTGTTTTCTTCTTGCCGATAACACAGGTTTTTCAGCGGTCGGTTTTCGGTCTATTGTTTTCGCTTATCGCTTGTAATAATAGATCTAACTGATATAACTGACGTCTTATCATGTCATATCAAACCAGTTAGTATTATAGAAGATCCTCGATCTCATCTTTAGTTATTTCAATTTGGGTTAACTTTTTTCTATTAGTCTTTAAATTAGTCTCAAAATATATTTTTACCAATAAAAAAGCAATTTTCGATTAATTTTTGCAATCCCTCTTCTCAACTTTTCGTATTTTTTACAGCTGCTCTTTCGTCTTTTAGGTTGATTGCATATCATAAATTTGTAAACAAGAATATCTTTCTTTTTTGTGTTGCGTCTGCGTGCGATTTACTCACATTAATGGCCTTTTGTTCAATCAAACTTGATTAGTCGCTCTTAAGTACTTTTTTGCATACCAAATTTTTTTACCTTATTTATGGAAGAAAACTATCAAATATAAAAAAGCTATAATTTTAAAAAGTTAGTATGTAAATCTTACGCCAAACTATATGGACTTGATAAATTTCATCATAAACTTCATTTAGAGCGTTTGGTCATAGACTTGTTGGATAGATCGCTGAAATACTGGTCTATCGGCCCAAAAAGTAAAAAATTACATTGGTCTATTCGCCCAAAAAGTAAAAAATTACATTGTTGAATAAGAATTTTAAATTTTATACTAATAACTATAACTTTTGACAATAATAAATTGGGCTTCAACGTTCATACAGTTTAAATATTTTTTATTTGAGGTACAAAGGTCAGGGAATACTCTTTACAGTATCAGCTACTTTTGTGCTTGATATGTTATTACTTATAAGTTGCATTTGCATGAAGTATAAGAGGGAGATGAGAGATTTACGAGGATTATATTGTACGATTTCGGAAATATGTTTTATTAAAGGTTGTTCCATAATTGAATTGTGCAGATGGATCAATAAGGAACAATGCTTACTGCAGAAAATAAGAGATAAAGGACGATAAAAATAGACGAATCGTAGCCCCAAATCTGTATTAATAAAAGAAAGTGTCTGTCAGTCTGTGTGTCTGCTTGTGCGTACCGTCACGCGTTGGAGCCAAACTAAAAGAGATAGAAATCTGATTTTTTTGTAGATGCATGAATATCCAAACAGGTGACGAAAAGTTTCCGTTTTTCGAAATTTTAATTAGTTTGTTTTTAATTAATTAATTAGTACGTCACCATTTTTTAGGTTCAACGCCTCTTGCAACTTGGTTTTAACCCACTTTCATGTAAACGATCAACCCCAAATTTTGCCCATGTGCATACTTCGTGTGACAATGCAATCGGATCATTTTGTAAAAAAATCAAGATGGCGGAATTGCAATTGTGTTCTTCGACCCCGGCGGCATGGGTATCAAATGAAAGGGTATGACAAATAGAATACTATTATCTGTGTGGCGTCCTTTCAAATTCAAAATGGCGGCCAACACACAATGGCGAATTACCTTTTTCTTTACAAGCCACTCGGTATGGGTATTAAAAGAAAGGGTATGACAAGTAGAATACTATTAACTGTGTGGCGTCATTCCAAATTAAAAATGGGGGCAAACACAAAATGGCGGCCAACCCAAAATGGAGGATTACCTTTTTCTTTACAACGTGCTCGGTATCGGTATGGGTAAAGAGTGTGGCAAGTAGAGTACTATTAGCTGTGTGACGTCATTCCAAATTTAAAATGACGACCAACACAAGATGGCAGAAGACATAATATAATAAAAAGTAAAAAATATAACCTATCATCTTGAAATTTTGCACATAAGCATAGTTCGCGTGACAATGCAATCGTACCATTTTGTAAAAAAATCAAGAATTTTGCAATTGTGTTCCCGACCCACGGCATGGGAATTACATGAAAGGGTATGACAAATAGAATACTATTATCTGTGTGGCGTCCTTTACAATTCAAAATGGCGGCCAACACAAAATGGCGGATTACCTTTTTCTTTACAACGCCTCGGTACGGGTATCAAATGAAAGGCTGTGACAAGTAGAATACTATTATCTGTGTGGCGTCATTCCAAATTCAAAATGGCGGCCAACACAAAATGGCGGTTTACATTTTTCTTTACAAAGCCCTCGATATGGGTATCAAATGAAAGTGTATGACGATTGACGAGTATAGCACAATAAGCTGTGTGGAAGACATATAATAGACTAAAAAGTAGAAAATAAAATATATAGTTTAAAACAACTAAAAAATACACTTTTATTTTAAAATTAACTAAAAAGTAAAAAATAATTTTAAACATTAAGTTTTTATTGGTCCAGCCAGTATATGGGAAGAGCCTACCTTTCGAAATGTAAAAAAGCGCCAGAACATTAAATATAGTTTATCCTGAAGCTCTTTGAAAAAATGCCGTAACATCTGCTACATGTCTGATTATATGCTGGACATTTTTTGCCCTTTCTGTTCGTCTCAACCCGAAATGAAAAAAACAGAGACGAAATGTGTGTGTAATGTATTTATTAGATTTTTTAGGGTACCAAATTGAGCATTTTTGGGCCAAATTTGCAAAATTTATTACCTTTTTGGCGCTTTTTTTTGGGAAACACAAAAACGAGGGGTGGAGGGCGCCATGAGGGAAGTTCTGCACAGGGCGTCTAATCCTCCGGCATAGCAAAATCTATGCGGACGATTCTAAATATGTATGGCTAGGTGTCTGTTGTAGTACACAATTTTTCATCATCGAATCTTAAAAAAGTTGTAACTTAGGTACTCTAAATATTTTTAAGTATCCAAAATCAGTTTTTGCAGATTTGTCCTTTTTTTCATTATATGTTTTTCCTACCGCGGGCTGTGCACACACAATCTTTTTTTATTGAAAGGCGTTGCAACGCACGTGGGTTTTTGCTAGTAAAACCTATTTCGCACTAGTCCCGGTCCTAAAAAATCAAGAAATCTCAAGACAAATCAAAATGAGAGTATATAAAACATTAATCCGCCCAGTCCTATGCTATGGGTCTGAAGCTTGGACAATGAGGAAACAAACAGAAAATCATCTCAAAATATTCGAAAGGAAAATTCTAAGGAGAATGAATGGCCCATTAGAACAAACAAAGATATTGCAGAGATGTATGACGAAATAAATGTAGTTGCATACAAAAAATTGAATAGACTACAATGGCTCGGATACGTTGTACGGGCTTCGGAAGAAAGAATGCTAGCCATGATTTTTAATGGTAGACCATCAGGAAGGAGAAAAGTGGGACGATCAAGAAAGAGGTGAATAGATGACTTCACATAGCAAACTGGAGAGAACCAGCACTTCAAGATGCCCGAGCCTTGCATGGACTGTAGCGCCATTTAAGAAGAAGATAAGTATTTGCTTAAAAATACTGTCGTTAGTACTGCTGACTCGATCTTAGGCAGAAGTCGTAGAGATCGGAACGAATGGTTCGATAATGAATGCAAGCAGGCAACTGAACGTAAGAATGCTGCGTACCGAGCAATTCTGCAGTCTCAGAGATCACGGGCACGCGAATAGGAATAAAAAGAGCTCAGAAAAGAAGAAAAGGGAATTTCCAGACGAAAAAGGAAGCCTAGGAGAATAATCTCGTTTGGGAACTAGAACAGTACAGAGAGCGACGGCCGCACCAGGCGCAGGAATTCTACCGAAGAGTCCGCGGTGTGACGCAATTCACACAACGTTGCACGCACTGCAAGGACAAAGAAGGGAATCTGATCACCGATCCTGAAGGCACATTGGAGCGATGGGAAGAGCACTTTCATGAATTGCTAAATGGCGAGCTAACTGAGGATTTAGAGGCTCCACCAATATCTGATGATAATCCTACGCTGCCATCACCAAGCTTGGGAGAAGTTAGCCATCACACGGCTCAAACACAACAAGGCGTCGGGTGCAGACGGCATCCCCGCGGAGCCAATTAACTATGGAGGGCGTACACTCCACCAAGCGGTTATGAAATAATTGTGCAAGTATGGGAGCAGGAAGCGATGCCAGAAGACTGGAGAAAGGGCATCCTCTGCCCGGTATATAAAAAGGGGATATCAGAGCGTGCACTAATTATCGCGGTAAAACGTTGTTGAGTACCGCGTATAAGATATTCTCCGCTATCCTACAAAATAGGATGGTCCCATACGCTAAAAACATCATAGGTCAATACCAGTGTGGCTTCAGCTCAGGCAAATCAACAACTGATCAGATTTTCTGCCTCAAGGCTATGGAAAAATTTCTAGAGTTTCAAAAACTCAATTCAACACCTCTCCATAGACTTTAAAGCCACCTATGATAGCATAACCTGATTAGAACTCTACAAAGCCATGAGAGAATTCGGCATCTCCAATGGCCCAATCTACACTAGTAATCCTTCAGCTGCGACGTCTTAAATGATTATAACAGTGCGCTGATCGATGTTAAACTTTATTTTTTAGAATGATTCAAAGAACTGTTTGTTTTATTCCATAATAATTGGAAATCATTAGTACACGCCAAAATCTCCTAGGTATTTTGTAAAGTAGCTGAAAGCACCGTTTCAAACCATCCAAAAATGCTACGATTGGCCAGAAAAGTTATTGTGGAACGACGAAAAAGCATATACATATGTATGTAAACGATTGTGACAATTCGAAATTAAAATTAGCCGCAAATCATTAATAACATTTTTATGTCTGCAAACTTAAAAAAATATTGCTATTTTGAAGTCGCGTCGAAGGTTACTTGGACGTACACTGGCGAGCAACTGGTTAGGTACACCGTATACCTTAAAAATGTCTTGTATCTCAAAAACGCGATGGTATATCGAAATAACCTTTTGATGCTTTCATGGCTTGCTTGAATCCTTTTAATTAACAGTAATTTCTAGAGCTATTGTTTATTCGATTTTTGCCTGGGTGCACTTGACTAAAATTGTTCATTTTAAAGAAGAGCAACTGGTTAGGTACCCTAAATATTTTTGGACGGTGTAACTGTATGTGTCAGGTAATTTATTAGCAAACATTTTTTCGGTAAAGTTTTAACTTAAATATTTAAGAATGGGCAAGAAAAACCAGTTGTCAAATGAAGAATTTGGCAAAATAATAGCCTTACAAGAAGAAGGATATTCAGGAAGGAATATAGCAGAAAAAATTGGTCCTACTGTCAACGTAGTATGCAGTTTTCTACGAAATCCTGAAAATTATGGGAAAAATTACAAAGGGGGGACAAAAGAGCGACTAATGAGTGATATTCGGCGTCAGACACTTAGAATTGCATCGAATTCTACTCTATCTGCACGTCAAATCGGTACTCTAGTGGGGACTTCGGCAAGTATTTGGACTGTACGAAGGGTCAAGGATCATAAAGCAGAGCCCAATAATAAAACGACACCGTTTAACCGAAAAACCAGGGTTTAAACAAAGACATCAACATGCTCGTCTGCAGTTTGCTCAGCAGCACATGTGCTGGAATGACGAAAGGAAAAAAGTTATCTTTTCTGATGAGAAAAGATTTTCTTTGGATGGCCCTGATGGATTGTCGTACTATTTTTACGATATTCGGAAGGAGGAGAGACATTTATCACGCCACCGTAGCAGAGAAGGCTCAATTATGATATGGGGAGCTATTACCTAAAAAGAACCTGTGGAAATTAGAATTTTAAAGGAAGGCAGAATGCAAAAAAGTACGCACAGCTACTACAGAGAGCTACAGCTTATTTTGACGAAGTAATGGGAGGGACGGATTGCATTTTCCAACAAGATCTGGCAGCCATTCATACTGCGCGCCGAGTTAAACAATTGTTGCAGGCAGAAAACATCACAGTTTTAGATTGGCCATCTTTGTCACCGGATCTAAACATCATAGAAAATCTCATGGGAGGTTTAACAAGGAAAATTTATGAAAATGCCAAATAATATGAGAAAATTGCAATGCTGGAAGAAGCCATATTATAAAAAAAACTGTATGAATCCATAAATCAAAGAATTTTTGAAGTTGTAAGGAATAATAATAAAGTTACTCATTATTAATTGATAAAATAAACTACACCAATAAAATTGTGTTTAATTTTATTAATTTATAGTACTTCATTTCTCGATTCTATCTGTTTCTTTTTAGTGTACCTAATCAGTTGCTCCGCTTTAAAATGAACAATTTTAGTCAATTTCCCCCAGACAAAATTCGAATAAACAATAGCTCATGAAATTACTGCTGATTAACTGGATTCAAGCAAGCCATGAAAGCATAAAAAAATTATTTCGATATACCATCGTGTTTTTGAGATACAAGACATTTTTAAGGTGTACCTAACCAGTTGCTCGCCAGTGTATGCGATCAACCACACGTGTTTCTTTCACTATAAGATTTGAACGTTTCTTTATAAATCGCCAAGCATCAGAAGTTTATGTTGATTAGTAATTTCAATAGCTTTTTATTTATAGACCCTACGTGCTTATTTTAGTAGTACATATCAGAAACATGTTTGTCAAATCCAAAGAAATATTTGTCTGCCAACGCCTAAAACCCGGTTTTCTTTTTTCAAAACAAGCAATAGCCAATATTTATGTCACTGGTAATATTACTTTTATTTTCTCTTTGACAGATTTTGGCACTGCAGTTTGCTGCGTAGCATTGCACATACACCATGAATTTTGGATGGTTTATTAATTGATATTGCTTTTTGTGCACAAGCTTACCATATTATACTTAGTACATACTAAAAATGTTCCCTTATATTAAATAGCTCGAAATATCTCTTCAAATTACTTCTTATATAAATTACTCTTTATGCGAAATGAACTGCTTTGAAAACGAGCCCTATGTAGTGATTGTGAAATATACGAATTACACGCTCACTTCTTACATGCATATCTTCATGCGTAAGCAGCAACTATACTTTTATTTAAGTAGTAGAGATATACCGATTCTAAGCCGGCTTAGAACCGGCATAGGATTTTGGGGTGTCTGAAAGCTCGTTGTCTACGTGTACGAGGTGTTTTAGGTTTGTGTCTTGGATAAGGTGGACCCGGAGTGACAGGTGGTAATGGCGGAAAGCTCTTCCTCCACTTGCACAGGGTATTTTAGGTTTGTGTCTTGGATAAGGCTACCCAGACCCGGCATAGGACTTGGTGCTGGTGCAGGGTCCCCATGGGATTTGAGTGGGGTGATGGGTGAAACTCTTCGTGTTTGCCTTGGATGGAGATGATGCAGGAGTGCCGGTGGTTGCGAAAGGTTTTCGTCTACGTGTGGGGTTGTTTTGTGTCTTTGCTAAAAAGTGATGCGAGGTGTGAGCGCCATCTGTGTGAAGCTAGTTGAACTTCGGTGCCACGGCTTTGGGTCTTGGTTGGATGGAGATGATGCAGGAGTGCCGGTGGTTGCGAAAGGTTTTCGTCTACGTTTGAGGCTGTTTCGGGTCTTTGATAAAAAGTGATGCGAGGTGTGAGCGCCACCTGTGTGAAGCTAGTTGAACTTGGGTGCCGCGAAGGTGCGTTGGCCATTAGTGATAAGATGGCACCTGTCGCGAGATATTGTCAATGCTGCAAGTGTTGTGAAATTAAAAAAGTCAAAGTTGTGAAATTAAAAAAGTCAAAGCTGCGCTGCTCGGGCTTTGAACCCGGGTGATCGGCAGCTTAAGAGACCTGCGGGTATTGTTATTTAATTTGTGTATACAAGCGCTGAGCCAGCGATCGAGCGATCTAAAAAAAAATAGAATTTTCTTATTTTTTGATCATGCTGCGTGTGCGTGTGAATGGAAATAGCGATATGTTTTATGATGCGTGTGAAAATTAGGATATTAAATAGAACAAATATTATTTTTTATTTTTGTAAAATCGTATAATTATTATTTATTACGCCACAATGGGTTGAAGAGGCGCTTTTTATTGTTTCGGATATGATGTGCATTTTATATATTTGTTTTAGAACCGTAAAAATTATGGTTTCCGCTTCCATTTTCAGCGTAAAAATTATTATTATAGTTAACAGGGGGGCATCAATCTGTATGAACTTAAATATATATGTTTTCCCATGCTGTCCAGTATTAATTACGTGGAAATTTTTTTTATTGTTGATGTCCTGTAAGGCTGCATCTGATAGTGAGTTGTACCTGGCTGGTAGCAAAATCTGATATTCTTCTAAGTCCAGGCGAATTCGAACGCCATACACCGTTTCAAGCCTGCTGGCAGATTTGATTTTGTATGGAGTTCCAAACTGCATATCAGACATCCTTAAGTAAGGCGAATATTCCAGACTTTTAAGTTCTGCTGCTGTATCCATGTCTTCTTGCTGCTGCTGCTGATGCTCTTGATCTCCAGGTTGTTGGGGTTGAACTGCTGTCGATCTTCTTCACAATCCTCATTATATATATCTCAATTTAGAAACATGATTGAACTTGTCCATGAATCCCCGCAGTGATGTGGAGCTTGGTCATGAATACCCTTGTCCCAAACCCTGATAAAAACGCGAGTTATGACTCATTCGATACTCTCCACGATCTTGAAAAAAAATGTTCTCTCGAGACATCATCATCATCATCATGAATATATAGCATCCCAAACCCTGATCAAAGCGCGAGTTATGACTCATTCGATACTCTCCACGATCTTGAAAAAAAAAATTTCTCTCGTATACTACTTCGGTCCGCCATTAGTGATAAGACGTCACCTGTCGCGAGAATTTGTCAATGCTGCAAGTGTTGCGAAATTAAAAAAGTCAAATGATGCGTGTGAAAATTAGGATATTACAGTGACATGCGCTTTGGGAAAATCTTTGATTCAATTATTATGTATATAAGCACCTAAAGATTGAAATGTAAGGTTAGTTTTCATCTGGTTGCGGTGATGAGCGGTTATAAGGATTCTACCAGATTGCTTGAGGAAAAGGGTGATAAAGGAAGCAAAGTAAAAGAATTAAAATATCAGCTAAATTCTCTATCAATTAAATCGGTGCAATCATCATCATCATCATCATCTGGGAGTAAAGATACTTCTTCTTCTTCTTCCATACGATATCAGCAGATAAAAGATAAGTAAATATGAGCGTTCCAAAATTTCTCGAAGAATACTCAAGCGTTCTGCTGGAGGAGCATAAGGATAAAATAGAGAAACTGTACAGATATGTTCAAGAATATGAGACTGCTGGAAAAGTTAATTCAATACATGGAGTACATTACAATAACTGCCCATGGTCGAACGATAAGACAACCTGCGGACCGGATACATGTGGATGCTGTTTTGTGGAGCGGTACAAAAAGGCAGTTCAACGCCTAGTAAATTTTTATGTGAGGATCACCAAAAGCGGTTGCAGAGAATGCAGAAAAGGGTTCGATTTATACTAGCGCCAGAAGTACACATCATGCATGTATGGAATTTTGCTTATAGAGCTAGCCGCATGGGAAGATGGCATATATGTGCCCTTGATAGATGCAGATTTCAACAGAGAATCATCAATACAAGTAAAATCCTGGAACCTATATTGAACCAACATCATCGTGAGAAAATATGTAATACTAGATTTGAAAATAAAACAAATATGTTATAAAAAATGCCTTTTTTTATTTAACTTATAATACATCATTAGCATTTATCCAAGAATTATGTTCTGGTGAAAACCCTAGCCATTTAACATAAATTTGAACACCACTCTTTTTCAATATTTTTTCAACAAGGTAGAGATCCGGATGTTGAGCTTTCTGCAATTCTTTTTCATAGAACCCTCCTTTAATGGGGTTGCCCTGGTAGTCCTCAAGTTGATATGTCACTGGATTAGTCAGTTGAACTTTGGAGATTTTGAAGATTTCAGTTGTCCAGTTTGGTGTGTAGCCTTTATCAAATACATGTTTATATTTGCTTATACGGACGCGGTCTCCTACTTTATATGCAGATGAAGGGGCAATTTTGATGTGATTATAGGCTGTAGCTAGAAGCAACTTCTCATTTGCCCTATTGACATCACAAGGGCGCATTTTGATTGTTCGATGTCTTTTCGCATTGTATTGTGATAGCAGCTTTTTCACCATAGAAAACCATTTGTAGGATCCATTCATGCTAAATTCCTTCCACATCATGCTCTTTAAAGTTCGATTGAATCTTTCCACTATTGATGCCTTAAGCGATGTATATGTTGAGTAGTGGCTAATTTCATATTTGCTCATTAGCTGTTGAAAGTGTGAGTTGTAGAATTCCTTGCCATCATCTGTCTGCAAATTGTTAGGTGTACGTCCTTCTTTGAATATTGACTGCATCGCTTCTGTAACTTCTGGACCGGTTTTTCTTTTAATTGGCATAGCCCAGGCATATTTAGAAAATGTATCAATTACAGTCAGTAAGTAGCGGAATCCTTTGTTTACATGTTTATATGCATCCATTTCCACCAAGTCAGCCTGCCACAAATCATCCAGACCTTTAATGATAACTCTCCGTCTAGTAAAATTGCGGCGAGCAGGTTTGTGGAGCTCATTCACTACTTGCCTCTTACTCATAGACGCCATCTTGCGGTTTTTTAATTATACTGGAGAATATAAATTTTTCAATTTTTTCAATTTCACCATTTATATACAGCGTGAGATTTTGTACTGCTTTGCTCACGCTTTTCTGTATTTCATCATCAACATAGTTTTTAGTTGCAGCGTCAACCTTTTCTTTTGGATCGCCTAGGTTTTTGATTCTTTTCAAGGCAAGATCATAGTCGCCATCTAACGTTAAATTAAAACCGTTTCCTTTTGCCCCCTGTTCGCCTTTGGGGCCGGCAGCACCGTCTTTTCCAGGAATTCCAGGGGGGCCGCGATCACCCACTGCCCCAAATTTTTGCCGTTTAGAAGATCGACCAAACTTGTCAACGCTCATTTCCGAAATGTAAATAGTTTATGCATGCGCGAATATTTATACTATAATGCCAGCTTCCCGCAACTCCTCAATGATTGACACTATTTCATTACTATGGCTATTATTCCCAGCTTGCTGTGATGCTACCAATATGCGGAGCCTATCAACTAGCTCATTGGGATCATCCCAATATATGTAGTCGACATTTTTCTTCGGAATTTGCATTATTCCCGTTCCAGTACGAGGAGTGCGAATCAACTTTTTTATAATGTTTTTATATTTGAAGCTATTTGTTCCTTTTATTTGCTGGTTTTCCTTAAAATCACGTCTGTAAATGCATGCATCATTTGCAATTTCTTGATAATTGCCCATATCGTACATTGAGTAACCTTGCGGCTTTTTCATAAAAAGTAGTTCAGCTAAGCCTTCAGTTATCTTATAATGCTTGCCGCCTATAAGAAAATTTTCTCCGTCAACTTTTAAGATCGAGTTACCGATATTTAGCATATCGTTGCGATAGTACACGCCATAAATTTTATCAATTTTCGTGCTATCATTTTCAAGTAGTTGTTTATATTTGTTTAGTATCTGGCCGGGCTCTTTTGTGGGGGTTACAAACTCTTCATCCTCATCATCATCATCATCAGAATAATCCCTAAGAGGGGTGCTAGGTGATTCCAGCTTTAAATATTTACGTGCAGGCGGTGTGTTTGCTTCTTCATTGCTCTCTTGTTTAATTTCTTCTTCTTCTTCTTTTGGTTCAAGTTTCACTGATGCTGCTGGTGTTGTGAGCTTTTTCAGCGTGGCGGTTATTGGTTTAAAGGTTTCCTCTAATTGAGCTTCTGATTCAATTTTACCAGTCTTGAGAGCTTTATACTTTCTTCGTATAGCATTGCGTGTTTTTACAATATCTTTCAACAACTTTTCATTCATGTTGCTAGACTGGTGGTTACAGCTACAATGATATACAGCTATGCTAATAAGCACTTATATACAAATCAGCTAGACATGCTAGACAAACCTCGTAGACCTGACCAGCTGATTAGATTGGCTTCTTTATAGACTCATGAAAGCATCAAAGCCTTTTCGATATCGACCTTTATTCATGGGGCTGTCCTTATCAATTACTAAGAATCCATATTTGTCTTTCCAACAGTTTGCACACGCCTTTCTGAACTTTGCAAATTCCATATCACTATTTACATGATCATTGTGTATATGCTTCAGGTTCAAATCATCTTGTTTGAATATGATTAGAAAGTTTGCATTATCGCGGATAAGATGCTTTGGTATATGTGTATATGTCTGACAGAGGTAAAAGCTATCAATGCCGTTATGCCGTCCCATACAAAAGTAGGCTCTAATATTATTTTGTTTATCGCAGGCCACATCATCAAAGATGAAAATTGAGTTTGGCTTTGCTTCCTCTGGCGGTATAACGTCACAGTTGTTAGAAAACGTATAATAGCCCAAGCCTGATATGTGAGCTGCAACTTCTCCTAAATATTGGTATTTCGGCTGACTTAGCGATTTTGAGTAAATGTATATATTCTCGAATCGCAGGCCGTTAGGATGCTCCAGTAAACTTAGCATAACATTTGTCTTGCCGCAATTCGATGGTCCAACAATAATTCCTCTTATACTGTTTGGCAGCAGCACTCCATGCTTCTTCTTCAATGCACTTGTAATTTCCACATCAGTATTTCTAACTGGTAGGCACGCTTGCTGCTTGATAAACTTCATGTTGAACACTAACACAACCCCTATAAATACCAACACTTTTATAGATTTTTATCAGTCTTGCTGTAAACCTATAAAATGATTGACCATAGCGAGAAGCGCATCATTCACCGAAAACCTACCGAGGGGAGAGGTCTATTAAACTCACTTATAAATAAGTTACCATTTGAGCTTCATCTCCCAGGATATCAGTACTGCGGTCCAGGAACAAAATTAGCTAAAAGACTAGCACGTGGTGATCCAGGCATCAACCCACTCGATGCAGCCTGCAAGCAGCATGATATTGCATATCGCGATCATAAGGACTTAAGCGACCGACATATAGCTGACCGTATTTTAGAAGAAAAAGCCTGGCAACGAGTTACATCTAGAGACGCTAGCTTTGCAGAACGTGCTAACGCGCTATTAATAACAAACGCCATGAAAGCTAAAATCAAAGTTGGAATGGGCGCCAAGGCAAAAATTACCTGCTCGAAAAAGAAGAAGAAGAAGTTACGTCCATCATTTCGTGTAGCCGTTCGCAATGCTCGGAAAATTTTAAAGCTTAAAAAACCAAAAGACCTGTTGGAAGCTACTAAAATTGCCCTAAGTGCAGCAAAGAATGTTATCAAGGGAAAGAAAAAATCATACACTACACCTAGAGTGATACCAGTGCCTAAAGTAGGAGGTGTTTTACCGTTCCTCATCCCGCTTTTTGCAGGTCTTTCAGCCGTTGGAGCGCTATCTGGAGGTGCAGCAGGCATAGCTAAAGCTGTAAACGCTGCAAGCAGCGCACGTCAGGAGCTGCAGGAAGCGAAGCGTCACAATGAGTCAATGGAAGCTATAGCGCTAGGAAAACGCGGGCAAGGATTATTTCTAAAGCCATATAGGAAAGGACTGGGACTCTTCCTCAACCACCAACCAAAAAACTACTAAAGACGCTACCCAAAAGAGCACTCAATGAAAATGATCTGCGTAAATATGCACAGCATATAGCCCACTTTAGAGGAGTATTTATGCGCGATCAATTACCTAGAAAACCGTGGACAAATGAGAGCGGAATTATAAATCTAGATGTTTCATCTGGACCTGGAACGCATTGGGTAGCGTACAAGAAGAATGGAAATATCATAAATTACTTTGACAGTTTTGGAAACCTGCAACCACCGCGGGAAGTTGTAAATTATTTGGGCGATGCAGTCACATACAACTATACTGCTCATCAAAATTTCAACTCAGTGATTTGCGGCCACTTGTGCTTAGAATTCTTACATAGTAATGTATAAATAAAGGCCTTCAAGTGTAAACATAGACATTTCATAACAAGTAGCCATGTCGATAACACTCTCTCTTACTGGCAATACATCGGTTCTCACCGCCGAATACTTTCCTCCGTTGGACTTAGCTGGAGACTACGTTTGCGGATTAATTGATTTTCAAACATACAATTCTATACCGAATATTGACGAGAGCAACAATTTAATGCATGTGGGGGATGCATGTATCGAAATACCTGTTGGATCATACGAGATTGATGACATAGCAGCTTCAGTGCAGCAAAGTTTAAATAAGAGCGGTAGCAGCAGCAAGGCAGCAGTGTTAATAAGAGCAAACAATAATACCTTGAAGAGTGAAATAAAAGCCTCTGAAGTTATACATTTTGATAAAGAGCGATCTATCGCACCGCTGTTGGGATTTGGAAAACGTGTATTGGAAGCAAATATACTGCACACATCAGATCTACCAGTCAATATTATAAAAGTTAATACTATACGCATTGAATGTAACATCATATCAGGCTCATACATCAACAATAAACATGTGCATATGCTGCATGAATTTGCTCCAGCTGTGGGACCAGGCTATAAAATAGTAGAGGTTCCCGCGAATGTAATCTATTTACCTGTGAACGTCAAACGTGTAGGTTCACTCACACTAAAGCTCGTTAATCAGGACGGAGATTTAATAAATTTTCGAGGTGAAACGATAACTGCCAGACTACATTTAAAGCCTGAGAATGATAATCTACGACGACAACGGGAGCAATAAGCATATATACAGGATGAACTTCAGGGAAAACATTATTCAACCGACGACCTTGAAGCGAACAAGACGTCAACTGAGAGCTGATAATATACAATTTCTAAAATCAATAGGACTAAATTTGAAGCCATGAACAACATCTTGGACATTACTGAAGGCACGAGCCATGATAATAGCATAACAAAAATTGACTACCACACCTACTCATCGTTCACATCATCATTCAAAAATAGCGACGAAACCCGCATTCCAGTGCAAAACCAAGACCTGTATATCCTGCCAGCTGAAAGTTTCATATACATTGAGGGAACAGTAACTAAACCTGATGGAACAATATCAGACACTGCACGGCTAGTAAATAATGCTGTAGCGTTTCTCTTTGAGGAAATTCGCTATGAGATCAACGGCGTTGAAATTGATAGAACTCGAAATCTTGGAATAGCAACAACACTAAAAAATTACATATCATTAAACCCAAATGAGAGCCGCATGTTATACAACGCTAGCTGGTCGCCAAATGAATCAATTAGATCTGCCGATGGATTCTTCAATTTCTGCATCCCTCTAAAAACGTTGCTGGGCTTTGCTGAAGATTACAAGAAAATTATCGCCAACGCTAAACATGAACTCATATTAATACGAAGCAGGATGGATGAAGATGCAGTCATATCGCCAAAAGATGATGTAAACATTTCAATATCGAAACTTCAGTGGCGCATCCCCCATGTTAATGTTGCCGACCATGAGAAAATTGGTTTATATAAGATCATTGAAAGCGGCCGTGAAATACAAATACCATTCAGGAGCTGGGACATATACGAGTACCCCACCCTACCAGCAGCGACTCATCATACGTGGTCTGTCAAAACATCATCACAGTTGGAAAAACCCCGATATGTCATACTAGCTCTACAAACAAATCGTAAAAATGATAAAACGAAGGATGCCAGCAAGTTTGACCACTGCAAGCTGACAGATGTTAAAGTGCACTTGAATTCGGAATCATACCCATATGATGATTTGAACCTGAAATTTGATGCTGATAAATATGCTCTCCTATATGATATGTATATAAAATTCCAAACCTCATACTATGGACGTCAGTTCCAGTCGCTACTCTCAAGGGAAGAGTTTATGCGTGATGCTCCGATCTCGGTCATTGATTGCTCCCGACAAAACGAAACCATCAAAACAGGTCCTGTGGATATAAGGCTGGAATTTAAAACGTCGGAAAACGTCCCCGCCAACACAACAGCATACTGTTTATTGCTGCACGATCGAATTGTGGAATATACACCTCTAACCAACGAAGTCAGGAAAATTGCTTGAAATCAACAACAACAACAACAACAAATGGCTTTTCTTGCATAATACACCAAGAAGGCTGATGTGCTCTGAAAAATGTTTTTGTAATAATGGATTTTTTAAATAAAACAAATTTTTTATAAAACATTATATATATTCCTTTATTCATACTATATTTGCATTTTTGCACGTGTGTGTTTTATTCTACACCCAAGTCTCCTTGCTGCTGCTGCTGCTGCGCTGAAAAATGTCCCCATGGCAGTGTGTCGATCCCGTTGTCCATAATGTGGCGTTTATCATCCTGTGGATTTAAAGCGATCTTTGTTTGGTTTAAAGTGAACACTTTATGGCCATATGAACGAATGCTTTTTTGCTCAGCTAACTTGCTTTTTGAGTTTTTCAAACATTCAATGTAATCGCTAATGTGCAAAGTTTTCGTTACAACGTTCTTCTTCACTCCTTTTGCTTTTTTCACCTCATCAACATCGTCTATTTTAAGGGCGTACATTTTTGACCTTAAACCTACAAACAATGTCATTATTCTACCATTTAATTCGTCTTTCATCAATCCAGGAACTTTTTTATTTGCTTGCGGTATATTATACTGGTTGTTCATAGGATAATCACTAGTATCAAACTTATCAATGTTTCTTTTCATTATATTGTATACATCAGCATTTTTTATTTCATATACTAATGAATCCGTATCCATGTACATTATTTTGCATTTATCAGCATCCAACTCTTTTAGCATAAAATCATAATGGAATTCGTATAGTGCTATTTTAGAAATATCGAGAATTGCCATGCCGATGTATAATGGTTTGTCGAATTTAACAACCAGTTTTCTTAATTCAACTGCTACTAAATTTTCATTGAATATTGTGCGACTATGGAAATTCGGTGCTGCAATGAGGTTTCTAGCACCATGCCGCCCCTCCCACTTTGTGCATAGTTTTATGTTTGAATATTTTCGCACATTTTCCATAGTTTTCCCAAAAACAGCATTAACCGTTTTCTTATATTGGTTCTTCTCATAGGCATTTTTGGCTTGTTGTCTTTTATTTGTATTTAAGTCTACGTATGGTTTAAGCCATGGTGATTGATTGAACTGCAGAATGCGATGAATTTTCTTGAGTATTAATCCATGAGATAAACATTGTTTCAGGTTGCGGTAATGTATGACATATTTTTCTTTGGTGTATAAAGTGGTTAAAAGTTTACCTTGTTTTGATCCTGGCGGTGTTGAATGAGTGGGGCAAAATGGAATATCTTTATGCAAATTATGCAGCTCCTTCGGGTATTCAAGATCTACCTCCAACATGTAGCCGATCGGCGAATTATCATCAACATTCATAACATCAACATTATCAATCCATTGAAAATTTCCGGTTGGAAGATGCTGCGACATGGCCCACCCATATAAATTATTCACATCGTAGTACATCAGATATTTTATTTCTTCATCCGGTTTAAATACATCCATATATTTATTGTTGGCTTCACTATATCTGCAGCAGCATTGACTGATTCCACCTCGGCAAGATTTTTCAATAAATAAGAGAATATCAACATCCATTATCCTTTCTAAGCTCACTTTCGTGTAGTACAGCATCACAGCCCATGTATATCCAGGTAGTGTGAAGACGTGTGCCGGGTCAAGTTTGTAAGTCTCGAGTGCCACAGCTCTAAAATTTGTAAAAATATCTGCCAGCAGAAGAACATCTGTTTTTAAATACAAATCTGAATACTCTCCCAGGCTTTTAATGTTAAATTTTTCCCACACTTTTTGCGCATGTTCATAATCTTTTTCTGTTATCGGTTCATCAATCATTTTGTTATAAAAATGCTCCATGCCGGGTAAACTATTGCACTCCAATTTATCCCATCCATCGATGTAGTCATATGGAAAAACTCCTTTGCGCGTGAGAAGGTTGAAGCTTTCATCATCCAAGTCTTGCCACTGAACTTTTGTTATTTTTAATTTTTCCTTCGGCATCAATCCTGCTAATTTATCCAAAGATTCATCCATAAATCTATAGGAATCGATGAATCTCAGCTTGATGGTGCTATTTTCAATGTGTTTCGTAAATGAAATGTACCGCTCTTTGTTCAACGGCAAAAGATCCACTTTTCCTGGTATCGTTAATGCTACATCCTTGATTATGAAATGTGCATCATATCCTGATAAATTGTGGAAAATGACTGGGATGTTGCGGCAATCATTATAATTGAGGTTGCATCTGTTGTGTGCAGGTCCACGGTATTTGCCCGTGAGATGGCAGTGGTCTCTCACTATGATTTCATCACGGAGCAATAGTCCCTCGCATATATGACAGTATGGATGATTTAATTGAAAGTTTTTTTCCTGTGCTGATAACGGTGCTAGTGGTTTTATATCCTTTATTTTCTGCTCAGCTATAGTTGCGATTTCCTGCAGTTGTAATGTAAACCACTGAAGACATGTTTTTCCGCGATTTGATCGGTAAATGATAATGAGTCATCGTAGTAGCAGTGAAAATATAATCCGATGCTATGAACTTCATGTTCTTGAATTTTCCTCGTCTTATCACCATCACTGTCACCATCGGTAATAGGTAGCAATATCGACTCCAAATCTGCATATACTGTAAATGGCACTGGGTTCTTGTAATTATAGTTTTTAAATCTTATATATTGCTCCTTGTGAAAAGCAACTTTACAGTCATTCACCTTTTCACACTCGGGCACGTGCGCTGCGAGTTTTTCCTCAGTAGTAAAATAAAATAAACATCTATCGCAGATATATTTTTTGTGACCCCATTTAGATGTCTGCCCGCTCACCAAACGCGATAAGTTTTTGATCCAACAGAAATGATAAACAATATCAATATCACTATCACCAGCACTAACACCATCATCATCATCATTGTCATCATCCTCACTGCAGTCATAATTTGATTTTATCATTAGCAAATTAATATGTTTATCTAATTTCTTCTTCGTTAAGTAAGCTGGAAGAGTCGTGTATGCATTTGTCTTCTCCTTTTCCAGTATGAAAACATTAATCGATAATCCATTGTTTATTTCAAAAGTTTTTATTTGATTCAGCGTAACCGGAAAGGTGATGCCACTCAAGTTCAGTACATTGCTGTAGTGTGGATACTTTGTTGTTCTATAAGCATGATCCCGAAAGTCCACTGGATACAAAGCTGAGACCACTGCCCATGCAAAACATGCATTATCGCTATTCTTTACATTTATGCATGCATGCTTGGCTGCGATGCTTTGCGGCAATTTTATATAGGATGATCCCCTTAATGGTTCGAATTTGTTAATGTGCACCATTAAGTTCACTATCGCATGTAAAGCCCAACCACTATCTTTTTCCTGAAACTCTTCAAGCTGGGTTAATAGGTCCTCCTGCACGTTTTTCAAAAACCACACTTTCAAATCATCGGTGCTCGCAATAGCGCCAGTTTTGGTGTGTAAATATTTAATGTCGGTAATATTTTCACTGTCATTAACACCGGGCTTGATAAATTCACAGCTCAGGGTAGTTGAAGCTTTCACAAAATGATGCTTATTTAGCGAATTTCTTATCCGTGCTGTGAATAAAGCACATGCATCTGCCAAAAATCGTGCAGGATCAATGTGTTTGATGTTAACAATTGTACCAGTCCGAATCCTGACAGCAAATGCATTATTTAATTCAACCCAGCGTACACGTGCACTTCTTTTTTCACTTCTTCCTCCTTCCTGCACACCTGCTCCATGGTGGTTGCCATCAGCTTTCAGCAACACCTGCAGCCCTCTTAGTTGAGCAATGCAATTTTGGTAATGTTGTTTGATCCCAGTGCGCTGTTCGACCCTGCATGCTGCTTTAATTTTTTTAATGAATATACCACACGCCTTGACAATAATTACACTTTGCACAGTGTCTCCATCCCTTAAGCACTCTGCCGCTTGCTTTTTTAGCCCACTCATAATGCTGCATGTATCCATTTTAATAGTAGTAGTAGTGATTAATCACAAAAATATATTTTAAAAAACTAAAAAAAAGGGTTTTATTTTAAAATGAACTAAAAAGAAAAAATTATTTTGAAAGTAAAGTTTTTATGGCTCTAGCCAGTATATGTAAAAAAACCTTTCGAAATGTAATGTAATGTAATGTAATGTAATGTTGGATAAAAAGTTACAACATGTAATGTACGCTGTATTCACTATAAAAAAGACTTTCCCTTAACGTTTCACTTCGCTAGATGCTCGTTGCGATTTTAATAGTAGTAGTAGCAGTAATTCACACTTCACTTTACAATGTTGCTGCAGGTAGTGCCTTCTCGGTCTTATGTTTTCCGGGTTAAATTGTAAAGTAAAGTCTTAATTCTAAGGTTCCCTATTTATATTCAAAAACTTTCACTCTACTCTATCCCCACCTAAATTCCCCAAGTCACAAGTCAATTTTGCATGCCATCATTCTTTTCTAGGTCTTTCCCAATTTCCCCAATCTCGCACTTTGTCGCGGTGGCCGCAGCTTCGTTGCAGGTAGAACGATGGCAAGGGAATTGGGTAATTTGGAAAATTTCCGCTGACCTACTTTGTTTCACACATCGTCGCGGTGGCCGTTGCTTCTTTGCAGTTAGAACGATGGCAAGGGAATTTGGGAGAGGAAAATTTTTTTTCAAGATCGTGGAGAGTATCGAATGAGTCATAACTCGCGCTTTGATCAGGGTTTGGGATGCTATATATTCATGATGATGATGATGATGTCTCGAGAGAACATTTTTTTTCAAGATCGTGGAGAGTATCGAATGAGTCATAACTCGCGTTTTTATCAGGGTTTGGGACAAGGGTATTCATGACCAAGCTCCACATCACTGCGGGGATTCATGGACAAGTTCAATCATGTTTCTAAATTGAGATATATATAATGAGGATTGTGAAGAAGATCGACAGCAGTTCAACCCCAACAACCTGGAGATCAAGAGCATCAGCAGCAGCAGCAAGAAGACATGGATACAGCAGCAGAACTTAAAAGTCTGGAATATTCGCCTTACTTAAGGATGTCTGATATGCAGTTTGGAACTCCATACAAAATCAAATCTGCCAGCAGGCTTGAAACGGTGTATGGCGTTCGAATTCGCCTGGACTTAGAAGAATATCAGATTTTGCTACCAGCCAGGTACAACTCACTATCAGATGCAGCCTTACAGGACATCAACAATAAAAAAAATTTCCACGTAATTAATACTGGACAGCATGGGAAAACATATATATTTAAGTTCATACAGATTGATGCCCCCCTGTTAACTATAATAATAATTTTTACGCTGAAAATGGAAGCGGAAACCATAATTTTTACGGTTCTAAAACAAATATATAAAATGCACATCATATCCGAAACAATAAAAAGCGCCTCTTCAACCCATTGTGGCGTAATAAATAATAATTATACGATTTTACAAAAATAAAAAATAATATTTGTTCTATTTAATATCCTAATTTTCACACGCATCATAAAACATATCGCTATTTCCATTCACACGCACACGCAGCATGATCAAAAAATAAGAAAATTCTATTTTTTTTTAGATCGCTCGATCGCTGGCTCAGCGCTTGTATACACAAATTAAATAACAATACCCGCAGGTCTCTTAAGCTGCCGATCACCCGGGTTCAAAGCCCGAGCAGCGCAGCTTTGACTTTTTTAATTTCACAACTTTGACTTTTTTAATTTCACAACACTTGCAGCATTGACAATATCTCGCGACAGGTGCCATCTTATCACTAATGGCCAACGCACCTTCGCGGCACCCAAGTTCAACTAGCTTCACACAGGTGGCGCTCACACCTCGCATCACTTTTTATCAAAGACCCGAAACAGCCTCAAACGTAGACGAAAACCTTTCGCAACCACCGGCACTCCTGCATCATCTCCATCCAACCAAGACCCAAAGCCGTGGCACCGAAGTTCAACTAGCTTCACACAGATGGCGCTCACACCTCGCATCACTTTTTAGCAAAGACACAAAACAACCCCACACGTAGACGAAAACCTTTCGCAACCACCGGCACTCCTGCATCATCTCCATCCAAGGCAAACACGAAGAGTTTCACCCATCACCCCACTCAAATCCCATGGGGACCCTGCACCAGCACCAAGTCCTATGCCGGGTCTGGGTAGCCTTATCCAAGACACAAACCTAAAATACCCTGTGCAAGTGGAGGAAGAGCTTTCCGCCATTACCACCTGTCACTCCGGGTCCACCTTATCCAAGACACAAACCTAAAACACCTCGTACACGTAGACAACGAGCTTTCAGACACCCCAAAATCCTATGCCGGTTCTAAGCCGGCTTAGAATCGGTATATCTCTACTACTTATTTATGTACAGTTCCAGCTTTACAAAAATTGTGATCTACTTTACAGATCTATTATTGAAAAACTTACTAAAAGAAAACTTTTTTTAATTCTATCGGTGCAAAAGCACCCAACTCATTATAGGAATCTAAGAAAAACGTCAATTAATATTCCGCCAAGGTGTCTGTATTAAAGCATTTTAAGCGTTTAAAACGTGACCAAAATGATGCTTTTCTCCAAAATAATTGAAGTTCTTCACTTAAAAAAATGCTCAAAATTGTAGTTATTTTTTGTGGAAAGCTTTAATATTACTTTTACTTTTATGTAGCATCCACCGAAGTCGAAACGCGCTTAAGCGCCAAGCATGATTGATGGAAATAGTGCCTTTGAAGTTTTTTTTCACGTACATTCTCCAGCTAGGATGTTTCACTAATTTAACTCAATAACTAACTTTCATTCAAAATGTTTAGTTTCAAATTAATTTAATTCGATTTGAATATTTTTAATGCATGCGCACATGCTTAGTATCAACTACAATGTCCGTTCCAATATGCAATGTCATTTCGGATTCACTTTAGAGTGGCCAGTAATGTTAGCAGCGGCATAAACGTTTTGAACGTAACTAGCCAGTGGTTCAGGTTTTTGCCGATGCCTTTTGAAAAATTAGAGCAGAAACACTTAGACTGTGCTGAAACCTGTAAAGAAGGAGTAAAGCGATAAATAACCAAAACAGGTACGAGAAACTAAATACCTACCTACAATTATTCGATCGGTTTTACAAATAATGACAAACATAGTGTTGGAAGCTGGAAGCTCTATTTTAGTTACTCCAAAGTGGTTGCGACATAAACGCGATGGTCGACTTTAGTTTAGCTTTGTTGATGGTTTTATTTACGCTATAATTTTATTTCTCTGCGCCATTTATTGCAAACATTTTCAAGTTTGTTATCAAACCCCACATGAAGAAATAAGTTTCTTGTGTTGTTTCTTTTTCATCATTGGCCGTGTTAGTGCAGGAACTACATACTTTCAAATAACTAAAATAAATCTTCCAACTAGAGTCTTCAGTCTTCACCGAAACCATTGACATTTGTCATTAGTCGTAAAAATGAACCACATAATTGCAGTTTATTAAAAACTTAAGTTTGTCGTACATTTGTTTTGGTTTATTTATCGTTTTACTTCTTTTTAACACTTTTCAGCACAGTCAAAGCATAACTGGAATTAGTAAGGCTAAAAAGCAAAATCATTTTGAGGGATTGTGATTGAAATTGTTGTTTACGCCGGTGATAATTTGGCAGGCAACTCCCAAGTGGGGTTTATTTCGTTTGATCGGTTCATTTTAAAACAACGATGGTTGCTGCAGCTATGATAATAGCCTGGCCTGGAATTTCTGTCAACTTTTGGCAAACCGGTCAAAAACGCATTTCAAACTATATTCTATACTCTGTTGAAATTTTTAATATAATTTTCTTTTAAATAATCTATCTATATCTATCTATATATATAAAAGTGAAAGTATGTCTGTAAATGTTCAATAGACTCCGAAACCGCTCATCCGATTGGCCTGAATTTTTGTATATAGGGGTTTTCGGGTACGGCGGATGTTCCTACGAGGTCTATTTTGCTCTATCTCGAACACTTCGGGTGGCTGTAGTGTTCCGATATCCGTAAAATTCGAACTTTTGTATGGGAGGTACTCTTCGAATTACTGCTAAAGAGCTCAGATCTATATTATTTTGGTTTTTTTCGAAAAAAATACGATTCCCAAAAGTTTCAGATCGATCGGTCCAAATTTAAAATGGCGGCCAACACAAAATGGCGGATTATCTTTTTCTTTGCAAGCCATTCGGTATGGGTATCAAATGAAAGGGTATGACAAGTACAATATTATTAGCTCTGTGGCGTCATTCCAAATTCAAAATGGCGGCCAACGAAAAATGGTGGATTACCTTTTTCTTTGGAAGTCATTCGGTATGGGTATTAAATGAAAGGGTATGACAAGTAGAATATTATTAGCTTTGGGTGGAGTCATTCCAAATTCAAAATTCATATCACCTGATTACTACAATTGGTTTATGGGTGCAGCATAGGCGCACCGGGTCCCAGCTGGTTTATTATAAACTTGCAAAAAAACCGCGTGTGTTGCAAAGTCGTTAAATAAAAAAAGTTTATGTGTGCACTGTCCTAGGTAGGAAAAAAGTATAATGAAAACAACAAAAAAATGATTTTGGATACCATACAGAAATTTAGAGTTACCTATAAAAAATATTGTAATATTTCTTCTCGAGGGTTCTCGGATTCGTCAAGGATTAATTGGAACAATTTGCTTCTTTTTAACAACTTTAATTTCAAAACAAAACTTCTTGCACACATGTGCTCCTCCTTCTTCTTCTTGGCGGTTCAGTTAGAACAACCGTACTAAACTGAGATGTGACACTGCGTTATGTATGTATTCAAGTAGGTGCCCCTGAAAAAGAAACTTCTCGGTGAATTGGACCTTAAAATCCCCCAGATACCGAGCATAATAGTGGCCGTATATGGTATTTAATCACTGAGAAGGAGATTTTGTTGCGAAAGTAATTTTAATGGGAGCCAGTTACTAAAAATCTCACTTGATGTTTTAATATCTTTTCTTATTCTTCTCTGTCTAATATTAGGTAATTTAAAAATGTCTATTTAGCCATTTCAGTAATTTTTCAACTAGAGCGCGTTTCAAATGCATCAACTGCGCTTGCTAGTATATATGTAGTTCAGACTGTTCAACAGTTGTTAATACAAAGCATCCTTTTATTTCGCAAGATACAGCGCTTAGTTTCAATTTGATGATTTTCATTCATGTTGATTTGCATAATGGAGTGTCCTTCTCTTTGGTTTGTAAATCGTTCAGTTTCTTACTTGCTGCTAATCGAGTATCATTCTTACGGTTTGGAAGCAGTTGATTTTAAATCTTACTTAATTTAATTTTTTGGTGAAGTCCAGCATGTCGTTAGTCACGCCACGTTGCGATATCTACTAGCTAGCTCAGCTAGAACTGGATGGAACTGCTTTGTAGAAAGAAAATGACGATGGACCTTTTGTTTGTACTCTTGGATCTTGTTGGAGTTCGAAAATACTGGCTGCGGAAGATGGTGCAATTATTCAATTTTTGAACTACAAAGCAACCAAACAAGCATTTTAAACTAGTTTGTTGGACCTCAATTTGTTCTTATTTAAATTTTCATTTTTGAATCATCAAATCTTCACAAATAATGCTCGTTGATCAAGTGCTGAAGCATAAAGGTCTCCACTGAAGAACGGAACTCTTCCCCACCCAAAAAAAAAATTGTTTTTCTCTGAAGTTTGCTTCTTCTTGTATTTTGTGCCTCTAGTATAATACGTGGTTTTGCTAAATGGAAGCTGGTACGTAAGCTTTGGAACAATGCATCCGGTTTAAATAACAGGATAAATAACGCACTACTTTCACCACCAATTTTTCTACGCGATTGACGGTTTATATTTTCGAATGACTCATTTTATATTAATTTGCATGAAAACTCTAGCGCTGCGCTAAATATGTTTATAAAATTTTTGAGTTCTTATTTTGTTTGACGTTACATCTTGTATGTTTTTGCCTGTGCAACATTCATCGCTTCAAAATTTGCCGGTATAACAATAAACCGGCAAATTACGTAGTGATGAATGGTCCAAGGCCAAAAGTATAAAAAACGCCCCGTTAATTCAACATAATTTAAATATATAATTCATTTTAAAAAATCTGTGTTACAACAATAAAACACGAGATAACCCACTTTGAATGTGTCATTGCCAAAAAAAAGTATTTTGTCTACAGAACTATGATTTCAGCAATCTGAGAAGACCCTCATCAAATCGAGTCATTAATAACATAAATTTGCTACGCAGACGGTTTTAAACGTCCAAGCAAATTTCCACACCTAAATTCGTAGACGTAGTAGGCCATGATCGACAAAAACACAAGCTCTTTCAAATTGACCTTTTTCATGTTTTTCTTGCAAATATTTTTCGAGACTTCTTAAACAATATTTTCAACTTTAAACAACATAGAACAAGAAATGCTTTTTTATATTTATTTCAATCGCATGCACCTAAAAGTTGCATAACTCACAACTGCAGTAAATAAATGCATTAAATTTTCAGCATTTATGTCAAGACAAGCAACTCTTGCGCTACCTGGATTAGGAGATCTGAATGTTCTCTATATGCACTCGTATATGTACATATGTATATAAAAGAGTTAATAATTTCCTCACCGTACATTGAACTTGTGCAAGCCAGAATCTTAAAAGTAAACCTTCAAAGCTTCCATGTTAATTTAAAAAAAATTAAATGTTAGTGCCTATAAGCAAAAGTGCAGATAGTGAAAATAATAAATACTTATCAAGTTTATCATGGGTGCACCTTGAGTGAAAATTGAGTTTTAGTGGTTACTATTCACATTTCTTGTTGGTTTAAGAAACAAATATTGACATTTTCCAATAACAGCGCAGGATTCTAATTGAGTTCCAGTTCGCAATGAAAGCGACAACTGTTGTTACGTGGACAGCATTCTCGCTACTTAGTGCAGTGAGCTCGCTTGCTCTAGCGCCCTCTACAGTTGGCGGAGTAGTAGCTAGCGCGGGAAAGCTTTCAAACACGATCAAGGTAAGTCTCTTTTCGGCTAAGCTTTTACTATTTCCTTTTATCAAAATAGGTCACAACCAGAAATCCCCTCGAATTTCCAAACTAGGTCAAACATCATTCCTCAGATGTTCTTTATAATTATTGCAATCCCCGTTGTAAATACATATGTGCACTTAATAATTTTGTGAGTTTGGTAATGGTAGTCTTATTTATTGTGCATAATTAATATGATTAATTAGTGTTGCTTTTTCTTGCTTGCTTTTATTCGATACCCGACTAATGACACCTTGCAGATGATGGCGAAATAACCCAAATTAAGAGTCTTGGGTGCCTTTTGTAGAAATTGTTTGGACCAACGAAGGTCGGATGAAATTTGTCATCGTAGATTACACTTCGATTTGAATTAACTAAAATCTTTCACAACAGCTGCTTGCTGCTTAGTTTGTTTTGGTGTAGGAATGAACTAGTAATTTTCTTCGTTGATTATCTTTCAATTTTTCTGGTTAATTTTTTTTGAAAATTCAAAAGATGTCACTCAGTTGCGTGCAAATTCTCATAATAGTGTTCAATTTCAATTAATTTGCTGCGGTTTTCGAAAGTTACGCCCAGGAATGTTCGTTAACTAACACTAATATTTAAAATTAATTGTTTAAAACCATTGAACAATAATAGTTAAAATTCAAATACTTTGTGTGAAGTTTTGGTCATAAATAAAGTTTTGATAAAACAATTGGTAAAAGCAAGAACCACTGGCTTTTTATACTTGCATGGGCGTAGTTAGGGAGGAGCCAGGATGGGCACTGCCCACCATACAAAAATCTTTGCCCACACTGTTTTAATAATTTTTATCTTGAGAAAAATATTCAATACCATTCCTCGTAAAATTATTTTATAATGCTCGCAAACTCTTGTTTACCAAATATCGAAATTGCCACAGCCGTTTCCGAGAACGCTAATATCACTTACGCAATTTCACTTAATCTGTGCCTTACTCAAAATAAAGAATACTTATTGAAACTCATTGATGATATGGTGGGTTCACACGACAGTGAAGTTTAAGTCGACGGAAAGTCTGTGCGGGCTTTTCAGTACTACAGATGCAGCGACTACTGTGGGAAATTTTCCCGCACGTACCACAAAATAAGAAGAAGATTGGAAGAGGAGGAACTGAAAGAATAGCCCTTAAAGTTCAGTTCTCCTCAAGATAAATAGAAACTAAGGTATAGGACCTCTGACATATAGATATGGACTGCTAATTGACAACTTTCAATGGCACCATTTTTCTCCAGAAGAAGAAGACCTTTTCTATGTAAACAACAATTTTTTTTCGAATTTAGAGGAAAATAAGTAATAAGATGTATATATGTTATAATTGATAGAAATAATTTTCCGTCATTATTTTTTTATTTAGTAGTAGTTTTTTCTTTAAATAAATGTATTTTTTTTTAAATATGTGAGGGTTCTTTCCCTCTGTTTAACGAACTTTTAAAAATAACGAAAGTGAGAGAAAGAAGAAAAAACTCTATACCTGTCTAGTTTTTTCTAATTATGTTTATATCGCTGACATGCACTGAACTGTTTTTTTATTTTATAACCGATTAAAGTTCATAGGATTTTAACGGGGGAACGAGACAACAATAATTTTTGGTGCCACTTTTTTGTATGGGATTTTGCTTATTTAGCAGTCCATATCTATATGTCATTGTATAGGACAGAATTTTTGACATTTGATAATGACGTCACATTGTTCAGTTGAAATGTAAAATGTTCAAAATAACTCAACAGAACTTAAAACATGTTCGAAAGTGAATAAAAATAATACTATAGGGGTAATCACTCTTCGGTGTATTTGGCCTTGTATCGTAGCAAATTCTTATAAGGTTGTATCAAATTACAAATTGCAACAACAAAAACCACTTGACATATTTTACTTTAGATGTAAAAGTTAACAATAGGCGACGCCTCTAGCATTTGAAAATTTCAGCCTTGTATTATATTTTTTTTCTTAAATTGTCATTTAGTATGCGGCACTGAATTACTTTTTTCGCGCTACTGAAATTATTCTCAAATTGTTTTCTTGTATCCATAATTAAAGACATTTCATCAATGTAATTATCAATTAAAAATTTGATCATCTTAGCCTTTTTGCTTTGTCTCGGCATTTTTATCGCTTTTAACTCACAATACCTAACTCGAAATCTTTCAAATCAACTTATTGACTGAGCAGACATGTCATTTTAATCAGCTGACCTGACAGACATTTTACAAGGGAGTATTTAATATTAGATACAGGGTGCTCACTCTTCATTGTAAAAAATACTATAAACTTGCATTTGAATTAAAATACATCAAATACCCTTATTATATTATGTTATGGTTTTATTTACTTTTTTTGATGATATAAGTTTCTTGTCTTTGCTTATACTCTCATTTAGAAACCTAACCTTAAAATACATTCTACATTTAAAAAACAGAAGTTTTTACAACCATTCACTGCGTTCACCATTTTTAGTTTATTTATGATATTATTATAATAAAATTGAACTGAAAACTCTTTAATTTTGAACTCTTCATTAATTTAATGCAAGTCAACTGAACATTGTGACGTAAAAAAAATTTAAGGTGAGGGAGAGATCAACTGTTCGTTGTCCCATACCTTAGTTTCTATTTATCTTGAGTTCTCCTGCAATCGCTTAAGAGACCACGCAACCAAAACCCCGACTAGAAAGTTTTGTATTAATTTCGTTACATTAATGTAATATTAAAATAAATAGAAGCCATTTGATTGATGTTCTATATTATTGGCGCTTTTAATTTTCGCACGTCCTTTCCCACAAAATTGGGGGCTCATAGCCGAATTACCGTTAGCGGGCCGATATTATTTGGTGTGCGTGAGATTCGTACATGGCGGTATTAGTGTTAAATCATCTGTAATAATCATTATCGAGACGCGCATACGCTACAATTTCAACATAAACGAGTTGACAACTCACTACCCTGAAGCTCAATATTTAAGAATAGTGTTGGGACCATCTCAGATTTATAAAAAAAATGGAGTCAATAATTAACGAAGGAAATTTGACATCAGGTCAAATCAGCAGCATCGCTTCGAATATCAGCAGTATGAAGATTAAACCAATAAAGCTTTTACATAACCTAATTTTTGAACGAGACGATGATGGTAGAAAAAATCGTTCGAATTTGCGTAAATTCGCGGGATTTAACTTTTACAATGAAGTAGAACAATATAAAAGTAAATTGGAATTTATTAATGATAATTTTTCAGAACGCGATTTAGTCCTAATTTGCTCTGCGCTATGCATTGATTATTCAGATGCCAATAAGGATTTAAAAAATATAATCGTAGAATATTTGAATGACATGTCTTTGCTGGAGAGCGATGTGGAGGAAAATGATGGTGACGATGGAGACAATGACGAAGAGGAAGATAACGAATCTACCAGATTTAACGACAATACAGTTGATGTTGTTGAGAATGGAATCAATTAACGGAATGTCGATCAAACGAGACGAAATAATCAGGAGAGACATTATGAGCACGCAGAAGGCCATAATGAAAGACGTGAACCACGACGTAGTGATGTTAGACAGAATAGTTTTGAAAGAGAAGTAGAGCAAGGACGGGCTCATGAAGACGATTTCTCCAAGAGCAAGGTGTCTAGAAATGCAAGAAGAATAGATATTTCCGAGGGTTCTGTTGGCTTTCGAGATATTGAGGACTCTGTACGTTAGTTTGGTGGTAAAGACGATTATCCGATAGAATCTTGGATTGATGATTTTGAGGAAACAGCGGAGCTAATGAGATGGAATGATTTCCAAAAATTTATATTTGCAAAAAAATCTTTAACTGGTCTTGCTAAACTTTTCATCTTTTCAGAAAAAGGTCTTAATTCTTGGTGTAAACTGAAAGAGGCATTGAGGAGTGTGTTCACTAGTAATGTGAATATCGCACGATTGCATATATGAATAAACACGAGAGCGTACAAGAATATTTCATATTGATGAAGGAATTAGCAAGTCGAGGACCAATTGAATATGAAGCTTTAATACAATATGTGATTGAAGGAATATTAGATGTACCATCAAATAAAATCTTCCTATATGGTGCACGAAATTTGAGAGATTTTAAGGAGAAACTTAAAAACTACGTTGTATACAAAGAATCTTGTAGTGAGCAGTCAGAAGCAATTAAATGTGACCATAAAGGTAGAAACAGAATGGCACGGCGACCGTGGCGGTGGCCGCCGCTCAGAGAGTTTCCCATACATTTAATTTCTCCCCAGGCGGCGCGGACAAATTAAATGTATGGGAAACTCTCTGAGCGGCGGCCACCGCCACGGTCGCCGTGCCATTCTGTTTCTACCTTAAAGGTCCAGTTAAAAAAATAAATAATAGGAAGGAACGGCAACCACAACAACGACTACAAATCCGATGTTAACTGCGCGTCATTTGGACACAAATCCAATGAATGTAGTAATAAAAAATTGGGTACAAAACGTTTTAAGTGTGGTAAATACGTGTGATAAAGGGCGGCAGATAAATGAGCGCGCAGAGAAAGCGGAAAACGCGGCAAACACAGGCAACAGTAAGGTGCTCTACCAAATTACTAAACAGCTCTCGGGAAAGCACTCTACTAAAAAACATGCCGTAAAGAGTGCGTATGGAAGGCTGCTGTGCAGCGACGAGGAGCAACTCCAAAGATGGGGAGACTACTTCTTCGCCACCCTGAATGATTCTTTTTCGCAGGAACATGAAGAAAATAACAACAATGCACAGCCAATAAGAATCACCACTCGTGCCCCATCCAAGACTGAAATAGTAACCGCAATTCATGCAATGGTAAAGCAGCTGGAAAAGATAGCATCCCGCCAGAATTGTTGAAAGCCGACTCAAGCCTCATAGCAGATGCGCTACAGCCAATCCTGGAAATAGCATGGAATACCTGTACATTTCCGGAGGATTGGACGGAAGGTATCATTGTAGAAATACCAAAAAAGGGGGACCTAACAATATGTGACAACTGGAGAGGGATCTGTCCATCTGTGGGCAAAATCTTGTCCCACATATTATTATCAAGGATAAGAGAGGCAGTAGATCGAACGCTTAGAAGACAGCAGGCTGGATTCAGAAAGGCTCGCTCCTTCATAGATCATATTAACACCTTAAGAATCACAGTGGAGCAGTCTACTGAATTCCGATCCCCCCTTTACCTTACTTTCGTAGACTATGAGAAAGCGTTCGATTCGGTTGATAGGAGAATTGAATTGAATTGAATAGAATTGATAAAAGCTCTATAGAACAATTCCAAATGCAGAGTGCAGAGCTTTGAGGTGAGCTCAGGAGTACGACAAGGATGCCTACTTTCACCATTACTATTTCTTATAGTTATAAACGACATTCTTGTCAGCGCTCTAGATAGAAGAACAGGTGGCATATAATGGGGATTGCTAGACCGCCTTAAGGATCTCGACTAGGCAGGTGATATCTGTTTTGCTGGCCCACAGACACCAGGACCTGAAAAACATGTTAAACAATTTGGCAACAGAAAGTAGTTCGGCGGGCCTAAGGCTAAATCCGACGAAAACTAAAGAAATGCGGATAAATGCAAACACCCTTGAACGGACAGCGCTAAATAACCGTGACGTGGAACTGGTAGATAAATTCTGTTACCTCGGTAGTATTATTACCGAAAACTGCGGTACAGAAGAAGACGTCAGTTCCAGAATAAATAAAGCAAGAACCGCACATACATGCCTGCTTCACATATGGAGATCAACGGAGATCTCAATTAACACCAAATTGCGGTTATTCAACTCCAACGTTAAAGCAGTTCTTTTGTACGGTTGCGAAACATGGAAAGTCTCCCAATTCATCACAGGGCGCCTACAAGTTTTCATCAACAGATGCCTACGTCATATCCTAAAAATCCGCTGGCATGATAGAATTACAAATGAGGAACTATGAAGGCCAAGAAAGGATAAACGACCAAATCAGGCGAAGGAAATGGAATTGGATTGGCCACAACTTGCGGCGCGAAGACGATAATCTAGCCAAAAAGGCCATTGACTGGAATCCGCAAGGATCCCGTCGAGTATGAAGACCGAGAACAACGTGGAGGAGAACCCTATTAGCAGAGGCCGCAATAACTGGGAGATCCTGGTCAGAGAATAAACTAGTTCATGTAGCAAATATTATAGTACAAGATCCGGCTGCAAATTGCTGCACTCATCTGTTTTTTAATCAAAATGCAATTTTTATTGATAGTTTTAAGTAGAGAAATATATTTATGTCGGGTTGCCTATAAAAATGTGGCCGGAAGTATTTTTAAGCCAGTTGTAAGCTCTGTTAAGTATTTGAGGAGCTGGCGAACAAAGCGAACTAATTACATTTGTCGTTTTCGTTCAAAATGACCAAAAAGTATGTTGAAATAGAGTAAGAAGTTCGTATTTTCGATCAAAACGATATAATTACACTAAAGTTATATTGTTTTGATCGAAAGTACAAACTTCTGACTCTATTTCAGCATACTTTTTGGTAATTTTGAACGAAAACGACAAATGTAATTGTTCGCCAGCTCCTCATATACGTTCATAACATATCCTCTTGAGTTATATATCAAATTAAAGCTAATTTTTTTTCTTTGTACAAAAAAATACGGTTGTCTCTGTCAAAGTGGCCGCAAATAGGGGTTGCCCGCCCTAAAAAAATTAAAAAAAATAAAAAAAAATTCCACATACTGGCTGGATAGAAATTCTACATTGGGGACCAATGCACATCAGGATGGTACCAAAAAAAAAAAGAAGAAGATTGGAAGAGGATAAACTGAAAGAATGGCCCTTAAAATTCAAGGCTCTATCAGATCCAAAGCAGAGAAGCAGAACCGTCGGCAGAGAATTGTTTCTATTGGCTTACGCTGGTCAAGTGACAAGAAAAGCAGAAGAGAGTTCTGTCGCTGCTTTTTCATCTCAAATCCCAATTTTGCTGCTTTGCAAAGCAGAATTTTTTGACATTTGAAACATCTTGCACTTGCAATTTGTTTTTAAATTACCCATGGACGCGGAAAATTGAGAATTTATTGTTGTGTGATATTTTACAAAGAATTTATTATTATTAAAGAACTATTTACGAAGAATTTTCTGTCAAATAAAAATTTTGCCGTTGCTGCTGCTTTACTTGAATCTGATACAGCAGGCAGAATTCTGCTTCTGCCTCTGCTTCTGCCGCTGCTCTCAAAGTTGGATCTGATAGAGCCTTCAGTTCTCCTGCAATCGCTTAAGAGACCACGCCACCAAATCCGCGAGTAGAAAGTTTTGCATTAATTTCGTCACATTAATGTAATATTAAAATAAATAAAAGCCATTTGATTGATGTTCTGTATTATTCGCGCTTTTAATTTTCGCACGTCCTTTAAATAATTCCCACAGTACTGTTTAAAATTTTTCTGATCAAAAATGCATCTCTCTAGTACTATAGAGGCTAGTGATTTAAGAACTATCCATACTTTTGATGCAAAAATGAATTTGAAATTTGGAAAGTATGGAATATTCCTAGAACCTAGCCAGACTATTAAAAAGGAAGCGTCAACAAAAAAAATTTTATATGGAGACAACTGTTGGCAAAAGTAACAGCGTGGATTTGCCAATCAACGCCCAACCCGAGGACTAACGGAAGATAAATATTTACAACCAGGTGACAGACAACATAGTCAACGTTAAACGGCGGGCGGCTTGAAAACCTCCCATTGGCGAAAACGCCTTCGTGAAATTAGATATGGGGAATGCAGATGATTTTATTAATAAATTATAAATCTATCTATAGACCAAGAGCCAGGGGCTCGATTCCGCAACGGTGAGTTTTTCGTCAGTGAACACCGAAGGAAAAACTCACTGACAACCTCGGTGTTCACTTTTCTTTAAAATGCGATTCCGTAAGTGACAGTGAGTTTTAATGTGCTGAATGATTTTTTAAGTGGCTGAATGATGCGCTGAGTTGTCACTGTCTTGACCTTTCCATTTTAAAAATTCTAATTAAAAAAAATCTTTTAGAACATTAAACTAAAACAACATTTTATTTTTACATACGAAAAAAAACTCAAAAAATTTATTTTTAAAAAAAATTAAAAAACTTATTCAAAAATAATCGCCCGAAATTTAAGAACAACTTTACTCGTCAAAATTCAAACTCACCGTAAATTCACAGCCTTTTTCTCAGTGAGAAATTTTTCACGGCGGTGTTCACCGCAAATGTCAAAAAACACATTCTCACTCTTGCGGACGCGAAAATAAGCAGTGTACACTGAAATCGGTGAACACCGTAAAACTCACCGTTGCGGAAACGAGCCCCCGGTACCAAATTATCTGAGTGTTAGGTCTACTCCCTGAATTTAGGTTTAATAGGTTTAAGTTATACTAAAAAATATAAATTCGAAGGCGGTCTGGAAGATTTACCTTCATTGGTATTTTTTAATAATTTTTTAATAAGACATTTTTCAGATGACACACGAAATTCATATCACCTCCTTCATACTTATTCCGTTATTAGATTATTATACTAATACTAAACGTTAAAAGTGGCAGACCGCGGAATTTTTGTTAATTTCTCCGGCAGACCCAATTGAATAGCTTTGTATATCACCTACACAAATTAACTGAATGGCCAGTCTACCATCTGAATTTAGGTTTGATAGTTTTAAATTAGACTAAAAAATTTAAATTCGATGGCAGACTGGAAGATTTGCGTTAATTGGTATATTGTACACCCTTTTTATTAGCTTCACCTGTAACTAACTACGTAAAAAAATTGGAAGTTAATTTGACACATTTCCCGGTTTCCGATTGAGCTGAAATTTTGCTCATATGTATACTTCGCATGACAATGCAATCTGACCATTTTGTAAAAAAATCAAGATGGCGGTTCCAACATGGCGGCCGAATTTTGCAATCGTGTTCCCGTTGTTGTGTAACGTGTGTGTTGTGAACAATTTAAGCAGTTCTAAACACTCTATTAATATTCCATTCCAAACGCAGAAGGGGGGTGTTCCAACATAACACCGTTAAGAAAATCGAACCCTACAAGGATTTTGGGTCGCTGATCACGAAAATCGGGGTCCGGCGGTCCTAAAATATGGGCGTCACCCTTAAAATCGCAAAAAAACCCCTTTCTAAGGGTTTTTCGCGGTAATTTCAATAATAATGAATAATAATGCGATAAAACGCACTTCTTTCAATATTTATTTGCGGAGGGTGTTGATTTATACTAAACCAAGCTAAACTTTATGATAAGGGATGACCCTAAAGGGTTAAAACTACCCCTAAATTGACTGAAAATAAAAACATTTGTAAAAATTTGTTTTTCAAGTTTGTGCTTCAAATTCTATTGTATGGATATTTTCCGGCAAAAATAAATTATTTTCTACCCTTAAGGGGTTCAAACTACCCCCACAATTTGAAAAATCAACTTTAAACAAAAAAAATTTGCAAAAAAATTTTTCCCTACTTTTTGCTTATAATTGGGTTGCATAGGTTTTATCAGACAAAAATTAAATATTGTCAACCCTTAAGGGGCTAAAACTACCACTAGATTAAAGTTGAATTTGAAAAAAATTTAAATTTTTTTTACTTCTGATGAAATATTATTAAAACATTTGGAAATTTTTTTTGACCAAACTTACATTTCTCCAATCCACATCCTACATCGAGATTCCGCCCCGTACTAAAGATGAGAGCTTTCCCTCATTCTATCTAAATAATGCAAACAACAACATTAGGGGGTAGCTCGGTGGGTGAACCATTTTTAGGCATTTTTTGGAGAAAAAGGTGGTTTTAGTTGAAATTTTAGTTTAAAAAAAGCGAAATTTTGACTTTGATGACTCATTTCTCTGGAAGTTTGTAAGGTGGAACCTTGATTTTGACAGTTTTAGATAGGTGGGAGTATTCTGCGTACACTGATATGTTATTCATGAAAATAGCTCGAAGGGTTACATAAATACAGGGTGATATTTAAACCTCTACCAAAAAAACTTCAAAACGTCCTAGTTGCTAAAACGTTAAGATTTACCCCCCCCCCCCCCGAATCTACCCTCATCTGCCTCTCTTCCGCTCTCCCCCTCCCTCCGTCCCTACCGCCGTCCTTGCCGCCGTCCCTACCGCCGTCCCTCTTGCCTCTAGTATAAATCAACACCCTTCGCAAATAAATATTGAAAGAAGTGCATTTTATCGCATTATTATTCATTATTATTGAAATTACCGCGAAAAACCCTTAGAAAGGGGTGTTTTTTGCGATTTTAAGGATGACGCCCATATTTTAGGACCGCCGGACCTCGATTTTCGTGATCAGCGACCCAAAATCCTTGTAGGGTTCGATTTTCTTAACGGTGTTATGTTGGAACACCCTAAGGCGCGTTTTGAATGGACTGTAACTAATACGCTTCTTGAAGATGGGGAGAATCGATACGTTGCAATTCAACCGGGAAAGAGGGCCATAGTAGAGCTACGAAGTTGAAGAAAGAACGCTGTCCACTTTAAGTGTGTGTATTATTTCTAAGTGACTGTAGTAGCTTCACAAACTGGTCGAGGTATGTCGGTTTGCACTAGTAAAAGACGCAGGAGCATATACGCAGGGAATATCAGGTCAAAATCTTAGAAAGGAAAATCCTAGGAGGTTGATCCTGTTGTAAGGATTAACCAAAACGAATATAGAATAATGAAACAAAATCTAATCAATTGTTCCTTCAATCCCTCATAGACATAGGGCGGAAACAGTTGCTCTTCAATGGACTCTGTTTTGCGCGACAGCTCTCAGCTCTGACCAGGATCTCCCAGTTGTTGCGGCCTCTGCTAATAGGGTTCTCCTCCACGTTGTTCTCGGTCTTCCGACTCGACGAGATCCTTGCGAATTCCAATCAAGGGCCTGTTTGGCTCGATTCTCGTTTTCGCGTCGCAAGGTGTGAGCAATCCAATTCCATTTCCTTCGCCTGATTTGGTCGTCTGTCCTTTCTTGGCCGCCACGGCGCCATAGTTACTCATTTGTAATTCTATCTTGCCAGCGGATTTTTAGGATACGACGTAGGCATGTGTTGATGAAAACTTGGCGCCCGGATTTCCATATATGAAACAGGCATGCATATGAGCTTCTTTATTCTGGAGCTGACGTTTTCTTCGGCACCGCCATTTTCGGTAATAATACTACCGAGGTAACACAATTTATCTACCAGTTATACGACACGGTTATTTAGCGCTGTCCGTTCAAGGGTTTTGGTCGGATTTAACCACTGCAAATCTGAGCTTTTAAAAGTTTTTATTTCAAAACGCTTAAAACGTTTTATTTTGACGTCATCCAGCTAGAGTCTAGTTCATGTTCAATTCGTGCTTGAAATTGTTGTTCCGTTTTCGCCAGGAGTTAGAAATGCAAAAGCTCACTGGAATGGAATTCCATTATTCCGCTTTTATGTTTAAAACTTCAGTTCGAGTCCAGTTGGGCGAACTGAGGTCTGTTTTATCCTCATTTGAATATGTGGAGGAAGGATTTAAGAGGAAGGAGTATCCATGTAGTATAATTCTGTATTATCTCGTTTACCATTTGTTCAGAATATAATTAAAATAGGATAATAGGCAAAGATTATTTTTAGTAGCCATCAAACAGATGATTTTGGGAAATTCAGTTGTTTCAAGTTCAAATTGCAGTATTTACTAAGGTCGTAATACCAAATTAATTTTTATACTTCAAAAAAGGAGAAGGTACGACGGGTAGGTATTTTTTTTATCCTTTTCACGCATAACTTTGTAACGCAATAACTTTTTTTCTTTTTTTTGTTTGGAAAGTTTCCCACGGTGGTCCCGTGCAATTTTTTTAGTTATGATAAACGAGTTCGAAGGTAGACATAAAAAACTGGTAAAATTAGTACGCCTTGAACGGATAGAAGTATTTTCAAAGGCAGCGAACAAATTATTTTATTGTAGCGAAATTGATAAAAGGCATGCAGACGGGTTGGTAAAGGCGTTGATTGATGAGTTGATAAAGGCGTTGACACTTGTGCTTGACCGAATTTTGACCTTGAAATAGGGCCCTGCTGAACCACTTCAGATTAACTAAAGAAATCGAGGTTTAGAAACCTGAGAACCGAAGAATCATCGAGGTCAGTGGAGACTGCCTAGCGAACAATATTCCTGAGGCGCAAGCGGATCCTTTTTCCATCACAAAAATCGATCTCCTGCTAATATTTCGTCGTCTAAACAATAAGAAGTAGTCTGGGATGGATGGCGTTCCAAACATCGTGCTAAAAGATCTGCCCCTGGTGGCTATAGACACGTAGACCACTCGGTTTAACAATGCGTTAAGCAACGCACATTTTCCAGGCCACTGGAAGACAGCGGTGGTGTACCCAATACCCAAGAAGGGTAAAGATAAAAGTAACCCTGGTAATCTATGGTCAATAACTTTGCTTCCGAATATTACTAAGGTGTTTAATCATTAATTAATAGATCATTATCCAAATGGTTTGAGGAAAATAATATAATTCCCGATAACCAATTCGGTTTCAGGGCGGGACATGATACCATTCGTGCCGCGTCGAAATTGGTATCAGACATAAACTGGAACTTAGTGAAAGGCCAATGTATCGGAGCATTCTTGATTGACTATGAGAAGGCATTCGATACAGTGTGGATCGAGGGCGTTCTCTACAAATTAGTCGGATACGGGATGACCGGACCTCTGTTATACATGATCTACAATATGATTTCCGAGAAGAAGTTCATCGTTAAAAGTGGGAGCTTCACCTCAGGAAAGGTATTTGATATTAAAAACGGTTTGGAACAGGGCACAGTGAACTCGCCGCTCTTATTTAATATCTTTACAAGTGACCTAATCATTTCACTCCGCTTCGCATTACCGTATGCGGATGACCTGATTGTGTACAGGACGGGGCCGAAGATTGGAGTGATCCAGACGCTCCTGCAACGTGTCTTCGAAACAATCGAACGCTATAGTGATGGTTGCACGTTGAAAATAAATGTTGGCAAATGCGAATCGATCCTTTTCCGGACTTCTCTAATCAGAGCTTCGTACGGTGTGTAGAGGAACTGGAAAACCTTCCGAATTTCGAACAATCTTGAACAAGCATTAGAAAAGAAATCGGAAGTGAAATACCTTGGGCTTTGGCTGGATCAGTACTTGTATTGTAATAGAAATGTAAGTGCTGCTCTCGACAAGGCGTTTCACATGACAAAAAGGCTTTTTTATAGCAGACAACTAAGCTCACGGGTAAAGCTTATCTGCTATCAAGCCCTAGTCAGACCGATTTTGACCTATGTTTGTCCAGTATGTTTCAACATATCTCCCTTTTATATGGAAAAGGTTCGGGTTTTCGAAAGACAAGGCTTAAAGGCGTGCTTAAGGTTGTATCGGGCACCCGAATCTGGCTTCGCGAAGTTTTACGATAAGGCATTTGCTAATAGGATCGACAACTTCATAATTATTCAAAGCGGATCAAATCGAACCAAATCGGATCCAATAAAACTTGATTCGAAGACATATTGTTAGAGCGACGGAGAGCGTCAATCCTCTTATTCGGGAGCGTTCTACCCGAACGCTGAATATCACAGAGCTGCTTGTGAACGCGCCTTTATCCCTCCAGAGGCATTTGTCTATCTGGAAAGAAAACGATGGGTCCAAGATGGTTCGGGGTGCCCCTCTTTTACCACCGTCTTCAAAAGTGATTCTTCTTTCTAAGTCCATTCTGATTGGATTAATGTTGTAAAGAATTACAAACAATTATTTCATCCTTTTTTTGTGCATCACGGGATTGGTTTTTTTCAGAAGTCGGTTATAAAAATTTATTTTTTGTTTGCTGAAAACCAATCAATCAACCGTGGGGGTAAAAATATAAACTCCGTTAAGCTTTGAATAACAGACCAAAGTAAACAACAAAATCCTCCCACAATTGATTTCGTATTACGTAATTGGGTTATGTAAAGGTAGATTGGGCACAAAACTCATCCAGTTATAATAATAAATTGAATGTCAAGCATGAACTACTTACCTAAAGATACGACGTCTGTTCAAAAAGTAAGGTGAATTTTGAAATTTCGCGGGCTACGTACGTACGTTTTGCGTGTTCGGCGATTTTTTGCTGTCGAAAAAAATGGATCAAAGAATTTGCACCAAATTTTGTGTAAAAAATGGAATTAAGTGCCCTAAAATTCTTGAAATGTTGACAGTGGCATACGGTGAGTGTACTCTGAGTCAAAAAAATGTGTATAAGTGGTACAAGCTGTTTCAAGAAGGCCGAGAAGATGTCAATGATGAGCCTCGCCATGGTCGCCCCAGCACATCAACAACCGATGAAAATGTTGAGAAAGTGAAGAAAATTGTTATGGAGAATCGCCGAATCACTATTAGAAAAGTTGCTGAGGTTGTCGGCATATCGGTTGGCTCATGCCATTCCATTTTTTTCGGAAATTTTGGGCATGAAGCGTGAGGCAGCGAACTTCGTTCCAAAATTGCTGAATTTTGACCAAAAAAACCGTCGCATGAGCATCGCTCAGGAGCTGTTGAGTGACGTCAACGACGATCCAGATTTGCCTAAAAGGGTCATAACTGGTGACGTATCATGGGTGTATGGTTATGACATCGAAACTCCATTTTGTACACAAAATTTGATGCAAATTCTTTGATCCATTTTTTCGACCGCAAAAAATCGCCGATCACGCAAAACACGTCTAACCTTAGCAGCTGCCACAGACAAAGTAGACAATGAATACAGCTGAATATTTTATCATACTTCAGGGGCATGTATACCAACATAACAAAAAAAATCGATAATCGAATGTACATAGCCCGCGAAATTTGAAAATTCACCTTACTTTTTGAACAGACCTCGATTGTCAAAAAATCAAACTAAAACAAAATGAAATCATGATGATGGTTATCTAGAAAATTCGCAGTAAAATGTTCTTTGTTATCGTTTAACAATTTACAGCATTTTATAGGTAATTAATGTAGGATTGGTAATTCTGTTCACCCCTGGAAATCATTCATCGACCATCCAACCGAACGCAACCCAAAAGGGAGATAACAGGCAAGTGGATGGAGACGGCAGTTGTCGTTTGGCTGTCATGGAGGAATGACATATTGAAAGGAGGATATAAGTGCAAATAAAAAAAACAGCTACTCATTTTAAGTATTTTGTTTTGTTTATATTGAACCTTTTCAAAGCTCCCTGTTAAATCCCACAACTAATTTGGGGGCTCAACCGGGATTAACAGGAAAAGAGCAACGAAAGGTGCAATAACGGAGGAACAATAAGAAATAAAGAGAGCGAGAGGAAGAGGGTGACACAGAGCGTAAAAGCGAGACAGCTAGCACTTCGAATTTCAGAGGGAAGTAATTTTTTCTTTAAACTGAAAAAAAAAAGTTTTAACCTCTAATTTTAGTAAGAACGGAAGTAAAATTTATAGCTAGATTTCATTCATTATTTCATAAAATAAGTGTTATATTAACAAGCATTTAAGCTAAAATCGTCGATTTAATATCAGGCGACGTTGAAGTGCGGAAAAGATGACGCAGCGATAAGACTGTAAAGTATACCGCAATTTTTCTTGAAACTCGTTTTGCGGATTTAACCTCTAATTTTCAACAAGAACTAAAGATTTTTGGATTGGGCTAGGTATTTAGTGCAAATAAGAATATGGGCAAAAGGAATACGTTACGGAGGCAGAGCACTGTTATTGAAAGGAATGAAGAGACTACTCCGTCGAGGGATGAAACCGCATGTTACCAGCAGATGGTAAAAGAGCTAATGAGGCAAATGGAAGTGCAAAACACCACGATGCGTGCAATGTTGGAAAGCTTCGATAAACGAGACCGTGAACCTTCAAAAAACAATCAGGCGAACCATGAGTTATGCGCAGCGCATAGTAAATTTTCCTTTTCCGACATCGAGAATTCCCTTAATACTTTCAGTGGTCAAGATAATTACACTATTGACAAATGGGTGTATGATTTTGAAAGCGCAGCTTCTGTTTTTGGATGGTCAGAACTACAAAAAGTCGTATTCGGAAAGAGACTCCTGAGTGGCACGGCTAAACTTGCAATTAGAACTCAAGACGATCTCAATACATGGGAGCAGCTTAAGAAATTTTTGGGTGAAGAATTCAAAGAAAAGCCAAATAGCGCTCTAATTCATGAACAGTTAAGGAAGAGAAGGAAGTTACCAAATGAAACGCTTCATGACTACTTGCTAGCAATCCGGGAGTTAGGAAACAAGGCTAACCTTGAAGAAACAGCATTAATCAAATACACGATTGATGGAATAACCGATGATGAACGGAATAAAGTCATGCTTTATGGTGCAAAGACTTTAGCAGAATTTAAGGAAAAGCTAACTGAATACGAATCTTTTTTGGAAAGAGTGCGAGCTAGATCCAGAACAACAAATGCTCAAGGAAATCGGAGAAAGCCCGAGGGTCCAGGCAAACCTCAATCCAGGTGTTTTAAATGTGGAAGAATAGGCCATGTGGCAAGTAATTGTCCGGCAAAAGAACAGGGTAACAAGTGTTTCTCATGTAACCAATATGGACACAAAAGTCCTGAATGTCCTGCCAAACGACGACAAGAAGACAGTAAGGGAATTGCATTGATGAAGAAGCCAACCGCTAGGAAAGACGACAGGTATAAAACAATTCGCGTGGATAACGTGTTAACTGAAGCATTCGTCGACACTGGTAGTGATCTCACCTTTATGCGCGAAGACATCTATCCGAATTTTGGAAGCCCGAAGCTAGACAGTCCGACAACTTTTACAGGCGTAGGCTCGGATGAAATTAATACGTTAGGGTCGTTCGTTGCTGAGCTGGAAATCGATGATCATCAGTACCAGGAAAGAATTCACATTGTATCTTTAGAGATTCTTCCAAGGGAATTCATTTTGGGGAAAACTTTGATAGATCGGGTAGATTTACAAATGAAATTAGGTAAAATAAAAATGAAGCCGTTATCTAATACTGACCTGCTCGAGTGCTTGAATATAACCAACAGGTGTGAGTTCGAAGTTGATCATATAACATCGCCACATATCCGAGAACAATTAATTGCCTTAATTACACAATACGAAGTAAACGTGAATCCAAAACAATCTAAATTCGAAATGAATATTGTGCTTAAAGATGATACACCGATACATCAACCGCCAAGACGGTTACCCAAAATAGAAAGCGATCTAGTGGACAGACAAATTTCGGAGTGGCTAAAAGAAGGAATAATTAAGCCTAGTACGTCAGAGTATGCGAGTCCAATTGTATTGGTGACAAAAAAGGACGGAACCAAAAGACTGTGCGTGGATTACAGGCAGCTAAATAAAATCGTAGTACGCGACCATCAACCAATACCGCTGATAGAAGATCAAATCGACAAACTCCTTAAAGTAAACGTTTTTTCTACTTTAGATTTGAGAAATGGGTTTTTCCATATGCCGATAGCGAAAGAATAGGCCTACCCTAAATGGGAAGTGAAGTGAAGTGAAGTTAGGTACCATGGCATATAAATGTATGAGAGTGACCAAAATGGAAGTGAAGTGGAAGTTTAATTTCGAAAAATTTCGAAAAGTCATTTAGAGGAGTAACAGTGCGGTAAGAACCGCACAAGAAGTAAACAAAAGTTAAGAAAGTAAGACTGTTCACTTGCTACACTTCTTATGAACTTTTTATTTTGGTTTATATATCAATTTTGAAAGAAATTGCGTCTACTTCACTTCTACTATACTTCTGGGTTACTTTTCATTTAGGGTAGGCCTATTGTCAGAAGTATACTGCCTTTGTTACGCCGGGCGGGCAATATGAGTTCACGCGTGCGCCCTTTGGTCTCTGCATATCTCCTACCCAGTTCCAACGCTTTATCAATTGTATCTTTGCTGACCTTACCCGACAAAATAAAGTTCTTGTCTACATCGATGACATCATCGTTCTGGCTGAAAGCGAAGATGAGGCAATTTCGAGACTGCAAGAGGTTTTAGAGAATGCAGCTAGCCACGGACTTGATATAAAATGGTCGAAATGTGGTTTCTTAAAAAAACGAATAGAATATCTGGGATATGTAATCGAAAATAGTCGAGTTAGTCCGTCGGAAGAGAAGATAAAGGCCATAAAAAACTATCCGATCCCAAAGACGATGCAACAGGTTCAATCATTTCTGGGCCTCACTGGATATTTCCGGAAGTTCGTCGAGGATTATGCAATTGTAGCAAGGCCACTCAGCGATATATTAAGAAAAGGAAATAAATTCGAATTTGGGGAAAAGCAGCTAGCCGCATTTAGCCGAATGAAGGAAGCATTGTGTTCTAGACGAGTATTGTCAATTTATGACCCTGCAGCGTATACAGAATTACACACTGATGCGAGTAAACTGGGGTACGGTGCAATACTGCTGCAACGAAATAATGAAGACCAAGAGCTACATCCAGTATATTTTTTAAGCAAGAAGACCTCACCAACCGAAGAAAACTATAGCAGTTACGAACTGGAAGTATTAGCGGTGGTTACTGCTCTTAGGAAGTTTAGAGTTTATTTGCTTGGGCTGAAATTCAAGCTAGTTACAGACTGTGCCGCATTCAAGGCCACAATGAATAAGAAGGAAACTACTCCGAAAATAGCTCGATGGGCCATGACTTTAGCAGAGTTTGACTATGAAGTTGAACATCGGAAGGGAAGTCGCATGCGCCACGTAGACGCTCTTAGCAGAAACCCTATTATTTTAGTGATGGAGAATAATAACCTGGTGCATAAAATCCAAGCAGCCCAAGGTAAAGATCCCGGCATCCGAACTATTTTAGAGGTTTTGAAACATGGAGAATTTGAGGACTACATCTTGGAGGGTAATATTCTATTTAAAATCATAGATGGCGCCAAGTTGTTAGTTGTTCCAACAGCCATGCAAAATGAGCTAATACGAACAGTTCACGAGAAAGGTCATTTTGGACAACGGAAAATGGAACAGGTTATAACAAAGGACTACTTTATTCCAAAGCTGGCCAAGAAAATCATGAAGTGCATCGTTAATTGCATACCGTGTATTTTGGCTGCCAAAGCAGGACGTAAAGAAGGATTTCTCCATGCTATCCCTAAAGAAGCTGTACCTCTTTCAACTTATCACATTGATCATTTAGGGCCTATGACAATGACTAAAAAAGGATATCGATATATTTTAACCGTCATAGACGCGTTTACGAAATTTGTTTGGATTTACCCTGTAAAGTCAGTAACGACGTCAGAAACTTTGACTAAACTTAAAATGCAACAAGTTACCTTTGGAAACCCAAGCCGAATAATTAGTGACAGAGGAACCGCCTTCACATCAGTCGTATTCCAGCAATATTGCAACGAGCAAGGGATTGAACACATCAAGATCACAACAGGTGTGCCCAGAGGTAATGGCCAGGTTGAAAGAATACACCGGGTAATAATTTCTATTTTAACGAAGCTAGCTATTGAAGAAGAAGCCAACTGGTACAAGCATGTTGGAAAAGTTCAGTCATGGTTAAATGGAAGCTATCAACGAAGTATAGGCACAACTCCATTTCAATTACTTTTTGGCACAAAGTTAAGGACAATCGAAGATATCAACTTGAACGAAGTAATCCAGCAAGAAATCTCAGTACTTTTTCAAGAAGAACGTGATGAAAGGCGCTTGGAAGCACTAAAGAAGATAAACGAAATCCAAGAAGAGAACAGAAAAACATTTAACAAGAAGCGTAAGGAAGCTAACAAGTACAACGTGGGAGAGCTAGTGGCAATAGCCCGCACTCAATTTGGAACGGGATTGAAGATAAAAGCCAAATATTTAGGACCTTATCGGGTAGTTCGTGTCAAAGGAAAGGAGAGATATGATGTAGAGAAGGTCGGTAATCACGAAGGACCTAAATTTACGTCAACGGCTGCAGACTATATGAAGCCCTTTGTCATTTTTGATTCCGAAGTGGATGATGATGGTACAGACGATGAATCACTTTACAACGACGAAACAAGAGATACTGTTGAGTCAGAGCCAAACGGCGACGAAGTGCAAACATCACTTGAAGACGCCTGACGGTATGCCCAGTTAAAATTGAAGATTGAATGCACTATTCCCTTGATAAACCCTAAATGCTAGAGAGTAACGCTGAAATGCAAAGAAGTAGACCAAAAGAAATTTTGGGATTAAAGTAAGACGACTAGGAATTGAAATAATTGAAATAATTAATTGAAATAATTGAAATAGAGAAGTGAAATAATGAATTGAAATAGTTGAAGTAGAGGATTGAAATAATGAATCAAAATAATTGAAATTATGAATTGAAATAATTGAAATAGAGAACTGAAATAATGAATAGAAATAAAGAACTGAAATAAGCAATTGAACTAAAGAATCGAAATGAAGAATTTGCGTGTTAGGAAGCACTATTTTAAAGAATACTAACAAACGAAGGTACGTCATACTCAAGTTGAGATATCAAAACCCAAATAAAGATGAGCACACGATACAACTCAAAATAAGAAGCAACGGATCGGAGAGCACGTAGCAATGTACCATTTGCGCTAATAAACCTCTTCACTCTCAAGCTCATAACGAAGAAAGTATCGACGAAAAGAATTTGGAAGAAGTCTACGAAGAAGAAGTCTATAAGAAGAAATCTGTTTAAGATAGAAGGTCTACGAAGAAGTCCATAAAGAAGAAGTTGATAAGAAGAAATCTGCTTTAGATAGAAAGTCTACGAAGAAGTCTACGAAGAAGAAAGCTGCTTAAGAGAGAAAGTCTACGAAGTAGTCCGTAAAGAAGAAGCTTAAGAAGAAGAGGTCAGGAAGGAACAAAATCGCCAGGATGAAATGAGGTCAATTTCCCTTCAAAGATCGCATTACCAATTTTTGATTCGCCAGGCGGTCGAATCGTCAGGAGAGCCGAGTGTAGGATTGGTAATTTTGTTCACCCCTGGAAATCATTCATCGACCATCCAACCGAACGCAACCCAAAAGGGAGATAACAGGCAAGTGGATGGAGACGGCAGTTGTCGTTTGGCTGTCATGGAGGAATGACATATTGAAAGGAGGATATAAGTGCAAATAAAAAAAACAGCTACTCATTTTAAGTATTTTGTTTTGTTTATATTGAACCTTTTCAAAGCTCCCTGTTAAATCCCACATTAATATAAGTCTCTACCTATGTAATCAAATTATATAGGACGCAATTTTACCAGTAGTATGGATTTATTCACCAGGCCTCATTTTTAACTTCCCAGTAGGAAGTTATTGTAATCGGTCCGAAAATCGGATTCGAAATTTTCAATGTATTTACACGTTTCAAGGTCCCAATAGCATTTTAAGCAAAAATTTGAGAAGAAATATGTGTGTGTGTGTGTGCGTACGTATGTGGTCATTTTTCCTGCACGATTTCGCGCGAACCGAAAAAGATATCGACTTCGATCAGGTGCCGTTCGAAGCGTGTTCAAGGAAATATGATCTGAAAAGATTTTCATAAAAATTGGTCGAGCCGTTTTTTTATTTGAACGACTTAAGTGATTTTTGTACCAGCACAGTTTCGCGCGAACCAAAAAAGATATTGACTTCGTTAAGGTGCCGTTCGAAGCATGTTAAAGGACATATGATCTGAAAAGATTTTCATAAAAATCGGTTGAACCGTTTTTTTGTTTGAACGACGTAAGTGATTTTTGTACCAGCACGATTTCGCGCGAACCAAAAAAGATACCGACTTCGTTAAGATGCCGTTCAAAGCGTGTTAAAGGAAGTATGATCTGAAAAGATTTTCATAAAAATCGTTCGAGTCGTTTTTTTGTTTGAACGAATCTTAAGGAAGTTAATCTTGTGGACCGAAAGGGTCAAAAGCCACATCCCAACTAGTTTAAGTTATCTTTTTATTTATATTTTTTTAGTTGTTATCGCGGTAGAAATCTCGTCTTTGCTACGGTCACTATTTCAAATGGTAGTTAATTAGTGACAGTCTTTAAATCGGGCAATTAAGAAAAATATTGCTTTTTACTTCTTCAAGTTTGATTTTCACGGTCGCTGAACACCTTGCACAAATCCAAGTTGCACGCCATAAGCACGAAACAAATTCCCACAACATCTGCTCCACATGTTTATTCGGTCTTTGGTCATAGTCGGTTGTAATATTTCATTTCTTAATGATCGCTGCTGATTACAAATAAATGTGAATATTACAAGAATGCATTATGTTGAGGATTCAATGTGTTGCGAAGTTCGCGAGATGCAATTGATTTTTTAATTTTTAAATTTTTTATTACCGTCATTAGTTTCAGTTTGAATAAAGTAAGAAATAAAGATATAAAAATTGCAGCGTAGATTGTTTTCAATACTTGTAATAAAAAAGTGTATTGTAGTAATGAAAGTGGAAATATTTCGGTTCAAACTAAGAGCAATATACGGAGAACAATGAATGTAAAGCTGAATTGATGAAGTGAATTGATGCAGATTTTAATAGTTCGTCAGGTCAAGTGCCACGTTATGGTGCGACGCTTAATAGTAAGATTAATTCGAACGAGCATATTGGAAATGGGATAGTTTAAATGGAGTACGAGGTGCGCAGAAACGATGTTGAGTTTTTAAATGTTAAGTAAAAAAGTTTGCATCTTCGAATGCTAAGTGAGTTCGTAAAAACGATGTAAAACGTTATCCCACAATCGTGTTGAATGATCGTGATCGATTGAATTGATTGTCAAATATTGCGGGAATTGAATTGGCACTATGCAGAAGAGTATCTACTGAACTCGAACTAGTTTCTCCAGTCTGCTATAGTCAATAGCATAGCAAGAAAGCTATATCCTATTCAGTAAACAAAGTGAAAAAGCATTTGTCGTGTAGTAATTGACTTCGTCCAAACTTCGCGCTACAGCGGTAGGCATATCTAATTTTCACCTTTATCTACTACCTGCTAACTGGAGCTTGATGACAGACATTGTACTCGATGAAAAACTCGCAAATGGTTTAATATCTGAACTCTACTCTTTCACATAAAAGTACGTAAGGACTCACATAAGTTTAATAGTATTGAATGGATTATAGCGCCGTTTTTGAATTTTTATTATATCAGGTCTTTAATATCTACTAAAAGGAATATGTTGCGTTTGCGCTCTTTGAGGAAGCAAAATTATATTTTTTCAGACAAATTTCGAAATAAATGTTTCAGCAATATTAGAGTTCTGCAAAGATCAGGACAAATGATGGTCAAATTTTCAATGCTTCTAGTTATATGCTGTGCTTTGATCACGTTTCCAGGTTGCACATTACCTTCTTCATTAAGTTTATCCTGAGTGCGCAAGTTGTATGCAGATTAGGGATGTTATGGATCTTCGACTTCGATTCCGAAAGGTCTTAACTTTCGATTGATTTTACAACTTCGACTCTGACTTCCGCTCCGATAACTTTGAATCGGAGTTATGACGAAGGCTGAAATACCGCGGCATGCAAGTTTCAACGTGTCTCGAACGCGTTCAGGGGAACCCCGCTCGCATGTTTTGTTCAGGTGTTTGTTTTTGTTTTTATTTATTCGTGTATTAGTCGTGAATTATTGGAAAAAATGTACAGCAAATACGATAAATATGGCTAAAAATGGTCAACTTTGAATGGCGATATCTCGATCACCGTTAGTCGTACAGAGATTTAAAAAATGCAGTTTCTTCGCTTTTTCAAGACCTATCTTTGCTTTGAACATTTATATATTCCCAGGATGCCGCAAAAAAAGTTATAACCGAAATAATAAGAAAAAGAAAAAAACGTGATTTTTTAGTTTTGTTTTTCGATAATTTTTAGAATTACAAATGGTAAAAAAAAATTTAAATGACGCATTGCGATGGGAAATTTGAATTTCTACAAAAAAGTATTCTTGTTAAAATCTCGAATTTCGCTTTGTTTTCGAGATATTTAAAAAAACTGAAAAAGGGGCAAGTACTTTCGGTCTGGTCTCAAAAACGCACTCCACCAAAAGGGATCACTTTGTGATTTAATCATATTTAGGTGTCACACTAACATATTAACCATGAAAACCCAAACGCAATTGTTCCTTACTCAAAGACATTTTCAATAGCCTATAAGTACAATTTGCTACTTTGCACGATATCGCACGAACCAAAAAAGATATCGACTTCTTTGAGCTGTCGTTCGAAGCGTATTAACGGAAATATGATCTGAAAAGATTTCGGTGGAGCTGGTTTTTGGTAAAACGACTTATGTGATTTTTGTACCTGAACAATATCGCGTGAACCAATAATGATACCGACTCCATTAACGTGCCGATCTTAGGGTATTACCGAAGTTATAATCTGAAAAGATTTTCATATAAATCGGCCGAGCGGTTTTTTGTTTAAACGGCGTACATGATTTTTGTATCTGCACGATATCGCGCAAACCAAAAATGATACCGTCTTCTTTGAGGTGCCGATCGAAGCATATGAACGAAAACATATGCTATAATTTTTTAATTTTTTTTTAATTTAGATATATAAATAAAAATTTAGATATAAATTTTATAATACTGTTGTTTTTCTTAAGTTTTTATCAAAATAATGGAAAATATTTGAAATATTGAAAGGCGTTGCTTTATTTTTGGCCAATACTGTATTTGTAAGAGCTTTGAAAACTGGTTCAAATTTTATACGAAATGTGTGCTGTTAATTTTTTAATTTTGCTTTGCGTCTGCTACATCCTACCGTGTAGCAGGATCAGCATTTATTGTATCATGTGATGAGCTGGCGAACAAAACGATCTACTTACAGTTTTGGTCAAAAAATTTTTTTCGTTTAATCTGGCTGTTTATGATCCCGTGAATCTAATCTAGTCTTCGTTTTCGTTCATAATGACCAAAAATTATACCAAAATAGAGTCAGAATTTGTTGCTTTCGATGAAAACGATGTAATTACATTAAAGTTTTAACAGCTTCGGATTAGCAAGCACGCTTTCGTGGCCCAAAAGTGTACTAAAATTGACTCATAAGTTCGGAATTTCGATCAAAACGTTATAATTACACTACAATTGATTTGATTGATTTTTTTTATTTGCGAAGAAAGATGATTTTTTTTTATTTAAAAGTATTAAAATTAGAACAACTAAACGTTTTCAAACTAGTTTTATTTTAATTTCCCAACTTTACGTGTACAAAAACGGTGTACAAAAATGGATTGAATACAGTCAAAACGTAACAATTGCACCAGTTGCAAACAAAACTACATAATTACATTTTTTAAATTTAAATATCTTACGTTTTATCTTACGGTAAGAATCTGGATTTAACATTATGTCAAAAAATTACAAACACTATATGGGAAAATTAAAAACCACGTGAAAAGCTGAAAAGTCAATCGTAAACACGTCATTCAGTTTTTGGCTGCTCCTGTAAAATTTGCATTTGTGTAATTAGATCATTTTGTTCGCCGGCTCCTCAATAATACGGTGAGGACAATCGTACACCGAAAATCACAAGAATTTGGGATATTGTTCTCCAATAATTGAACATGGATTCAACCAACGTGCGCATATATCCATCCAATGGAGCTACAGCCCAAATCGAGCATTGGCCTCCTCTAGGGCATTTCTCCAAGTTGGACGGTCCCTAGCAGCATGTCTCCAGTTCCGTCAGCGTCAGCCGTCACAGAGTCTATCCATCTCCTCGTCTATTTCCGAAATTTCTGATATCATAGTCGTTTTGGGATGCGATAATCCTCCATCCTGATTACGTGGCTGGCTAGTTTTAAGGTAGAAACAGAATGGCACGGCGACCGTGGCGGTGGCCGCTGCTCAGAGAGTTTCCCATACATTTAATTTGTCCGCCCCGTCTGGGGATCACATTGGCGTGTGCAACTCTGTGCTAGTAGGCTAGTGGTTAGTGTCTGGTTAGTAGTACTGGCAAGGCTGAGGTTAGTTATAGGTGAATAGATGGTCAGACCCAGTTCAGTTTAGACAGGTTAGTGTACTTGTTGTGGATATCAGTCAAAACAAACTGCCAAATTTCCATAACCAAAGTTTCCAATGCTGCCTGTCGCTTTTGAGTATTTCTGTAATCTACAGATACAGAATCATTGTCCCACAAATACTCAAATACCCTATATTTAATTCTAAAAACGTAAAAGTTTCACTTTCTGACCACTTCATTTTCAAGTAAAAATAAAAAATTAATTAGGCTTAGCGAAAATCCGAAATTACTTCTTAAGGTATGATTCCGAACAAGGCGGAAGACTGCTGACGGCAGTGCAGCTGGCCGCCTGCGGTCGGACCAATGTTGAACGCGGCGACAAAAAGCTTGCAGTCGCTTCAAAGGGTTAACAAAGACAACATGTCGAAAGCGTTTAATTCAACGGATTCAATTTGCATCCTCACAAATTTTTCTAAAAGTGATATTAAGTGGCAGTAATTTTTAAAGACATAAATTAAGAAGGGCACATAAGTGAAACGATTTATATATTGTTTTAGTTAACAATAGTTTAGTTTTACATATTTCTTAAATGGAATTGTTCTGTTTTTTTATTTATTTTTATAGTGAAGTTAATTTTTTTACACTATTTTTATAATAAAGATAATTTTCTTAATATAGAAAATATAAAAAGTATATAAAACTATCTCTGTTTTTCATAAAATTTAGTTTTCCAATTTAAATTTTTTTTGACGTTTAAGCTTTGACAACACTGCACTGAATTGATTTCGTTATAAGACGCAGTGCTGTAATTTTTGACAAGCAGTAAAGAACACTGCATACTGCATTGATTCTGCTTCAGGCTTTACACGGTTCCTGTAGGATAGCTATAAACTGTAGACCACGTAGACGAAGTCGCGGGCAACAGCTAGTTCATATTTTTTTTATTTACTTATTAAGCCTGAACTATAATACACGTAGATCGACGTACGTTTTTATCGAACATACACGTACGTATCTCTCACCGTAGACCTTGACGTACAATCGGCTATAATAATCGCAGTCAACATTTTTTGAATTTGAGTCTGAATACGAATACGCTACGATTTTGACATTACAACGCCGTCAACTGTGATCCAGGTCCCATACGACGGCGTAATACTACGTTTAACGAAACATTAACGAAAACAAGTACATGTGATGTACGTTTATTATAGATTGACGTACGTTTTTTCACGTCTATTAAAGCTCAGGCTATAATCCTAAGTAATTAAAACTCAGAATAAGTCAAATACTACAAATCTTAATTAAGTTCTGCTAGATTTGGATTTTAGTTAAAGTGTGCGCCGGTGACACTACTGGTTCTTGACCAGTGATGCGGTCTCTGGTCGAGACGTGTCGCGACTGCAGGCGACAGTCGCGCTGTGTTCCGAATACCATCCATAAAAAATCATACGAACCAGTAGTGTCTCCTGCGGTTTCACATTAATTTATGCAGTCGGCAGTCTGCGGTCTGCCGCCTTGTTCGGAATCGTACCTTTATAGAAAATCAATTAAAATAATCAAATAATTGTTTACTAACCCACGTTGCCATTGTTCACACGAGGCATGCTAAGTGGTTAGTTTACAGAAGCGGAGGATAGTGAGTTAGTAAATAACCCGCTGGGCTATCTACTGGCAAGGGCACTACTCACCAGGTTAGTGGACTAACCAAGAGAGTACACTAGCACAAGGCGTGTACTGGCCTACCAGTCAGTTACCCTTTGTACTTGCCAATGCGAACGTCGCTTAAGTCTGTTATTTTTTTTATTAAAGTTAAGAGTTCTGGGTCGTCAAAAATTTCATACAACTCGCTATTGTATCTCCCTATTATGCCTATTATGCATCTGAGAACTTTTCTCTCAAACCTGTTGACTCGTTCCTCTATGTCCTGGGTCATAGTCCAAGTCTCGCTGCCATAGCACAGTACTGGTCCTATTATTGTTTTGTAGAGTTAAAGTTTCGTTTTTCTGTGCACAAAATCTTGAGTGCAGTATTTGTTTTGGGCATAAAAGGCTCTATTAGCCAGTGGTATTCGTCAAGTTTCTTCGTTACTTTTTATAATTGTAGACCCAAGGTAGAAACAGTCTACTTCTGGATTGTGTTAGTCAATAGTTATATTTCTTCCCCTTTGTTTTCTCTTCGTTGATGTTCAGGCCTATGTCCTTTGCCGTCTTTTTTAGTGCAACAGGATGTGCCCAGAAGTTCAATATTCCACAACGTCTTAGCGCCATAGATTACACATATCAGGGTTAAATGTCCTACACATTTGAATGACCAGCATATCAACAGGAAGTTGTACTATGGAATCCAAATGTAAGCCGTTAGTGACAATTTAGAGAAATTTACAATTTACCGTTACTAATCAAATTTAAATATAATAAACTGTCAAACAGTTGCTACAAAATGCAAATCCACAAACTGTCAAACGAATGTTTGAATTATATTCGCCTGCAATTCAAAATATTTCCGGCGAGCGGTGAGCGGTATCAGAAAAATTTAATGTCTCAGATTAGCGGCGAGCGGCACTTTAGTATTGCCGCTATACCGCCCAACGCTCCCCGCTCGTATCGTGGCCGGATTCGAGCGTTTTCCATATAAAACAATACAAAATAAAACTCAGAATCGCCGCTGTGCCGCTTTCCGCTCGTATAGTGGCCGAGGCTTAAGGGCCGTCCTCACTACGCGGACTTAGATCCCACGCGCTTTTGACAGAAAGGAAATTTTCTGAATCGTGAGTTTTGTATCCTAAAATAAGAACTAATCTGAAAGAAAATAATTATAAGATCTTTTAATAATGAATATTGATTAATCTACATTGAGAAAAAAATCAATTTTCATTTTAAAAACCCCGTATTGTGTGGAAGTACAATGTACCTTTTTAAGCACAGCCGTATGAGTTAAAACCGCGTAGTGTGGTGTGGATCCACCATTACAATTCCAAAGATCCAAAACCTACGAAATTTGAATTGTTAAACTGAAATGCGTTTTTCATACAAATTGACGTTTGAATTGTAATTTGACACATACCCAAAAAAATGTCATTTCGAAATTTTGCTTCCTTTTCACTTCCACTTTAGCCACTCTCATACTTTTATACGCAGTGGTACCTAACTTTACTTCTCGTTACTTTCTAATTAGTATAGGCCTAGGAGGCTACTAGAGCTAATGGTATATTCCTCGATAATGGGCCCTAGTACCATTCTCGTCAAACAGTCGAATGAAAAAATTAGTAGTACGCTTTTCGATTGCAGTAAACAGAGTCGATTGCAATCAATGACAGTTCACAATTGCATTTAGATGGTCGAATGCATGTGCTGTGTTTAAAGATATTTTCGTTAGTTTGGAGAAAAATATAAGTTAGTTTAATTTTTTATATATGAATAAACTTCTTAAATAAAATAAAATAATAATAAATTTTAGGAACAAAAAACATAGTGCGAACAAGATCCAGCACGAAAGACTGGTTGAAAGCCACGAAACAGTCGCACATTTGAAGGAGGTGGTTGATTATAGCAAAAATTAAAATACAAACCGAATAGAGAAGAAATCAAATTACAGAGAGAAAAGTTAATTTACAAAGACGAAATTTTACAAGAACAAAAAGACAGATGAAAATAGGATTAAAATGGAAATTTTAAAATTAAAAAAGCTTCAAAATGGTTTACAAATGTCTGAGTTATAACTTCATTGGGTGCTTCCACTTTATTTTTAACGATTTCGATAGTATTTTCAAACTAATATTCAATATTTATTTTCATTTTCAATATTTATTTTATTTCTACACAAACAATTTTTACAATGACATTTAAATTTCCTCCCAAAATTACACAAACTTGACAGAAAATTCTCAGTTCTATGGCAGTACTTTTGTTCGTTTCGACTGTGTTACGTACTACCAATATTTTGCACAATCGAATCGATTCTGATTCTCGAACGATTTACAAATCGAATTTCGTACTAGGGGCCATAATGCGATGTTCTGTTCCATGCCATGGGTCTTCTTATATTAAAGGTTTGCTTATGCATGTGTTTAAGTCGACATTCTGATCTCTTAAAAAATTTAAGTTAAAACTGGTTGAATATTTTGATTTGTACGTACACATCATAAAAAAATCTATAATTTCGGTCACAATCGTAGGAGCTACTCTTAAACTCAGAGTTTCTGGCTTATGCAATGGTTTTGTATCGAGATGAAAAAGTTAGATCTAGATTTCTTCTTAAACGTTTCGAATTAGTTTGTTCAATTCAAACGAGAAACGATTAGCATGAATGACTGCCATATTTTAATTTCATTTTATATTTATAAAACCAAAATATTTGCAAACCGAAACACAATGACCCAAGAAAAATATGTTGACACCTGAGTTTCATGTATGCTTTGCTATAGTGATCGCACTAATAACTAACCAAGGAAAATTAGATGTATAACTATAATCTAATAAATTCTAGACAAAGATTAGGAAGAGTGAAAAAACAAGCGGTAGTGAAGATATTAATGACATATTAGATAATTGACCAATAGTAGAGATTGACAGTATCGCCCATTAGAAAATCATAAACTCTCGTCTCAAGTATCGTCTTCGTCTGTTATGACAGTTTATGACGTCAGCGAACAAGCTGAGCTATTATAACAAATAAGAAAAAGGGAAACCTGTCCGAATTCCGCTTGACATTTGACATTTGAAGTATATTGTTTATTGAAAATTGTTTTCAGAACAGGTCTATAACAATCACAATTAATTGTATTTACATTTTGTAGGTGACATTGTTAATTCTATTCCAAAAAAAATCTTTACCAACCAACCAATGTAACGCAGTCTACCTCACGAAGTCAATCCAAACCTTGACTCGCTCATCAAGCTAAGAAATTGACTTGGCTGTTATACTTCGTAGCCAAGCTAACAACAGTCCTAGTCACGAATTCGGATAGGTACGTCGCGAACTGTCATACAGGCGCGGATCTAGAATTTTGTTTGGGGGTTCACGGACAGGGCCGGATTTAAGCATAGGCAACATAGGCGCTCGCCTACGGGCCCGCACCACACACAAAAATATTTTAAGAAGTTACGATTTATGATACAACGTTTGCGAACAACGAAAACTGTAAATTCACAAAGATTTTTTGAATGAATCGAGGGGAAAGCGTTGTGCCTCTCCTGTATTCCTGCCCCCTAAACATTTTAATTCGGCGCTCCGGGCTGATTACCGATGCAGTATACATATTATACATCATTCTAACATCATAACATTGTGTTGTACTCCCCCTCCCCTGTCCACATCGCGCACTGACATATAGAAATGGACTGCTGATTGACAATTTTCAATGGGACCATTTTTCTCCAGAAGTAGAAAACCTTTTTATGTAAACAAACAATTTTTCTTCGAATTTAGGAGAAAATAAGTAATAAGATGTGTGTTATAATTATTTTTTATTTAGTAGCAGTTTTTTCATTAAATTATTATTTTTTATATATGTTTTATACGGCGTTTACATCGCCTCGAAACAAGTGTTTTCATGAACTAGTTTTCGGAAAACGAGTGAGGTGTTTACATCGCCTTCTGCTTGTTTTCGAGTGACAGTTATGCCAATTTAATTAAATTTTATTTTAATTATTTTGTTTTAAATATTTTCCATAGCAAACTGAGAATTAAAAAAAAGTGTGATGCGGAAAATGACATGCGTATATCAAGTGCTGAACGCTGAATCGGGTTCTTGTCCACACTTTTCTTGTTTTCGTTGTCGTTTTTATTGAAAACAGGTTCCCAAGTTGTTTTCGATTTGTATGAAAAACACCTGTTTTCGATTGTGTTTTTGCCCAAAACGCCAAATGTTGACGAAAACACGTGTTTTCGAGGCGATGTAAACGCCGTTTTAGGGTTGTTTCCCCCTGTTTGACGAACTTTTAAAAATAACGCAAGAGAGGGAAAGAAGAAAAAAACTCTATACCTGTCTATTTTTTTCTAATTATATTGGGTGTCTTCCATTTAGACACAGGGAGACACAGTGTTACCCGGCGATTACACGAGTCAGTTCTGCTGACTGCCAGTACTGACTCTGTTTGTCAAATCCACTGACTCTGCGTTGATTACGTTCGGTCAACTGACAAGCCAATTCATTTCTAAAATGACGTCGACCAGTGTACATGCTTCCTTGACTGCGTTATTATTAACACAAATTATTGAAGCCATGGAAAGGGAAGAGAAAAGGAAGTAGAGAAAAAGAAAATATTGAGTCAATCCTTTGTAAAATCACATAAACCAAGATTTTCCTCGTACTTTTCAATTAGGTTGATGATTTCCAGACGACTTAATTTTTTTCTTCCATTTTTTCCTAAAATAAACGAATTTTGAGATTTTTTAATTATTTATTCCAAGGACATATCTATCGCATCCGTTAAAAATAAGGTTTTGACATTTTACTGACTAGTCAGCACTGACTCGGAAACTGTCTCGTCAGCGCTGACTTGTCAGTAAAAAAGGCGCGTCAGTGAGTGTTTACACGAGTCAGTGTCAGCGACAGTGGGTGGAGTGAATAAAAACTAAGTGTACACTTAAAGGGAACACTCCTGAGTGGAGTGATTCGTTAAAAGTGAACACTCGATTTGGTGTGAATAAAAATTCTCTCATTCAAATACTTTTCACTCATGGGAAATTTTAGTTCACTCATGGGAAATTTTGGGATTAAAGGGAAACGTCATTTTTGTGAAATTAGTAGGCTAGTAAACGTGGATGGATTTATATGGAGTTTTACTTTGGGAAAATTTATTTAGGGCTAAATGAGGTTCTGTGGAAAAAATTTACCTTTGCGGAATTTAGTTTGGGCAAAAGGTGGTTTTGCTGCCGAATCCGCTTTTGGGGGTTTAGTTAGGGCAAAAGGTGGTTCTGTGGGAAAAATTTGCCTTTTGGTGGTTTTAGTTTGGCCAAAAGGTGCTTTTGTTGCAAGGTCAAGCATTTGAATGCTGAGTAGGTTAAGATCTTTAAACGGATTGAAAATTGAAAATATAAAACCAGTACAATTAACAGGCTAAAAACCATGCAATACTGATGCTCTTGAAGAAATGGAGCGCATGAGAAACTTGCCTGCTGCTTTTTAAAATGGATCAATTAAAAAATTTCTTTGTTAATTATAGTTGTGACTAAAAAGTAAAAAATATTTTTTTCTTTGGCAGTGCTAGGTATACACCAGAAAAGTTTCATTGCAAAATAAGAAGTTTAATGTGTATTAACAATTTTAAAATTATATTCTCGTTTGACTTTAAATGTTTGAACTGTTATCAATGAATTGTGTAAATTTACAGCTTTTCAAATGCATTAATAAAAGTTTGGACATCCATAACTATGATCACAATTGTCTAACTGCATGTCATGCCCAAACTTTTATTAATGCACTTGAAATGCTGTAAATTTACATAATTCCTTGATAAGAGTTCAAACATTTAAAGTCAAACGAGAATATAATTTTAAAATTGTTAATACACATTAAACTTCTTATTTTGCAATGAAACTTTTCGTGTGTATACCTATCACTGCCAAAGAAAACTTTTTTTTTCTTTTTAGTGCATTTCATTTATAAAAGTTATTTATTTTAAAAGTTTTTTTATTTTATTTTATTAAAACGAATAAAAAAGGTCCTCGCAACCACCCTCAAATTTTACAAGTGTTCACTCTCAGGCAAACGTTAAAACTTTGTTTTATTCACATCAAAATGAAGTGTTCACTCTATATGAAGAAATGACAGAGGGAAGTACTTAACGAAACCTAACGAAGGTTATTTTTATTCACGCCAAAATAAGTGTCCACTCCAAAAAATGGAGTGAACACTTGCACTCAGTTTTTATTCACACCACCCAGTGTCAGTAGAACTGACCCGTGTAATGGCCGGGTAGCACTGTGTCCGACACAGAAGTGTTCCATCAGCGACACAGCTAGACACAGCCGGGCACAACCAAGACAATGCTACCAACAGTCACGAATTGAAATGTGACCGTAAATTATTAATCTATAACAATTCATTTTTAAGATTCCCAGCATTTATAAGATGCCGGGTAATTAATTTAAGGAAATTATCAACATAAAATTTACGATTTACTTATCAAACAAAAATAAAAACGAGGAAAGTGCGCCGTGGTGGATTTTTTATGAACTTACGTGTTCCATTTGGGCTTACACAGAACGACACAGAGCGACACGCTGTGTCGGACACAATTGTCTTTCTGTGTCTAAATGGAAGGCACCCATTGATATCACTGACATGAACTGAACTGTCTTTTTATTTTAAAACCGATTAAACTTCATAGGAATTTAACGTGGGAAGGAGACAACAATAGTTTTTGGTGCCATTTTTTTATATGGGATTTTGCTTATTTAGCAGTCCATTTCTATATGTCAGTGGGCGCGTTTAGGCCGAAGTTAATTTAACTAAGCTAGGCAAGTTAACAACGGCATAAACAGCAATTTTTTTAGCGCTGTTAGCTAACTTATTTCTGCTTTTTGGCTTAGCTACAATTTAGCACAGCCAAAATGAATTGACGTTTGCTTGTAATTTTTTGTTGTAAGCAAATAATTTAGAAATATTTCAATACAGAATGAAGATTTTATTATTATTATTCATTTTTTAGCTTTCTATTATTTGTAAAATGCGAAATGTTATTATTTTTGCCTGTTATTAGCTGTAAAATGAGAATTGTCAAATGGCATGCTAGAAACGGTGCTAAGTTAACAGCGCTAATTTAACAGAGTTAAAATAACTCGGGCCTAAACGCGCCCAGTGATATCGCCCATCGAGCCATACTTTTTCCCTATATGTGTGTGTATATTAAAAGTTGGAAAGAAATCTCGGTGTGTATGTATACGCACGAGTCTCGTGAATTTGTGTTCTAACCCTCATTAGAAAGCTTCTACAACGCAAATAAATATTTCAGCTCGCCGGACTACAGATGGTGCGAGTCTCGCTTGTCTAAACAAACCAGAAAATCTCTTGTCCTCTTGTGGGGCACTATAACATAAATATACCTTGCCCTGGTACCATAATTCTTCAATTTTCAATCATATCATCGCAATCTTGGCCAACGCGAATGCCCAATCAAAAATTGGAAGGTTCAGAATATCAGTTTATTTTCTTTTCACCTTGTTTCATTTTTCCTGCTTTACTTTCATGACAGAAAGCCAATGGCTTGCTTAACAGAAGTGTTTCATCCCACAGAGTGCTCCTAAAATATCCCTAGCTTATTTATCCGCCCAGAATGATCTCGGTCGAAGGGAAATTGGCCGGAGTTAATAAAAACACCGCCAAAACTAACATAACCTGCTTGGGCGAAGGGGAATTGTTCCAATTGTCCAAAATTCGTATTGTCTCGCCTGGTGTGATGCTCTAGGTCAATGTAGCAGTTTTTTGGGTGTGACAAGTCAGGATGATCCTCGCAATGTGCGTGCGGGGTGTTCCAACTTCCTGTAGATGACGAATTTGAAACCTTTAAGATATTGCTCTCTTAATTAATGGTTTGAAATTTTTTTTGGGTCCGCACCACAGTTTCAGCCAAGGGCCTGCAGATCCTTAATCCGGCTCTGGTCACGGAACTAAAAGTGGCGGAAACAATTTTCTACTCCTAAAAAAACGAACAAAATAACCGAACTTTCGGTGGATTAAAAACAAACGTGCCCCAACGTGTTTTTGATGAAGACGCGCCCGTTCTTGTGAGTGCATCTAACTTTAGCGTTTGCAAATCAAAACATATAGAAAGAGTATAGATCAATTTGTTGTTGACCTTGAAGGTCATTTTTTAAGGTTGTTTTTTTAATTTGCAAAAAAGTTGGGTTGGTTTTGGTCGTTTGGTTATTTTTTGTTTTTATTTTTTTAGTTGGGTTTTTTAAACAGCGAGCGCTTTTGTTGGTGGGGGGGGTTCATGAACCCCCCCCCCCCTCTCTTGAATCCGCGGCTGCTGTCATAACAAGACGAAGACTTGGATCCGGACAGGCCCTTAATGTCGGAGAATTATTTATTCACATTTTCGATGTTTATGCCGAACTTCTTTGGCGAAGCATTGCCCACTTGTAAACCGTCTCTACGCATGATATTTGCCATTAATTGTAAAAATAAGGAAAGAATTGTAGTTTATTAAATTTTCACACCACTTCAAAAGTTTTCAGTGCAGCTTAATTGGTTATGCCGTAGCACAGCTGTACGTTTTAGCTGTGGTACCGTACATTCTAACTAAAGCAAAAAACACTGCTGCTTTGGCAAACTGCCCTCCAAACTCTTGTGGCTTATGCCATTGCTAACTTGGCTAGCTACATCAAACTAGCATTACCTAAAAGCGGAAACAAAAAACTCATTTTAATCTTCGAATCCATTGATAATTTATTGTTAACTTGGAAAAGCCAAATAACTCGGCAGCAATTTTCTTCGGTTATAAAAGTAAACTTAATAATTTGTTTGAAAAAACCTTTTCAATGACATCAAGAAAATGTACAGCAGTAGATTAAGACTAAATTGAAAAAGTTAAGGACATGGTCGAAAGACAATATCGGCGATGAAGCCGCCAAACATTTCATAAGAAACCATTTCTTGAATTCTTTAGGTGAAAATAATGGTGATAATCAAAAAGGTAAGATTGCATCAAATTTATTGAAGGTCACACAATGAACGAGCAGCGGCACTACTACGAGGCATATACGGAGAAAATTATGCTGGCACGAGACTATTTATAATTGGAATAAAATTGAAAAGGCTCAAGTAGTCGTGTGTGTCACGCAAGCATATAAATTGTTGCATTCCCGCATACTAATGTGTTTGGAGGCTTGTTGAAGGCGATTGCGAAATTAGAGCAAAAGACGGTTGAGGCACTTGCCCTCCACGCGATTTTGATGGTCACGGTAATTGAAATTGGTTGTTATTCGTTTTGGGTTGCAGATTGTAGTTATTGGAGATATTAATAACAAATTGGATAATAATTGCTTAAAGGGTTACACAACTTTTTTTCAGTTATGGAAGGAAAAATGCATAAGATGAAGAAATGGGTAATTCGTTTTTTTGAATTTATGAATTACTATAACATGACACGTTATTATTCCGAAAATAATAAATACCAGCCTGCTTTCCCGGCCGAAATTGCTCAATTTCATACAAACCAGTTAAATTGACCTCTAAATTTCTTAGTTTCTTACGTTTGAACCAATTTCGTTCGAATGTTCGCCCAAATTAAGGATAGTTCCGGCAGCTGGAATGCGCTAGGTTAATTTCGGCTTTTAAGGAGTATTGTTTATTGTTTATTGTTTACTAGCTGGGACCCGGCGCGCCTATGCTGCACCCATAAGCTAATAGGAGTAATCAGTTGATATGAATTTTAATAAACAGTAGGAGAGTTTGCAAAAAAAGCAATTTTTTGGTATTTTTGATTCCAAATAACAAAATGTGAAACTATTAGGCAAATTCGTCGGCCATATTGGCGCGGCCATTTTGAATTTAATTAATTTAATTAATATTTGATATCGATTTTCATTGGAATCGGAACACAATTGGCAAATTCGTCGGCCTTATTGGCGCGGCCATTTTGAATTTATAAGTTCTGATCATAAATTCGTTATTTGCTAGCTTAAAAAACCCCAGATATCGATTTTCATTGGAATCGGAACACAATTGGCAAATTCGTCGGCCATATTGGCGTGGCCATTTTGAATTTATAAGTTCTGATCACAAATTCGTTATTTGCAACTTTAAGAACTGTTTGTTTTGCGAGGGCGCGTTTCGCTTCTTTTTTTTCTTTTGTACCAAAAATTTTCTCTGCAATTACCTTTTTTCTATTTTCCTTGGGCGCCATCTACCGGAGCGTATTTGCGCCATGCGGTTTACCGAGATTTAGTCAAAACGCACATTCTGTGAAAGTTTCAGCTCAATCGGCCGTCGTTTTAGTGTCGCGTTACAAACCAACAGACATTCATTTTTATATATAGATAGATTATAAGAAAGAAAAGGGAGTATACACAAGACTTACTTCTTTTAGAGTACAGTAAATAAAATATATAAAAGAGTACAATATTTTAAAAAAAAATGAATATATAATGCACAGACTAACCTAAACTTAAAAAACTATAAGATTACAAGGAAGAAGAAAGAAAGCGTAAGGACAGAGAAAGGATAAAGGGCAGAATATAGAGAAATAAGTGGACAGAAAAAAAAGAAAACTAGTTGGGATGTGGCTTTTGACCCTTTCGGTCCACAAGATTAACTTCCCAGTATTCTTTCAAACAAAAAAACGACTCGAACGATTTTTATGAAAATCTTTTCGGATCATACTTCCTTTTAACACGCTTTGAACGGCATCTTAACGAAGTCGGTATCTTTTTTGGTTCGCGCGAAATCGTGCTGGTACAAAAATCACTTACGTCGTTCAAACAAAAAAACGGTTCGACCGATTTTTTGAAAATCTTTTCAATTCATATGTCCTTTAATACGCTTCGAACGGCACCTTAACGAAGTCGATATCTTTTTTGGTTCGCGCGAAATCGTGCCGGTACAAAAATCACTTAAGTCGTTCAAACAAAAAAACGGCTCGACCAATTTTTATGATTATATTTCCTTGAACACGCTTCGAACGGCACCTGAACGAAGTCGATATCTTTTTCGGTTCGCGCGAAATCGTGCAGGAAAAAATGACAACATACGTACGCACACACACACATATTTCTTCTCAAATTTTTGCTTAAAATGCTATTGGGACCTTGAAACGTGTAAATACATTGAAAATTTCGAATCCGATTTTCGGACCGATTACAATAACTTCCTACTGGGAAGCTAATACTAAAGAGAAGAAGAGGGAGATAGAAAAAGAGATGTATCCACACATATCAGGGACGTGCCCGAGACGTTAGATTCCGGCCCGGTCAGTTCATATAAAATGTACGCACCGATATTTTTTGAACCCCTGACGGAACACTAATATATGTGGATACTCCTTTAAGGAGTATCCACACATATCCGGGCCATGCCTAGGACGTCACAGAGCCGTGTTCTGTCATGTGCCCGGACACGGACATGTGTGAACGGATTCGAGCTCCCTGAGATGTGTGAATGCTTTCTTTCGACGGGTCTCGGATGTCACTATCCCGGCCTTGGCACGTCCCTGACTCGCCCTGGTAATGTGTGAATCTACCTTTCACACATGTCCGTGCCCGGCACGGGCTCGTTCACACATGACAGAACACGGGCCTGCGACGTCCCGGGAATGTCCCTGATATCTGTAGATACTCCTTTAATCTCCAAATAATCTCAACACGGTTTGGATGCAACCGACTTTTTTGTATCGTATACAAGTTTAAGACCTCCCATATAAATCGCGGCTTTGATTTTTTTTTGAGGTCTCCAAACCGGGTCAGGGCATTGATAAGCATCTTTAACTCCACAAGATGGTTTTAAATATCCACTACGGTCGGCCCAACACCCACCAAACCTTAGGAAAACAAGCTGTGGCATTAAAAAGCGCCAAGTACCCTGGAGGCAGCCCCATAGCACCATATACAAATAAATCTAAGCTGCAATCATTTCTATGCATATGTGTATTAAGTACAAATATATGAGATAATTTTGCTTCGTAGATTTTTTCCAAAGAGTATAAAATTATTATTTTTCGTTTTGTACTTTGATTAAAAATATCATAACTTCCAGTTTTGCCTTATGGCAAATTCTTGTACCTACAATGTTCTTTTTCAACCCGATATATTCCAGAAGATTCAGCTGTTTGATGATTCTTGGTTAAGAGTCCATTCCAGTCTTTCAAGACATTATTATTTTATTATACATATTTTATTTCCAAGTCCTTATTATTGAGTGGTCAGTGACCAGCGAGATAGAGGGAGCAACATGTATTTCGTACTCCTGATTATTATAACGTCCTCGTAGTGGCCACTGTAAGAAAGGGCGTAGTGAAATTGGAGACTCCTTCCTAATAGACCGAAGGCAAGTTGGCGGTCAGGAACCCTGGGAAGCCAAGAAGCAGACCCAGATAGCCGCCGCTCTGCCCAAAATTTCTGAAACCACCAAAAAATTGGTAGCACCAGCTCCCATATCATGTAGGACAAGCAGTCCCATCACCCAAGGGAGCAGGTACCCCAGAAGAAGAAAAGGCGGAGCCGCAATGTCTGTCCTAAGTTTCTGGATCCACCCGAGGGACAAGACAAGGCCCTAGATAGGTACGTAGCCCTAATAAGGCATCCCGCGGCTTAACCGGTTAATAATAGGGTACCATGTTCCGCTTAGGTCGGGTATTCACCCAGCGGACGGTGCACCTCTTTGTCCGCTTGTTAGTTTGGTACTACCTGCATCACAGCCTTTGTAGGCTGGTTAGCGGGACTCTCTTGTTTCAGGAGCCATAACACTCCGACGAGGCTGCCGGCTGCTAAAAAACTCATGGAACATCCAAGAGTTCAAACGCAAGGCTCACTGCCTCCTACCTCATGCATCATCCAGACTACCCTTAACCTATCATATCCTTTTTCTATCTTCGCGCTAAGCTTACTACTAGATATTGCACCATGAAGTAAACGACATGGCGGACTAGTAGTATAAAGGGTGCCACCCAAGCTTTGACTCTTCCACATAAAAAAAAGGAGGGCCGGATTGGAATTTTGGAGCCCCCGAAGCACACCCGAGCCCTCCTCTAGTGAACTCCTTCCCAAAATATCGAAGGCAGGACTACTGTCAGGAAACTTTCAGGGCCCAGTTGGCCGAGGTACGTTGTTTATAACGAGACTCTGCTCGAAGAGTCAAGTCTAAAGGGCCCAATACACGAGCGCTCCATCCGACCACGCCATGCCAAAACAACAACAATTTGTATGCACTCGAAATTTCAAATGCATATAAATTGTTGTTGTTTTGGCGTGGCGTGGTCGGATGGAGCGCTCGTGTATTTCGCCCTTAAGCAAGCCACTAGGCAGACTGCTGAACCTGTACAAGCGGTCTGGTCTACAAATGTGAGATATAGGTGTGTGGCCGCGGTATTTTTGGGCTCAATACCACTCCAAAAGGGAAAAAAAGAAGTCTCGATGTAGGATGAGGATTGAAGAGATGTAAGTTTGATTAATTAGGGATAGATGTACATACATTATCGTTGGACAAGGTAGTGCATAATCGGCATAATCTTTGCTCTGTCGTAAATCGTCTTGTTGGAATATCATTTGTTTTCCTCTGGCATGCAGGTGGTGTATCTGAGCACTTTACCAAGTTTTTGGGCTTCTTCTGCTGTCGTTGGTAAGATGGAGAACCAGATTGGGAATGCGTACGCAATTACGGGCTAACTATTGTTTCTATAAAAAGCCGCGATGTGTTATTTTATAATAATAATAATAATCAAAAATGAAAATAGAGAGCTTGAATACAAACGTTCAGTTTATAATTTTGTAAAAGTTTGTTTAGCAATTTGTTTTGTTTTAGTATTACACCGGCTCCACACGTTGGTTTGCGAACGTTGGCGCAGATTCCGACATGCGACGGCCAATCCCCAATGCTCACGCCAATGCAAATTTCTCGATCCACACATGTAGCATTGGGGCCAACCTTTGCGGCAACGCGTGGAGCGGGCTTTATGGCTCCACTACACGTTGGCCAATGTGTTTGCGGCCAATACCTTGGCCATCGTGTAGAGCGGGTGTTTCGGCTCACGTTGGTATGTATTGGAATGATGAGGTGTAATGGCCAACACGTTGGCGCGAGATCCGTGTGGTGTGGTTTTCTGACCAATACGTTGCGTTGGCGCGAGATCCGTGTGGTGTGATGAAAGGGTTGTGGAAGAGTTATGGCCGCCGCATCCACACGTTGGGCCATTTTGCCACAACCATTGGCACCCTTATTGGCCAACGTGTAGAATAAGGCCAAGAAGGCGAGGTGAAAATTGTGCTGCCAATGAGCAGGCGCAAAACGAAAATAATTTTCAATGTTTTAGTAGACTCGATCAATAAACAGTACCTACCACAGTCCAACTAGAATTCTTAGTTGAAATTGTAAAAGGACCTGACATACAGTGTGCGCCTCTAATGTCACATTGCAAGAAACATGTCAATGGAAACGAAGCTCAACAATATTTTCTATGAAACTAAAAAAAAATATTTCACATAATACACATACAAAACTTATTGTATAAATACATCAAATCGACCACTATTGAAGCTGACCTTTTTTGATTTGGCTGAAACTTTGTAATTTCGTTCTACCCTATCAAAAACATTTTTCTTAATTTATTCAATTTTTTTTACCTAAACCAAAAAATTTTTCAAAATCGAATCAAAAAGGGTCAGGTTCAATAGTGGTCGATTTGACCTGGAATGACCCATATAATACTCTTAATTTAAATCAATTTAATTTTTACAGTTATATAACCATAGATAAAGATAATATTATTTTTCTCAGGAATCTTCAGCATGGCGAACATTAACCTCACATCCGAATTCTTTAGTGCAAATATTACCAGCTCGTGCCATGGAAGTAGTTCGTGAAGTTGTCAGATCCTTACGGGTAAGCAATATTTGAACGTTTTGTAGTGTTATTTAACAAAAATAATCAATTCTGTGACATATTAATATTAATTGGTCAGACTCACCGACTCACCCATCCATCACACTAACAACAATATAACGTCATACTCGGGTTTGCGAAATCTATGAGAAACTCCAATCGCAATCGTCACACGAAAAAGATGCAGAAAATGAATAGTTAGTGTAATACTTAAATCATACACAAACTGGTTTGATGTGAGTACAAGTAAGGAATAGTGTAATTTACCTCATTCTTAGTTAAATTATTCCTCGTCTAATAAATGAAAAACTTTCAGGATTGTTTAGCATATTTCACGATGGTAATGATGGTAATTGCAGCAGACCGGGACGCGCGATCCCTTTTGTGCACTAAATTAATATAAACGATCACCAGGCTTTTTGCAGTTTTACTATTTCAATTATGTGTGCTTTCACTAATGCATGCTTGCGCATATTTGCTTTTGCAAGAAGTTCATTAAAGCAAGAAGTCAAAACATGCGTTCGCACAAGGTTTAAAAATTTAAACGTGCGAAGCAAATGTGCGCAAGTTATGCATGCGCTTTAAACAGCTTGCGGTACTGTACTGTACTGCCAATTGTTGTTAACAAGTTTAATTAATTTATTATAATGGATATTGACGAAATTCATAACATGGAGTAAAACGAATAAATAAAATATTTGTGTTTTTATTACAACAAAAAGGTATTGTAGTTATCTATATTTAGAAGCACAACCTTTCAACTAAATAAAAATACCGAATCAGAATGGAGCGATGAAGCAACTGCATTACTAATTGATCGTAGCCATTTGCAACTATGGCGAAAGAACATCATTAATGCACGCATGCATACATGTGTAAATTATTATGTCGCAAATATCGTGCAAGCATATTTATTAAATTTACAGTTTACTAAACTTCCAAGGAGATTTCGCATACTCATATATGATTTGTTTGTTTTGCCATTACTACCAGAAATTTAGCCTCACCAAAGACTGAGTCACGTCATCAAAATGTTTGTACATTTCCCTTTTCCTGATATTTTTCTGTTTCTTTTGAATTTTTCCTCCTCGTTCTGGCTTGATCAACTTATTATCTGAAAGGAGTAGGGGAACCTTCAAATTCAATGCAAAAAACAATTCCTTCTGTTCTAAAGGCAACAACTTTCGAAAAGCATATTAGTAGCTTGTTTTACACAAATCAAACTGTCACTCGTTTTCACAAATAGAACGAGAACCACGCTCTGCAAAGGACTTCGGAAACAAAATATAAAATAAACATAAGACAACATCAGCAACATGACCACGAATGTCATCTTTTGTCTCTAAACTAGCTTTTGATTGGTCCCCACTAACATGGGGCTATATCCAAATTTACTTTACTTTAAACGCTTTTTTCCTAAGAAATCCCTTTAGACCAACTTCACAGCTTTCGCTGATGACGGTACTCTACATTACTCATGCGGCTTAGATAAAGGCAAGAGTAGCACGTGCCAGATCCGGTCTTGACGATCACAGGCTAATGTCCAACTTAATCAACAGACTCATTGAAGCCATTCTCGAATCGTGCTGAGTTCAATGAATGCCTCCAAAACAAATTACACATTTCCAATAAAAAGTGGAACACATCTCCATCAATGTCAGTGGATGTCTAGCCACTCCCAGATATTTGACTGAGTCTGAGTATTCAACTCTCGTACGCTGGATACAAATAGGACCTAGGTTCAATTTGTAACGTTTGGGAAAAGGCACCAGAACGACCTTATTTGGGTTGATTGATAGGCTCTCCGTGGTACACAAACTTGGTCTTCTCTTCTCTTCTGTCTCATGACTTCTGTAATAGTCAAGTCAAGCTTCCCCGAGACAATGATGGCAAGATCATCTGCATAGACGATGACATCGAAACCAGGGGCCGGTTCATGTAACTCGACAACGAAATTTTTTTTTCGTTTCGCGTTTACATAGCTCGAAAAAATTGTAAATTTTCGTTTGATAGCTCTCGAAAGGTTTTAGTTATCGAGTGCTTGGTAGGCTTAGAGAAAAAATTTCGTGTTTGAGTAACGTAGTTTCCTTACTGAAAACGAAAAATTTTCTTTCGAGACAAATTTTTTCGTATTCAAATTCGTTTCGAACGATTATCGACGTTCGAGATACATGAACCTGATTCTTGTAGTTTGGCCAAAAGTTCATCCACAACCAGTAACCATAGTAACGGGGACAGAAATCTACCTTGAAGTCATCCCTCGATAGCCTTGATATTAATTGTGGAGACGAAGCAACCTAGAGGATGGGAGAGCTCCACTTTGCACCTGATGTGAAGGTCCACCAGCCTTTTTATCGTTTTCCAAAGAAAAAGGGTTAAGCGGATAGGTCTATAAGATTTAGGCAGCTTCAGGGACCTGTTACCCTGTTTAGGGATAAAAACCACCCCGACTTTCCTCCAGGTGATTTGAAAGTACCCCCAATTGAAGCTGGCTCAAAAGAGAGCGTTTGTCGAGAATCAGATCGAGGCACTTCGCAAAGGTGCCAGGAAAACTCCATATTCTCCCGGGGATTTGTAGAAAGTGCTCGCTGACCAGGTACCTCAAGGTTGCATCTTGATTTAGTGGTAAATGAGCCATCCTCCTTTGTGATGAGGCCCACTCCGTTGAAGGTGTTTGGAGTCTATTTGCCTCTGGTAGAGTCTGCAGGCTTTCACCATGCTTCCTCCAGGCAATTCTTTTAGAGCGTCTCAACTCCTTGCTGTAAGCTGTTAGGGTGAACTTGGATTCTTCCCATTGTCCAGAATGTTTTGCCGTATTGAACAAAACGATTGGCGATAAAATTTATTATTTTATATTCAAAACTCGAGGCTAAATTTTTACAAAATCTTTTTGGTATGCCATTAAATAATACGTCTCTGTGACACAATAAGAGAATAGTAATTTACTCATAACACTTAAATGGCGAATCAAATTTCTTACAAAAATATTTACCTTCAAACCAAATGGTGTTCATTAAACCGTTTAACTGCAAATTATTATTATATAAACTCTCAAATTTTCTCTGCGACAAAATTCATTTATCAAAGACGATAATTATCTTTCGATTAAGTTTCTTTCATCTCCCCGGATATTAGATACACAAGAATGCTTTTTCGTGTTACACTAACCTATTATTCAATAACGGCCGCATTACGCAACCGCAGCACATTTCGGCTACACACTTTTCTAGGCGTATCTTCAACTTGAGTCTCTATTAAAAAAGCCGGCCGGTTTTGCGAAGCCGCTCGTCTGCTGTTGAAAACTTCAGTGGAAAGCTAAGTACACGTGGCCGTTGAACGTCGAAAAAATTATGTAAAAAATTCTTTGCAGACCGCTTCGAAGCTGTGTGGTTCAAATTTTTTATGTACTTGTTCATGGCAGAAGTAATTGAGCACTGCGGTAATAACTAATAATTTTTAAATATTCATTTAAAAGTAACATTTTCTTCTTTTCATAAATTAGATAGTACGTAAAGCTGGCATATCTTTTGATAACTGCAATTTTGAAATTAGGTTCTACAGATTCTGGAGATAATTTATGATCGTTTTCGAACTGTTAGTACATAATTTTATTTAAAGGTTTATAATAATGTGAAATTATATTGTAACTTTAGGTTAGAGTATTGGTTAGGACTTTAATTATCTTAATTTTAATTACTAAATACTAGTTGGACCCAGCACTCGAAATTCGAGGGCCATTTTCTATACCTTTTTTGAATTTAAATCTAGAAGTCTTCAATAACAAAATTTTTCGAGAACAATAAAACAAAATTCAAAAATTAAACAAATTTTTATAGTTGGAAAAAGCAATGCCAAAAAACCTACTTTTATTATCTCTTAATGTCACATATTACATTTTATTGTATTAGATTTAATAGACCTTAATTTAAGAATCAAGTACTTCTCTGTATACAATATTTTTAGTGTAATTTCTATCATCATTTGATAGCAGTCCCTGTTCTGCTGTTTGAGTAATATAAAATCGTAATCCATCAAATGAACAAACTCTACTGGCAGCAACATACAATTGCAAAAATTCCCACAGATGGCGTAGCCTTGTTTGCTTGAATTTGGTGAGCTTTACAGATACTATTTGTGAAAGCAAACCAAGCACATCAGCAAAACCAAATACACGCTTTACTTTAGTTACTTGACGGTTGCTTTTGATTGTGGAAGGATAAATATTTAGTGAAAAAATAGAAGATAATGGATATTATTAATTTATTATGTTAAGGGGACATAGCACCTTCAAATTTCAATTTTTTTTTAGTTTTTTAATGTAAATTTTTAAATGAAAACGTAGACATATCTTAATGAAACTTTACACCTATGTTTTACTAGTATTTAACTATACAAAAAAATATTTTTTTAATTTTTTTTGGTCCCGCGTCGTCTGCTAGAATTTTTTCAAAAAAACACGCTGGACAGGATTTCTGCTCTCAGAAAAGTCGGACACAAAAACAAAACAGGGGTTTTAATCAGCATCAAAGCCGCTATAAAATGAACTAAAAAGAAAAAATTTGGTTGAAAAATAACAAAATGGCGGAGTTTTTTTCAAAAATCGAAATTTTTTGCCATCGAAAACATCCTGTTACTCAAAAAATTGTACGCCGATTTTTTCATCCGTAGTTCATTTTGTACATTAACATGTGTAGATTGACGTGTTAAAATTTTAGAACGATCGAATAAATATTTTTTTTTAATCTTGCCCACCAACTTGAAACACGTTGTTTTAAGCAAATCGCGTTCAAGTTAAAATACAACTTTTTTTTAAAAAAAACCTTACCAAAATTCAATCTACGATGCCTTTCACTTTTATTTATATTATTAAAAAATATTTCGTAAAGGTTTATTCTAACAATTTCTATCAAAACAAAGTTTTAGATTTTTTGAAATTTTGTAGGTGCTATGTCCCCTTAAGTTTTTGGATTAAACTGAGAATTAAAATAAATTCAAAAGAGTAGTGATTTTATTCAATTTATCTGTTTGCTTGCACTTGTTTTGCCAATTCTGCGTACAAAGCCTCAAAAAATTTAACATTGGTCACTTAGAGCTTTGCTTTGCTATGCCTTCGCCGCTTTGGTATTTGATTTTGTCTCTTGACAAAGCTTATTGGATATTAAAAAGTAAAGCAAGCGAAGCGTACAATGAAGTTTCACTTTAAGGTGCAACCCACTGATATATAGAAATGGACTGCTAAATAAGCAAAATCCCATACAAAAAAATGGCACCAAAAACTATTGTTGTCTCCGTCCCACGTTAAATTCCTATGAACTTTAATCGATTTTAAAATAAAACTAGTTTTGATGTGGGTTTGACCCTTGCGGTGCACACAATCAACTTCCCAGTATTATGAATGTTGAATATTATCAATGGATATTTTAATAATAAATAAACAATAATCAATATATAATATATAATACCTACAATTTGTCAGATTTGTTTATCAATACTTTCACTATCACTTAAGTTGTACAAACAAAAAAAACGGCTCGACCGATTTTTATGAAAATCTTTTCAGATCATATTTCCTTTAACACGCTTCGAACGGCACCTCAACGAAGTCGATATCTTTTTTGGTTCGGGCTTTTTTGGTTCATGCTGGTTGGTGTCCATTGTGAATATCGTCAAATTGGCGATCGAATGTCAAATCGAAATATTGTTATTGTGGATATCGACTACAGTCGATGGTTTTCGATTATAATCGCATTTCATTTTCGATTGATTTGACACTCACGAAAACGCTATTTTTTGAGCGGTTGTGTATCCCTATTCTTCAATTATCAAGAAAATAAAAATTATTGTTTTTGGAAAAAATTAATGATAAACGACAGAAAATGACAGGTAAAAATAATTAGCCACAGAAATCAACTAGACAAATTTAAACATTTAATATTTCTTTAAATATTAACGAAACTGTTGGATGAGCATTAACATGATATTTAAATCATTTCATCGTTTCTGGTAGGAATCTTGAGCAAAAAGTCTCAAGGTACTGGGCAGCTTTAAAATATTTGGAGCTGATGTTGTCCTAACAGAAACTTTTAATTTCGGCTCGATGCTTTTCAGCAATTCTACAAATGCAGCTTTAGGGAACCAGAAATATTGAATAAAACTATGAAAAATTAGTATGCTAATATTTTAATGGCTAGGGTTCAATTATCCTTGAATTGCCAAAACTCGTTCAATTCAAGAGGATTACATGAGCCGCCAATCCTTATCCTTTGACGTTTCAAAACACAGTTTGTCCACTACATTCCTCACTACTACTAGACTTATTTTCCGCTATTACTTCTAGTCAACTCCTTTTTACAACTTTAATCGATAACAATAATTTTTATTTTAAAGAAAACCAAACACAACCCGATCTGTCTAATATGAAAAATTCACAATAATAGCAGCTTATCTTAAGTTAACTATGGCATTACTTCTAACTGCTACTGCATTCGATTGCGTTACACAATACCAAAAATCTTTTCAATTGAAAGGAGATTCGATTGTCGATAGAAAAACGAATCGAAAACCACAATGGACACCTCACTTAAGTCGTTCAAACAAAAAAACGGCCGTGCTGGTACAAAAATCATTTTAGTCGTTCAAACAAAAAAGCTGCTCGACCGATTTTTATGAAAATCTTTTCAGATCATATTTCCTTTAACACGCTTCGAACGGCATCTCAACGAAGTCGATATCTTTTTTGGTTCCCGCGAAATCGTGCAGGAAAAATCTTGCAGACACACACACACATATTTCTTCTCAAATTTTTGCTTAATATGCTATTGGGACCTGGAAACATGAAAATACATTGAAAATTTCGATTTCGATTTCGGACCTATTCCAATAACTTCCTATCTACTGGGAAGTTAAAAACAGTTCAGTGCATGTCAATGATATCAACATAATTAGAAAAAAATAGACAGGTATAGAGTTTTTTTCTTCTCTCTCTCTTGATACGTCAAAGCAAAGCAAAGCAGTAAAGCCTACATTGGGGTTGCACCTTTACTTGTAAATTTTTAAAGTAAGCAAATGTAATTTACTTCAGCTTCTTCTTGATTTACAAAAAAATCACCAACAAGTTTTTTTCTTATACTATTTAGATTTTCACAAAATTTCTCCCACTATTCAAGTAAGTTTTCACAGGAAAACTTTGTACACGAAAAGTATGGGAACTGATATAGTAAGTTAAGTTCCTGCTCGAGGCAACCAAAATTTGTATGCTTTTTCGTGCACGATAAAGTACGTGAAAAGAAATTGAGTCAATTTGTGTAACTCGACCACGGGGTCCTACATTCGACTACGGGCATAGACTTACTGAATCATCTTATTTTTCTTAACAACCTAAGGAGGAATCATTTATTACTACTACTATAAAAGTAAAAAAATCTGGTTTTTTAACGATCCTTTGGCCTTGATCAATATTTTTCATTTTTTGGTACATTTATAGAATTGTATGATGTCTCGAAAACAAAAATGATGCAAAATATTCACAGTCACAGCTACTGCAAAATCTCAATCTTTATTCTAAAGGCAATATTTACTGATCAATAAAATTATACTTCTCAATTCAATCATTTCCGTGCTATTTGAAATTTTTTCCGGAATATCAAATATGTAAACCTAACTCGACTACACATTTGTTTATTTATTATCATTAGATGCGAAATTTAGTACCTTGAGTGAGTGAATTGTTTTAGTCTATCTATGTACATTTAATCAACGCCTAGTTACCTCTTTTTCTGCCTACTATAAATATAAAACTCACAAAATAACAAACTTTTTTTCAAAGTCCATCGAATAGGTGGACTATTTACCAAGTTGCGTGCAAATGTCAATGGGCAAATATTGGCAAGGAACAACCAGTTTCAAGCTTCGCAGAATCATACCTATGTCAGTGATTGCCTAATGCCTGAAAACCTTGGTCTTGTTTCCTAGCTTGAACGAATGTTGACCCGCTCATATGCACGAGTTAAAGCAGGCAACGCTGACAACACTTCACTTTTTAAATGGACGTTGCGAAATAAAAGCAACAGATTAGAACCGGTGAAAATGTTATCATGGCCAATGTGTAAGATCGTTAATAGTAGATAGTAGAACACTGGCCAAAAGTGGAAGTTCGATCAAAAGTGGATCGAAACATGAATAGACTTAATTTGCAATCTAAGTTTTGCATGCAACGCTCTAGTTGTTAAGTTAGATCGGATCTTCCCATAACAGAAAATATGAATTTTATTTTTACAGGTTATGTAAATGTACACGTAATCTAATTAAGCAACATTTCACCCTTCGGACGATGCAAAGCGAACAGGCGACAACTGCAGTCAATGGGCGGGTTTAGGCCGAAGTTAATTTAACTGAGCTAGGCAAGTTAACAAGGGCATAAACAGCAATTTTTTTTAGCGCTGTTAGCTAACTTATTTCTGATTTTTGGCTTAGCTAAAATTTAGCACAGCCAATATGAATTGACGTTTTCTTGTAATTTTTTGTTGTAAGCAAATAATTTAGAAATATTTCAATACAGAATGAAGATTTTATTATTATTATTCATTTTTTAGCTTTTTATTATTTGTAAAATGGGAAATGTTATTATTTTTGCCTGTTATTAGCTGTAAAATGAGAATTTTTAAATGGCATGCTGGAAACGGTGCTAAGTTAACAGCGCTAATTTAACAGAGTTAAAATAACTCGGGCCTAAACGCGCCCAATTACAATTAGACATTGTTATTCAAAGTTCAGTGAGTGTGAAAAAAATACGGCAACTTAATTGCTTTACTTCCGACAGTTTTCAGATCTGGGTTTTTGCACTCTGTTTATTGGCTGATTGACTTTGTATGTATCATTGTGGCGAATCAGTTGCGAGTCGTTTCTGAAAACGGCGAAGAAATTAAAGAGTTAACGACGTGGTGCGAAAAGTTATTGGTTCGATGAATTATAATGATGTTATTTTTTTAAAATATAGCGCGAATGCTGATATGCCTTAATTTTACAGTTGGTGTCGTGTCTTCAACACAACGTTAGACGCTGAAAGCAAATTATTATTATTAAATTATTAAATTATTAATAATAAATCTTAATATATAAAAACTACGTGTCACAAGCTTTGTTCACGCTAATCTCCGAAACCGCCCCACAGATTTAAATAAAAATTTGGGAATGTGTAGTGTTGGTTCCGGATTGAGAGATAGGATAGTTTTGGTCCAGATAAGTGAAGCTGTTCTCGAAATATAGAGAATTTGAATGTTTCACTGATTATATTTAAGTTGGCGGGGCGAAAAAATAATTAATTTTAATTGTCATGTACATATAAAAAACCGTTAGCTTTAAAAAAGCACTCTGATTTTTACGAGTGACAACGTATGAATTTGTGTATTGAGTGTACTGAGTGTACAGTGTGTACAGTATGTACAGTGTGTACAGTTACACTGTACTGTGTACTGTGTACTATATACTATGTACTATTTACTGTATACTATAACTACCGGAGCACGCAAAAACACACCAGTTAAGAAACATATAATTTATATACAAAATAAAAATATTTTTGAACATTGGGAAACCTCTAAAATACCAGCATCCATTGTTCTTTATATACTTCCACCGAAAATTACGTAAAAGCTTTTAATTGGTTCGATTAAATAAAGTGTTAATAAGGAAATATATAAATGTCGAGTTTTTGCATTACGCCTCAGATTGCGGTACATCTTGAAAACGGCCAACGTGTATATTTCACTGAAGAGAATGCTCTCCAACGAGTTTTCAAGCCACCAAAAACTACACTTAGTGAATTTTTCACACTGTGCCAAAAACCTGATATTTTCGGACAATTCGCAAAAACATTGTTAAATACCGACGTCCCTCGCTATTATACATGGAACAAATCAGGTAAAAAATGGAAGCTACGTAGACAAGGCGAACGACATCCAACTATCGCACGCGTATTGCAAGCAAAGACATTGGGACGACTTTACACAGTACATCCAAAACAACGTGAATGTTTCTTTTTGCGTTTGTTGTTGCTGAATGTACCAACGTCTTTCGAATTTTTACAAACAGTCAATGGTCAAATATTCAATACATTTCAAGATGCATGTCGCGAGTTGAAATTGCTGGAAGACGACAATCATTGGGATCTGAAACTTACTGATTCATCATTTGCATCCACGCCGAATAACATTCGTCAACTGTTCGCAATTATATTGACGACATGATACCCAACAGAACTATCGGTTTTGTGGGGAAAATACAAGAACGGCATGACTGAAGACAAACTTCGCAGAATTAGGCAAACAAACCAATATCCAAACTCTCGAACTTTTATAGGAATAATTGGTTTTTCGTTAATGGTTATAAATATTTTTGTTGGAGAGTTGAATTTTGAAGATTTGGATTAATTTTAAATGTCTTAAGGTTGGGTGGCAGCGAGCCGGAAAGGTATCATTTTTGTTTATTTACGCGCCGGAAAACAAAACCAAAAACATAGTTTACCAGCAAGTTTTGCAAAAGAATACATACATAGGTAATTTTCGTCACACTTAATATGAAAGCATATTGAATCTAATGTCTCCAAATTTTACAAAAATAAGGATTGGTTCTTTCCTTAGATATTGCGAATAGTTTGATTTTCAATATTTGCATTAATTTCACATGTTTTGACGAACACAATTTCGCAATATAAGAGAAAATAAAAGTTGGTTTTTTGGCATTGCTTTTTCCAACTATTAAAGTTTTTCTTTAATGGTTAAGAAGAGTTGAATTTTTAAGGTTTGGTTGATTTTAAATGTTTAAACGTTGGGTGCAGCAAAATGTCAGATCCCTAATAGTTTCACATTTTTTTATTTGGAATCAAAAATACCAAAAAAATTGCCTTTTTCAAACTCTCCTACTGTATATTAAAATTCATATCACCTGATTACCACTATTGGCTTATGGGAGCAGCATAGGCGCGCCGGATCCCAACTAGTTAATATATAAAAACTACGTGTCACAATGTTTGTACACGCTAATCTCCGAAACCGCCCAACAGAATTAAATGAAAATTAGGGAATGTGCAGGGTTGATTCCAGATTGAAAGATAGGATAGTTTTGGTCCAGATAAGTGAAGCTGTTGTCGAAATATAGAGAATTTCAATGTTTCACTGATTATATTTAAGTTGGCGGGGCGAAAAAATATTTAATTTTAATTGTCATGTACATATAAAAAACCGTTATCTTTAAAAAAGCACTCCGATTTTTACGACTGGCATGAATTAGTGTATTGAGTGTACTGAGTGTACAGTGTAATGTGTACTATATACTATATACTATGGACTGTAAACTATAACTACCGGAGCCCGCAAAAACACACCAGTTAAGAAACATATAATTTATATACAAAAAATAAAATATTTGTGAACATTGGGAAACCTGTAAAATATTAGAATCCATTGTTCTTTATATACTTCCACCGAAAAATGCGTAAAAGCTTTTAACTGGTGCGATTAAATAAAGTGTTAATAAGAAAATATATAAATGTCAAGTTTTTGCATAATGCCTCAGATTGCGGTACATCTTGAAAATGGTCAACGTGTATATTTCACTGAAGAAAATGCTCTCCAACGAGCTTTCCAGCCACTAAAAACTACACTTACGGAATTTTTCACACTGTGCCAAAAACCTGATATTTTCGGACAATTCGCAACAACATTGTTATATACCGACATGCCTCGCTATGATACATGGAACAAATCAGGTAAAAAATGGAAGCCACGTAGACAAGGCGAACCACATCCAACTATCGCACGCGTATTGAAAGCAAAGACATTGGGACGACTTTACACAGTACATCCAAAACAACGTGAATGTTTCTTTTTGCGTTTGTTGTTGCTGAATGTTCCAGGACCAATGTCTTTCGAATTTTTACGAACAGTCAATGGTCAAATATTCAATACATTTCAAGATGCATGTCGGAAGTTGAAATTGCGAGAAGACGACAATCATTGGGATCTGACACTTACTGATGCAGCATTTGCATCCACGCCGAATAACATTCGTCAACTGTTCGCAATTATATTGACGACATGGTACCCAACAGACCCATCGGTTTTGTGGGAAAAAAACAAGAACGGCATGACTGAAAACATACTTCGCAGAATTAAACAAAAAAACCAATATCCAAACTCTCGAACTTTTATAGGAATAATTGGGTGCAGCGAGACGGAAAGGCATCATCTTTGTTTTTTTACGCCCCGGAAAACAAAACCAAAAACATAGTTTACCAGCAAGTTTTGTAAAAGAATACATATATAGGTACTTTTGGTCACCCTTAATATGAAAGCATAGGTTGGTTCTTTCCTTAGATACTGCGAATAGTTTGATTTCCAGTATTTGCATTAATTTCACATGTTTTGACGAACACAATTTCGCAATATAAGAGAAAATAAAAGTGGGTTTTTTTGGCATTGCTTTTTCCAACTATAAAATATTTGTTTCATTTTTCGATTTTGTTTTATTGTTCTGGAAAAATTTTGTTATTGAAGATTTCTTGATTTAAATTAAAAAAAGCTATAGAAAATGGCTCTCGAATTTCGAGTGCTGGATGCTGCTATTTGCATTAATTTTAAATATGTTAACGTTCATGGTTTTAACAAAATACACAGGCAATTTTGGTCATAGTTCAAATAAATGTGTTTTGAATCTAATGGCTCCAACTTTTATAGGAATAGTTGGTTTTTCGTTAATGGTTAAGAAGAGTTGAATATTGAGAGTGTGGATTGATTTTAAATGTTTAAACGTTAGTGTAGAGAGGCGCACCGGGTTCCAGCTATCCAAAATACAGAAAATAAGCGGTTCATTGAGACACTTCATCTGTGTATGAAAATTCATAGCTCGAAAAATGTCATGTCAATGGATGGTTTTTATTGTCTCGATCAAAATGTCAGATCCCTAATAGTTTCACATTTTGTTATTTGGAATCAAAAATACCAATAAATTGCCTTTTTCAAACTCTCCTACTGCATTTAAAATTCATATCACCTGATTACTACTGTTGGCTTATGGGTGCAGTATAGGCGCACCGGATCCCAGCTAGTTCTTAATAAATATATTGCTTTAGCATTATTTATGCAGTTTGACAATAATTTTTTTAACGTGCAGCTTATAAAGTTTCTTTCTATTTCCCGAAAATAAATTAGAAGAGAGATACAACAATAGTACCGGATCTCAACATCTGACTCCAATTCAGAAGATTGCGTGTACAACGAACCAAGCTATCATCCTGCCTATGCCCAAGGGGTCACCACTTTTCAAAATTAAAAATTCGAGGGAAGATGGCTACTAAATCTAATACCTAACCCAGGTTATTTTCAGTGATAACAAGTTCCGCTCAACGAGAAGAGGTCGTATGATTAAAAGAGCCTTGATTATAAGCATTAATGCATTTAGTATTTTTTGGAAAGGAACGTTGTATCATGTTTTACAAAAATACAGGGTGATATGTAAAACTCTAAAAAAAACTTCAACGCTATTTACCACCTTTTTATAAGCACTATAAGTAGTTTTTCATGTGTAACCGATAACCACAATATAAATAATATATTATTCCATGAGTTTTTTTTCCTATCCGTTTTATTTATTTTTACATTTTTTACATTTCAAAATGAACTTTTTTTTCTCCTTCAGTGTAGTTATTTGATCAAAAGTGGGTACTCAAAATTATTCCATCAGATGGCGTTATAAGTTATTTCAATTACTCAATCAATGAGATGGCGTTACTAGTTAGTCTAGTTAGCATTTTCGATGATTAACAAAAAGCGTTCATATAAAAGTGGTAAGTCGCAACTATGGTGTCAGATGACGTTAGGTACTAGTTATTTACCTGAACCTTTATGATGGAGGGAGTAATTTTTATTATTCCCGATTGAATTTACGCATTCAATAAATTTTGAGTTTTCGCTCGAATTCAAATTGTTTGTTTGTGTTCCGTTTTGTACATGCGGTTTTTGTCAGATGTTTGCAAATGAAAAGGAAAAGGTATAATAAGTAGAATACAATAAGCTATTTCGTTACATACACTAGAAAAAAAATATGTCATGTAGTTCACAGTGCAAATGAACATAGCCCAGTCGTCAGAGACAAATTTAGACCGAAAGCTCGTACAAAATGTGATCTCGCTGAAAATTAGGACTTAGGTACTTTTTTGGATGTAGAAAACGATAAAAAAAAGTTTGCTGCTCTAAAGCGTATGCTAAGCTCACAATATCGAAAACAAATTCGAAAATTTGGTTTCTTCATTATATATCGAAAAATAAAAAAAATCGAAAAACTAATAGCGCCACGTGAAAGAGCGGAAAATTTTACTAAAATTTATAATTTAATTTATTTTAAAAAATTTTTTTTATTATTATAAAAAATTATTAAAAATAAGAGAAAATTCGAAAAATCTAAACGCGCGATATAACTAAATTTAAATAATCTAGCGAGGCGTTCGGGGAAAAACTAAAGTATCCTTGCCTAAAATGTACGCAAAAAGAAATAAAAAAATGGCTCAGGCACTGTGGGGAGAATCATAACGGCTTAGGCTACGGTTACTATGCATGCGAATTCTGACGAAAATGTGTTCGGACGAGTACGTCCGAAATCCTCGTCGGAACAAGGTGATTACACTGTGCGCGTTTTCTGATATTCTGATAGTCAGTACGTTTCTGCTGCCCAGGCCAGCAAAGATGGACAAACTTGATGAATTTTATTTTGTTGAAAGTCCATTACTAAAGTTATTGTTGTTAAATGGTGGAAAAACAGAGCATGTCAACCAGCTATTCTCTAGTAGAGACGACAAAGGAGAGCTTGAAATGTTATTTCAAGAATTGTGGGACCAACCAGAAAAGTTTTTCGAATATTTCAGGATGAGACCAGCAACATTTGAATACATACTGAAGAGGATAGTGTTGAGTTCTGTAGCAACTTTCTCCCACCTTTGGCGAAAAATATATCTGTTGTGGTAATTTTTTTCTCTCATATCCCAGAAACACCTGTTCTCGAACACAAGACTTATTCATTTAGCAATATCCATGGTGATTCCACTAAATCACTCGAAATTCAACCCAAAATCACTCAAAACAGACGCAAGTCGCACGAAAAAATCAAACTTTTTTGAACGCTCCGTGCATGTTCTGACGTCTTGGTCGCTGTCATAATAAACACTATCATTGAAAAACAGGCGTTTGTTTTTTCGGACGAATACGTCAGAACACGTCCGAACACATTTTCGTCAGAATTCGCATGCATAGTAACCGTAGCCTTAGCCGCTAGGGCGTTTTGATGTTTTTTTTAAAAGTTTGGCATATCACCCTGTATTTATGTAACCCTATGATCTATTTTCATGATTAAGGTATCAGTGTACGCAGAATACTCCCACCTATCTAACACTGTAAAAATGAAGGTTCTACCCTACCGACTTCCAGATTAATGAGTCATCAGATGTCAAAATTTTGTTTTTTATCAAAAATATCAACTTTAACTACCTTTTTCCCCAAAATTTTTTTTCAAAAATTGGAAAGGTTGGACAATTTTCTATTAATAATGCTGGGACAATTTTTAGCCTACGGCCTTTGCTTTTGAAGTTATAAGCAATTTTGATGTTAGAGAGTACAAAAAAATTTAAAAAAAACCGGTTATCGTGGACAAGTCCGTTTATTTTCCCCAGCATATATAATATATACTACATACTAGCAAAAGCCCGCGTGCGTTGCAACGCCTTTTAATAAAAAAACTTATGTGTGCACAGTCCGCGATAGGAAAAACCTATAATGAAAAAAATAACAAATCTGCCATAATTTTGGGCAACTCGACTGTAGAATAATCTCTCGCAGTCAGTATTTCCGAACTCCTACAACATCCAAGAATTCAAACGCAGGGTTCATCGCCACCTTCCGAACTCCCATAACCCTTAACCTATTCCCCCTTACGAAGCTCACTGCTAGACATTGCACCATGACGTGAAAAACGGCATAACGGACTCGTAGTACAAAGGGTGATTCCTAAGCTGAGAAAAAATGTAGTTACTTATAAAAAATGAGTTATGAGTTTTTAAATTCGATGTTGAGCCCTTATCGGAAAAATTTTGTGCTACATGCACAACAATCACATTCAGAATACGTCTCTCACCCTGTCCAGAACTTGCCCTATGACGTCCTCAACATTTTGTTCCCCCTGGTTCATTGTGTTCGATATATTCTCTGTTTAAATTATCATCAGACCCATCGATCATTCCATTATCTTCACAGTATTTCCGCAAATTGAAAGAACAATATCTCGCCGTGCGAGGATTTCATTCGCGTTCCTTCGAATATCGAGTCATGTTTTCGGTCTGACTCGATAATCGGAATGGAGTGAAAAGTAGGCTAAACGCGACCCGTTTTTAGTTTTCCCCGGGGCAAAAGTGCCCAACGTGCCTATACAAGTTTTCACTTCAAAAAATTAAAATTTTACAACTTAATCGCAAAAAACTGCATTTAACCCCCACCACATGATCATGGTTGAACTTTGACTGGCCACAACTTTGAGCCAAATCAACTTATGGTGGGTCTACACTACGCGGGTCGTACGCGCTTTTGCCTTTTTTTCTTTTTGTCCGTGGTAAACGCCGTCCGGCAAAACTACGCGGACAAAAGGCTGTGCTTAAAAAGGTACATTGTACGTCCACACAATATGAGCTTTTCAAAAGCGCGTACGGCGTTTCAAATGAGAATTGATTATTTTCTCACTCATGATTCAGAAAATTAGAACATCACACGCGCTTTTGTCTGGCCGTACGGCCAAAAGCGCGTGGGATCTAAGTCCGCGTAGTGAGGACGCGCCTTTACAGAGCTCGTTGAGGGCTCATTTTGTAAATAATTTTATTCTCCACAACTATTGATCATTTTCAGCTATCATTGCATGCAAACGAGTTATTTAGTATGAACAACCTTTTCCAATCCACTGCGACCCTACAAACTTGGTTTTTTTCATTGTCAGATGTACATCGTAAAATATAATTGGATTAATCCACTTTTTATTAATAGTATAAAACACAGTGCAGTTATTGTAGCAAAAGAATTAGAGCAGGTTGCCTCAAAATTTAAACAATTTTATAGGATCGATATTTTAGTGAAATTAGTGACTTCTAAAATTAAAAGTAAAGACATACATTTTCGGAAAACAATATCGACGAACGGAAGGGTTTTAATAACGTGTAAACGGCTAAACATCGACTGATATTTGTTAAAATCACTCCTATATGCAAATCGCTCGAGCAAACAGAGGTGATGTTCCACATCACTACATCGCTTTATCATTACCAATGAAGCAGCAAGCATTGAATAATATCCCAGAAGGAACTTAGAGAAGAACTGAATCAGTAATGCAAGAAATTATGTCAGATACATGTCACTACTTACCAATGTAATGTGTGGAAAGCGAAAATGTAACCTGCAATGACCTCGCAAGCACTTACCACCCTAGGACGTGACAATGTAAAAGTTATCGATTCCCTCATCGGGTTCGTAATGGGTCCTGCTTGCCAAGTAGCGCATACCGAATTGATTCGGTATAAATTACAGTTCCTACTGGGATTCATTGGAATCACTACATCACCAAATAAATGCAGACAAATGCAAGATTCTAATTCATTCGATGGTGGAAAGAAGGAGAATCCACAACACCGCGTTGTGTCGGGGGGGGGGGTATAACTTCGCACAAGTAAACCATTTTATCTACCTGGGATGCACAGTCAGCGAAGACAAAGATGAAGCCATAGACGTGCAAAGTAGAATAAAGGTTGAAAATAGAACATATTCTCTCGCTTTTTTTCATCAATTACAAATGTTTTATTGGAAAGGTTGGACAATTTTCTATTAATAATGCTGGGACAATTTTTAGCCTACGGCCTTTGCTTTTGAAGTTATAAGCAATTTTGATGTTAGAGAGTACAAAAAAATTTAAAAAAAACCGGTTATCGTGGACAAGTCCGTTTATTTTCCCCAGCATATATAATATATACTACATACTAGCAAAAGCCCGCGTGCGTTGCAACGCCTTTTAATAAAAAAACTTATGTGTGCACAGTCCGCGATAGGAAAAACCTATAATGAAAAAAATAACAAATCTGCCATAATTTTGGGCAACTCGACTGTAGAATAATCTCTCGCAGTCAGTATTTCCGAACTCCTACAACATCCAAGAATTCAAACGCAGGGTTCATCGCCACCTTCCGAACTCCCATAACCCTTAACCTATTCCCCCTTACGAAGCTCACTGCTAGACATTGCACCATGACGTGAAAAACGGCATAACGGACTCGTAGTACAAAGGGTGATTCCTAAGCTGAGAAAAAATGTAGTTACTTATAAAAAATGAGTTATGAGTTTTTAAATTCGATGTTGAGCCCTTATCGGAAAAATTTTGTGCTACATGCACAACAATCACATTCAGAATACGTCTCTCACCCTGTCCAGAACTTGCCCTATGACGTCCTCAACATTTTGTTCCCCCTGGTTCATTGTGTTCGATATATTCTCTGTTTAAATTATCATCAGACCCATCGATCATTCCATTATCTTCACAGTATTTCCGCAAATTGAAAGAACAATATCTCGCCGTGCGAGGATTTCATTCGCGTTCCTTCGAATATCGAGTCATGTTTTCGGTCTGACTCGATAATCGGAATGGAGTGAAAAGTAGGCTAAACGCGACCCGTTTTTAGTTTTCCCCGGGGCAAAAGTGCCCAACGTGCCTATACAAGTTTTCACTTCAAAAAATTAAAATTTTACAACTTAATCGCAAAAAACTGCATTTAACCCCCACCACATGATCATGGTTGAACTTTGACTGGCCACAACTTTGAGCCAAATCAACTTATGGTGGGTCTACACTACGCGGGTCGTACGCGCTTTTGCCTTTTTTTCTTTTTGTCCGTGGTAAACGCCGTCCGGCAAAACTACGCGGACAAAAGGCTGTGCTTAAAAAGGTACATTGTACGTCCACACAATATGAGCTTTTCAAAAGCGCGTACGGCGTTTCAAATGAGAATTGATTATTTTCTCACTCATGATTCAGAAAATTAGAACATCACACGCGCTTTTGTCTGGCCGTACGGCCAAAAGCGCGTGGGATCTAAGTCCGCGTAGTGAGGACGCGCCTTTACAGAGCTCGTTGAGGGCTCATTTTGTAAATAATTTTATTCTCCACAACTATTGATCATTTTCAGCTATCATTGCATGCAAACGAGTTATTTAGTATGAACAACCTTTTCCAATCCACTGCGACCCTACAAACTTGGTTTTTTTCATTGTCAGATGTACATCGTAAAATATAATTGGATTAATCCACTTTTTATTAATAGTATAAAACACAGTGCAGTTATTGTAGCAAAAGAATTAGAGCAGGTTGCCTCAAAATTTAAACAATTTTATAGGATCGATATTTTAGTGAAATTAGTGACTTCTAAAATTAAAAGTAAAGACATACATTTTCGGAAAACAATATCGACGAACGGAAGGGTTTTAATAACGTGTAAACGGCTAAACATCGACTGATATTTGTTAAAATCACTCCTATATGCAAATCGCTCGAGCAAACAGAGGTGATGTTCCACATCACTACATCGCTTTATCATTACCAATGAAGCAGCAAGCATTGAATAATATCCCAGAAGGAACTTAGAGAAGAACTGAATCAGTAATGCAAGAAATTATGTCAGATACATGTCACTACTTACCAATGTAATGTGTGGAAAGCGAAAATGTAACCTGCAATGACCTCGCAAGCACTTACCACCCTAGGACGTGACAATGTAAAAGTTATCGATTCCCTCATCGGGTTCGTAATGGGTCCTGCTTGCCAAGTAGCGCATACCGAATTGATTCGGTATAAATTACAGTTCCTACTGGGATTCATTGGAATCACTACATCACCAAATAAATGCAGACAAATGCAAGATTCTAATTCATTCGATGGTGGAAAGAAGGAGAATCCACAACACCGCGTTGTGTCGGGGGGGGGGGGGGGTATAACTTCGCACAAGTAAACCATTTTATCTACCTGGGATGCACAGTCAGCGAAGACAAAGATGAAGCCATAGACGTGCAAAGTAGAATAAAGGTTGAAAATAGAACATATTCTCTCGCTTTTTTTCATCAATTACAAATGTTTATGTGGATGCAAGGTTTTCTACACCTGTTTCAACAAATTCCCTGGCTTAAGCCCGGCATGCTAGGCTCAAGAAAACTTTTGCATTTATGTCCTTAAAAAAATGACAACAGTTCAGAAATTTTGACAGTTACTTATTTTCATTGCAGACATTACATAAATTGTTTTATGATTGCTTGGAATGAATGAAATTGTGTTAATTAGTAAAAAATTAAAAAAGAATTTAAAAATATGAATAAAAACCGCATGTTATTTTTACCATTGCGGAAAGTTCCTTTCAATTCCAAAACACCTGACACGTCATGTTAACCTTAAACCGTTAAAATTTCTTCAAGCAATTAATGTATCGACACTTAAGTGGGAACTACAATGTGGCGCTGGCGCGTGGTGCTGGCGCCCTTCTTGGTGTTCTGAGTGCAGCTGAGTGCAAATACAATGCCGTGGCGGTAAGTCTTGTCAAAACTTTAAAAACGGATGGAGCGGATTGGTTCTCTTTGAGGCTACAGTTATTCGAGATGGGGCAATGCGACAAAATTCATTGGAAATTAATATTTTGTACAGGAAAATCGAAAAATTGATTAAATACGACTAATACTTTTACGACTGGTACTTTTGACTTCAGCGCCCTCATTTATCAACATTCCCAACTAGCTGGTGTACTGGCGCGCACCAGAAGTAGAAAGTTAGCAAAAGTAAGCTACAGCGCCAGTGCCAGCTACACATTGTAGCTGCACTTCGGGTCGGCTACGTTTTTACTTTTGACAGTTTGCGCTACAGAGCCAGCACCACACGCCAGCGCCACATTGTAGTTCAGCCTTTATTCCTTAAGAAAAACTTAAATTTTATCAAAAGCGACATCTGCGTGCCATTAAAAAACACCATAATTCTGGTGTGATTTCTTGACTCTAGCATACCGGTTACAGAAATAGATACAGAAAATATTTCTGAGCGATTTCTTGGCCATTTTTTTACATAGGTTTAAGATAGGCAAAGAAATTTCTTGAGCCTAGCATACCGGGCTGCTTTTGCCAACTTTCCTCTCCTTTTGTTTTGGATCGCCTTTCTCAGTTGTTGCAACACGTCACAATAGCGTGCAGCTGTATCGTGGTCCCACGGAGCAGGTAATTGATCAACAACACCCCCTTGGAAACCCAAAAGAACGTTAGCCATTTCCCGCGGATTCCACAACTTTCACTTGATTTGGTGTTTTGGCGGTAGGAGCAAGTAGAGTCTCCATAGTGGCTGAAGCCTGACTGCCGAATCGATCGACGCACGCACATAGAAAATTTTCAGTGCTGCCACTACACCCAGACGCAAATACCCTGAGACTCCCACACTTTTCCAGCCAACTTAAAAAAATAGTGTAACTCACTTTTGAGACGACCTTCATATTAATTTGCTTGTTTTTGTCATTTTGGCATAACAATGGTAGCTCGCCTCATTTGAAGTATGACATTGTGCTGGCTCAAAAGAAAAAGGAGGCACCTCTTACAAACTCATTTTGTTGTCGGGTCCTACCCAACACTTTAGGAATCATATCTACTACTACTCCGTCATGCCGTACATATCATAGTGCAATGTCTACTATTATGGTGAATCGACATTACACACATTTTTGTTGGTCATTTGTACCGACATGTTTACGGAATGTCAGTGTGAACTTTTCATTGCTACAGACTTTTATTATTCGGAATATTGCACAGACAAATTGCTATAAAGGGCTGTTCTAAGTTGCTAGGCTGTTAGTTTTACACCATCTGCTGAGATGAAAGGGAGATCGGTGCAAGTTTTATTGAAATGAAGACAGTACCTCGTTCTTCAGGCATTAAATTCAGCACGATTCTTGCTGCCCGAATCAAGAATGAGTTCGATGTCTCTGTTGATCGAATTGCTCAAGAAGGAATAGCATGACTTACTGAAACAGTGTGTAAAATAAAGGAGAAGGATCACCTTAACCAAAATAAGTAATATTTCTTTGAAACTAATTAGTAGTTAGTTAATTTAGAATAGTCCAAATAAGCTTATGCCGTTCAATAACTTAATAATATTGAATTGTGATTTATTTTGACTGCTTTAGTAAAACTGTTATTGCAAAACACTTTTAGGCCCGATTTCACCGACCTGGATAATAAATATCGTGGATATTTCGTATTTACGGATAGCGATTTTCGGTACACGGATAAAGTTAATACCAATTCCGACCTGGTAATAACCTCTGAAGTTTCGAATTTTTAAAATTGGACAAAATTTTGACTCACAAATTCAAAAAATAAAATACGAAATATCCACGGGCCTTATACCTCAATTAAATATTAGCGAATCGCAGAATGCTCAGGGGAAAGATGTAGCACTATTAATTAGCTTTAGTTTATACTAAGTTCCTCTGCTATTGTAGTAAGCAAAATTAGCTTTTATAGGGGAAAACATGCATATGTAACACTGCCATAGAATAAAGATATTTCATTCTCGATAACGCTTTTTACACTCATTTGGACTTGTTGTGCGAAGTTAAATTAATTATTCGCGACTTACTGCAGTAATAATAGCACATATTTCATAAAGGGAAGAGCTACTCTGAACATGGGAATAATTTCGTATTTCTATATAATATCTGTAGTTATTATTACTATATTGATCGGATTACTTATAATCCATAGCAATAATCTAGGCAATGAAGTTAATTCAAAACCAATGTTCACAAAATCTACTCCTACAGTAAAATTTATAACTATCTCTTATTTCTGATTTTACAAGAACATTATTTTAATATTTTTAATTTTTATTATGTTTTAGCAAGAAGGGCGTGTGATCGTGGAAACACCGTTAGGTCGATTACGTGGCTTAGTCCAAACGTACAAATCAGGAACAAGAGGAGGATATTACAGTTTTCGTGGCATCAGATATGGACTGCCACCAATAGGACTTCGGAGGTATGTAAATCTTCTTTTAGTACTATCCATAACCACTTAAATGCAAAACTTTTAGATTCCGATCTGCGTTACCAGAAGGGCCGTGGCAAGGAATACGCGATGCACTAAAAGAAGGAAATAGTTGTCCTCATAAAAATATGATCCTTGATACATTTAAGGGGGATGAAGACTGTTTATATCTGAATATTTTTACCAATAAACTACCAAAGGGAGATTAGTATGTAAAATGTTTTTACTATTGTTGATATGTTTGGTGATTTTTGGACTTTTTTCAGTAATCCTCGTCTCCCAGTAATGGTTTGGTTTCACGGTGGAGGATATTCTTTTGGATCAGGTAATACTTTCCTTTATGGCCCAGACTTTCTTGTCGCTGAAGATGTGCTACTTGTTACGCTCAACTACAGATTGGGACCAATAGGATTTCTAAGTGTAGGACCAGATGCGCCAGGAAATGCTGGACTAAAGGTAAAATGATAAAGGAAATAATACTGATATTCCAGAAATTGTTTTTCTAAATATTTTTTGTAATATGCATAAATGCACTTATATCTTTAATACAACTCGCGCCTTGTCGGTTAATAGCCTTAAATGACTGTTATGTTGCGTTTTGTTTTCGTTTATACTCAATCCCATTTTTGCAGAAGCTTCGAATGCTTGTTTGGTGTGAAAGAAAGAACGATCTATGCTTCGTTTGTGTACGACAATATCATTGTTAATTTATTGAATATTGTGCCTCCTTTCTGTATTTCCATATCAGGAACAAACACGTCCCAAACACGCTGTAATTTTTTTGAATCAAAATATTTATTTTTACGTTTTATTTTGAATTTAAACCTAAAAAGAGATCTCATTTTCAGCCGAAAATGCCCATGTTCTAAAAACAATTTTTTTCAAAATCCAGTGGTTTTTTCTTTTGTTGAAAGGTCTACTTTCAGATGGTATATAAAAAATTAACATGGCTATGGAAAAATTTGCCAAAATTTGCGAAAAACTTAAAAAACTTGATTTCAAAAAGTTATTTTTAATTAAATAAATAATTTCCCTGATGGAAAACCCTCTGTGACACACTGTGTCGTAAATGGAAAGCACCCATTAGTTTACCGAAAAAGGCGATTTGCGTTTTTTATATATCAGATCTTAAGTTGAATCTTCCATTCAAAAACATAAGAATAAATATAATTATGTATAACGTAAAAATTAAAATAAATTGATCGCTTTCGGTTTCAAAAAGCAAATGGCGAAAATACGCTCGTGACTTGCGAAATAGACCAACTTACTCGCTCAAAAAAATACTGACAAGAATATAAAGGCTAACTTCAGTTTAACACTTATGCAAGATAGTAACGATTTGAGGCCGCGAAGTGAAAATCAATTAATTATTTGAGAAAAAATATTTATCTGAAGTGTACAAACAACGATCGAGCTATTAATTATAAAGTAAGTATCTGCTCCGAACTTCAGATTTGGAGTTGTTTGATTAGAAAAATATTTCTCATAGCGCGATAATCTTGCGCATCTCTTAAGGTAGAAACAGAATGGCACGGCGACCGTGGCGGAGTCCGCCGCTCAGAGAGTTTCCCATACATTTAATTTCTCCCCAGGCGGCGCGGACAAATTAAATGTATGGGAAACTCTCTGAGCGGCGGACTCCGCCACGGTCGCCGGGCCATTCTGTTTCTACCTTAACACCGCGAATAATTCCGGCGTGTCGTAATTGGTTGTGTCACTTTTATGATAAATAATTCGGGCCACATTTAATACATTTATTGATAAAATTTAGCTTACTTTTGAATAATATATTACATATTATATTAAATTTACCTCTAGCGAAATTCCTCCTGCCCTCGTTTGAAACTCTGGCAAGGATATGTTTGCTTTATTTACGTCTTTACTCTTTTTCGTATTATATGCTACAGCTGTACCCGCCAACGCATTGCTGTAGCTCAGTCTGGTTTAATGGAAAAGGTGGCCAACCTTTTTGGAAGCGAGGGCACAATTAAAAATTTTCATGAACGTAGTTGCATGAAGTAGTGCGTACCGTAGAATGCTCCCTAGAATACAACCAACTTACCTTGGCAACCTTCCTGGACATAGAAGGCGCTTTCAACAAAGTTATAATCGATGCTAAACGTAGCCCTGGTGGAATTCGGCGGCCACAATAGTGGTCGGTGCCTCTACTTCGTACTAAAAACTAGAATCATCCACAGCAACTTAGGCAACAGCAGAGTGGTAAAGACGGCGTGCCGTAGCACACCCCGGAGGAACTCCTCCTGCCGTTGCTATTTTCATCTATAGAAAAATATCCCTGATTTCTGTCTACCGTGTACTGAGCCTATTCCGATCAGCAAAGTACTTTGGCTCTATTATGGACCCAAAGCTTTATTGCAGGCTCAACATCAAATAAAAGGCATAGAACGCCAGTATAGCTTTCTATGCCAGTAACCAGACCTTCGGCAAGAGATGGGACTGAAAGCCAGACATGGGTCGCTGGCTCTACATGGGAGTGATTAGACCAGAGCTGACATAAGGCCGTATCGGAACCTCTGCAGCGCTGCAACGACAAGTGTTTCTATTGGCTGAGGCTGGTAAAATGACAAGCAAAGCAGCACCAGAACAGCGTGCTGCATTTTCATCTCAAATCCTAATTTTGCTGCATATACATGCAGCACTTTTGACACTTCATAATGCGGCAAGTGATTTTAAACAAGGAGACGCGGAATTTTTTGTTTTAAATTATTTAAAAGGACATGGAGTAATAATTGGTAGAACTAGTGCAATTTTTAAATTTTTAATTTGAGGTTTAGCTATCAAATAAAAAGTGCGCTGCACAGCGGAAAATACTAGGATCTGATACCGACTGCAGCATGTTGCTCTGGTGCTGCTGCTGCACGCTGCATATTTTTAGGTTCTGATACGGCCTATACAACTCTCGTGTTCCGCTCTTGCAAAGAAATATAACAAATCCAGACTAGGACTAGTCCAAAAAGTGTAATGTCGCGGAGTTATGAGGTTCTGTGTACAAGCCCCACGGGGGGCGATGAATGTGATTGATGCGATCTGTTGCCACCTAATCTATACAGGCAGCCTGCAAGGCCCGAGGCTACGAGAAGCGGACTACTGGGTGGAGAAGACGTATGGACCTATTGCCTAGAAAGTTTCAATGTCCAGATGGCTGTAAATCATAGGCGGGTGAATGACCTGTTGTTTTCTCCCCCTTGATAAACCTCCAGAAATACTTCCAGAAAGACAAACAAAGACTTTCTTTGCAGTTGTCTGGCTTTTGCTAGGATACGATCAAACATCGTGCATTTGGAAATCTTCTCTTACAAAACTTGCGCGAGATTTCGAAGCTTAAAGTGAGAGATATGATTCGATATAACAGGCTGGATTTAAAGTCGCTCCAAGCACACTGAAATGCGTTTATGTAAAGGGTTTTTGCGAGTACGGTTACAAAACTTTGTTCCTTCAGCGCTAAATATAGCTACGCCCTTGGTTCCCTGTAATTTTTCTTTTAACGTGTTCTGTATCAGATTCAAACCCGTTTCCATTTCTAGATCCCTTCTTATCCCCTCCAACTCCTTAATTTATTTATGTGCCACTTTATCTGATTGTTGTTGTTCGTTCTATGTCTTGTGTCACTTTGGAAATAAAATAAAAAATTAATTTAATTTTTCGGGAATCGTATCGTGGGCGATAATGGTGGGGCTCGCCCATAGAAAGTTCTGCTCAACACTTAATTTTCAAAATGTGGAATTTTGCAAAAAAAATTGCAACAGCGTAGTTGTAATAAGGTATCAGATCACGTGTACAAATATTAAGTCGCTGACGATTATAAGTCATCGAACGCATCAGCTTGAAGTTTACGATTTAGGCAAAATAAAAATTATCCGAAACTGTATGCCAGTCTATGCGCGATATTAAAACATTTTTTCTAACGTTTAAAACTCTAAAATCTATTGAAGTGTATTATGTCGGTGTTCAAGCAAGGTATGTGGGTTCTTATAACATTTTTTATTATATTATAAGTTCGTCGGTTTCTAATACAGGACTTAAGACTTGTGGTAATGTGTATTTTTTGTAGGGCGTTTTTTAAATGACATTTTTTCCAAAATGCGCAAAGTTCTATTGCTAATTTTATCGGTTAACTAATATACAAGGCCTTCCGTTTATAATAAAAAAAGATTCAAAAATAGAACCTTGCGCATTTGGGAACTTAATATTTGCGACTTAATATTTGTACACGTGATCTGATACCTTATTACAACTACGCTGTTGCAATTTTTTTTGCAAAATTCCACATTTTTAAAATTAAGTTTTGAGCAGAACCTTCTATGGGCGAGCCGCACTGTGCGGCGTTGGCTACCCCTGTGCTAATGTGTTTAACTTTACAACGCTTGTTGGTACCCAAATATTTTTTTGTTGTAGTACCATTGTCCGTGCAGATATAGAGATTATCTGGCTTACCGGCTCTACAACACGTAACATATAATTGTCAATGTGAGAAGCAATCCGTGTCTAGATCTCAAACGCACAATTCTAAAGATTGGCCCATAGCTTTATTGATGGTGATTGCAAACGCGAATCGAATTGAGCATTACAATCTCTTAAATTTAATGTCATATCCGTTGGAATCATAAGAATGCGAGGAATGGTGATATCTTTATCTTTGTTTGGAAGACTGAATATCAGGGGTATTCACGTCATTTTGTTCAAAGTGTCGTAGTTTCGTAGTTTTGTAGGTTAGTTGACATGAAGGTTCGTTTCAAATTTGAATTGTTATCGCCACCGGATCACAATGCAGACAACTGATAGCTGTCAAAAACCAAACTACGAAACTGTGCAACTTTTGAGTTATTTAGCTCAAAAAATAATCCTGGCACTGATATTTTTTTTTAATTTGTTCATTGAATAGTGCACTTTAACTTCATGACAAGTTATCTTGCCGGGGTGGGAGAACCCCCAAAAAACCACATCCTAAAAAAATCCGTTTTGACCTCTTAAACGGTAAGTGTTATCATAAAATAGTATTTACGAAGTTTGTAGATTATGCGATTATCTACAAAAAAAGAACGGCGTGTCTATTCGCACCAAAAATACGGGGTCACACGGGTCACCACGTCACACGGGCCATGGGTCGCACGGGCCACAGGTCACGGGTCGCACAGGTTACGGGGCGAGGGGTCACAAGGGCCACGAGTTACACGGGACAAGGCTCACACGGGCCACGGGTCACACGGGTTGAACAAGGCTCGCGATATGGGCTATACGGGCGGCACAGGACCCGGGTAGTAATTTCTTCCAGAATTGGAGAAAATCTTTGCCCGTGCAATCTGTGCTCTATCCGCTGTCTGTGCTGAATATGTGATTGAATATAAATTAATTTTGAATTACATACTAAGTTGGTGTTAGTTAGTTGTATGTTTGTTGTTAGTTTTAGTTCTGTAATCAAACAATTATAACATCATAGCTGGGACCCGGTGCGTCTATGCTGCTCCCATAAGCCTTCTTATCCATTATACATAAATCATCCCACATTTCCGTTTCTCCTTACCATCTTTCCAAAAAAAAAACTTGTTGATCAATTCTGAACCCATTTCTTAGAGAGCTTCAGGATGCACTATATTCAATGTTTTTCCATTTGTAGCTAGAATGTCAAGATTTTCCGATTTTCCAACTCTTGAACACCCTACATACAGCTAACCGGGAAATGACGCTTATTTGGCAAAATTCTTCCGCAATATGGGCCTCACAATTTTGAATTCGTTATTTACTACCCTAAAAACTACCATATACCGATTTTAATTGGAATCGGAATACAATTCGGAAACTCGTCGGCCATATTGGTCCGGCCATTTTGAATTTAAATTTTGATCATAAAGTCGTTATTTGCTACCTTAAAAAACCTCAGATACAGATTTTCATTGGAATCGGAACACAATTAGCAAATTCGTCGGCCATTTTGAATTTATAAGTTTTGACCACAAATTCGTTATTTGCGACCTTAAAAACCCCTAGATACGCACTCTCATTGGAATCGGAATAAAATTGGCAAATTCAACCATATTTCTACGGCAACTTTGAATTTCGGTCATATTTCGGCGGCCATTTTGAATTTCGAGAATCGGGCTTCGAGGTGTATCATAGGAGACATCCACGGAACTTCATGCAAAAATTCAAAGCTCTGCGATGATTTTCAACGAAGCTCTCCATGACAGCGCCATCTAGGAGTGGCTTTAGAAAGTAATAAAATAGGTAGCCTATGTTCTAAGTTTGAATGTAAATAGCACATGGTTAAAATTTGTAGGAGCCTATAGCGGTCATACATACACACATTCATTTTTATATATATATAGACTAGCTGGGACCCGGTGCGCCTATGCTGCACCCATAAACCAATAGTAGTAATCAGGTGATATGAATTTTGAATTTGGAATGACTCCACACAGAGCTAATAATATTCTATTTGTCATACCCTTTCATTTAATACCCATACCGAATGGCTTGCAAAGAAAAAGGTAATCCACCATTTTGCGTTGGCCGCCATTTTGAATTTGGAATGACGCCACAGAGCTAATAATATTGTACTTGTCATACCCTTTCATTTGATACCCATACCGAATGGCTTGCAAAGAAAAAGGTAATCCGCCATTTTGTGTTGGCCGCCATTTTAAATTTGGACCGATCGATCTGAAACTTTGGGAATCGTATTTTTTTCGGAAAAAACCAAAATAATATAGATCTGAGCTCTTTAGCAGTAATTCGAAGAGTACCTCCCATACAAAAGTTCGAATTTTACGGATATCGGTACACTACAGCCACCCGAAGTGTTCGAGATAGAGCAAAATAGACCTCGTAGGAACACCCGCCGTACCCGAAAACCCCTATATACAAAAATTCAGGCCAATCGGATGAGCGGTTTCGGGGTCTATTGAACATTTACAGACATACTTTCACTTTTATATATATAGACTAGCTGGGACCCGGCGCGCCTATGCTGCACCCATAAACCAATAGTAGTAATCAGGTGATACTACTTGTCATACCCTTTCATTTAATACCCATACCGAATGGCTTGCAAAGAAAAAGGTAATCCACCATTTTGTGTTGGCCGCCATTTTAAATTTGGACCGATCGATCTGAAACTTTGGGAATCGTATTTTTTTCGGAAAAAACCAAAATAATATAGATCTGAGCTCTTTAGCAGTAATTCGAAGAGTACCTCCCATACAAAAGTTCGAATTTTACGGATATCGGTACACTACAGCCACCCGAAGTGTTCGAGATAGAGCAAAATAGACCTCGTAGGAACACCCGCCGTACCCGAAAACCCCTATATACAAAAATTCAGGCCAATCGGATGAGCGGTTTCGGAGTCTATAGAACATTTACAGACATACTTTCACTTTTATATATATAGATAGATAGATTATAAAGGTTGTTATGGGAAAAATTTTAATTAAAATCATTATAAACACAAATTCATTATAGCAAAATACTATTTAATATTTTGAAAAATATTGGTACACTATGAAAAAATCTCCCTATTTTAGAAGCTTTATATTATCTTCGTTCTCTGTTTGTTACGGACTGTTATATCCCAGAGACGCAAATAATAGATTTCACTAACTATTATTACAATTCTTTATTTTCCAACTTGTGGATAACTTAACGAACTTAATGCTAACATTAGTAGCGTACATTGTGCACTGAGGGAGAGTTGCTGTGATAAGCTTAGTGATACTTGGTACTTGATATGGAAATTCACGATAAGACTTGGCAGGACACAATAACTCTCCCCCCCCTAACAAAAGTTCATTGCATTACTCTATAATTTCATATTATTAACTAAAATATACATTTCAATTTTTCTTATAATAAAGTAATTAAGTAATTCATCATTTAATTTTTATTTTATGCTATATTCTACACTCGCTTTTTTGTAAGTTTCTATTCACATATGTACCTACATACTTTTATATATATATATATATTTAATTAAGTTTAATTTACTTATAAATAAACCTTTCTGGAGGTCTTTTTTCTCTAGCGGATTTTCTAATGTTTGACTGATTTGCAATTTGTTGGTTAGGCTCATTTGTTTGGGCTCTACTTTGAACGATACTATTTTCGTTTTCAAAAATTGGGTCCTTGTTTTGTTCAGGATTAAGGCTTTATTCTGGTGCGTATATGAATTCATATTCGTCGTCTGAGCTCTGTGTATTATGTGGATTTCCTGCTTCTGGGCCTACCTCTCGAATCTGTTCTACGTGGCGTTTCCAAATACGCCCATCGTCAAGCTTAATATAGTAGTGAAGAATACCTATCTTTTCATGTATATATCCGAACGCCCACTTCCTATCTTTCGATAAATAATCGCGTATGGCCACCCTGCAGCCTTTTTTGAAATTCCTAACATCTTTTAGTATATTGTCATTAGTAATAATATTTCTATGTTCTGTTTGTGATGGGATTAAGAGATCTATTCTAGAACGTATCTGTCTGTTAAATACCATCGTTGATTGTGATTTCCCTGTATCTTTGGAATCACCAAAGGAAATTAAAATATCTTAAAATGTATTTTGACCCCACATAGAAATAATAAAGTTTCAAATGTGCCATTTTATGAAAACAATCATAACTAATATTTTTATGTTCTTAAGGATCAAGTGTTAGCTCTCAAATGGGTACGAGACAATATTGCATCATTTGGTGGAGATCCGAAAAAAGTAACAATATTTGGAGAGTCTGCCGGCGGATCTTCGGTGCAATATCATATGTTGTCTCCAATGTCTAAAGAACTGTTCCACAGAGGCATATCAGAAAGCGGGTCAGCTCTTAATCCATGGGCGCTAGCCCACAATCCTCGAGATCGAGCATTTCATTTGGGTCGATTGATGGGTGTAAACACAAATAGCACAGAAGAGCTGCTTGAGTTCTTACGAAAAGTACCAGCCTCAAAATTAATCGAATTTGCACCAAAAACGATCACTGCAGAGGATTTAAGAAAAAATATCGGACTTCCATTTGTTCCAACTATAGAGGGGAAATGGGACGAAAGTAATGCAATCAATGGAACTAACTTGTACTTCGAAGAGCCCTTCATAACAGAAGACCCAAATGTTTTATACAAAGCAGGAAAATTTCACAAAGTGCCTTATATTACTGGATATAACAGCCATGAAGCGATGCTATTCATAAGAAGTATTTGAAATTATCCAATCCTTAACAATAACTAAAATTAAATTTTTTCAGGACTTCGCAAAAATCCACTACTTTTGTCGATAATTAACCAGGATTTCGTAAGGTTAGTACCTTCGGATTTATCAATATTTGGTGAAACATTTTCAAGAGAAGCGGAAAAGATCGCGAGCAAAATGAGAGAATTTTACCTTGGAGCTAGATCAGTAAGCAGGGATACGATTGAGGAGATGATTTATGTACATATATTTGAAAAATTCTTTAATATATTCAAGCAAGATTACATTATTTATTATTTCCAGCTATTTACGGATGTTATGTTTTTGCGTGGAATCACAAAAACTGCTAGAATGCACGCACATTTTAGCAAATCGCCAGTGTATTTATATCGATTTGCTTTCGATGGCTCACTTGGACTTTATAAACGCATGTTGGGCATAGCAAGACCAGGAGTTTGTCATGGCGATGAATTAGGCTACATTTTTCATTTCGGTTTCTTCAATTTAAGTTTGGATCCTATGGCTCCGGAAATTTTAGTTAAAAAACGAATGGTTAAAATGTGGACAAATTTTGCTAAATATGGGTAAGTACTGAAATATTTTTTGGTGAATATGTATCTTTTAAACCTATACAAAAAAAATTATGTGAGAAGCTTTTATTAAAAAAGTATGTTTACACCTATACTTGTTTACAGACTCATTAACGATTAGCAAAATAATTCCCTATAAGGAAGTTTCTTCGTCCAGTTAATTTTTGATGGTCTAGTCCAGTGGTCTCCAAAGTGGGGTACGCCAAAAATTCTAGGGGGTACGCCATATTTCTCTTCAAAGTACTTTATGTGCTCTCCTTTTCTGAGATATTCAATACACTGTTGCGAATTTTTATTTTTTATTAACACTTATTTTTGAAAGAAAAAAAAAATAACAAGTTTTAAATCCATACTAAACTAACAGATGTAAACATTAAAAGGCTGGAGTGTACTCCTGAAAAACGATTGTCTTAAAATATATACAATAGGCGAGGAAGTAAATGAACAGTATTTTTGATTTGATAAAATATATTACATAAATTTTCTTTTCTACTTCTTAGTCTATTATATGTCTTCCGCCATTTTGTGGTGGCTGCCATATTAGATTTAAAATGACGTCACACAGATTACTCTAATATAATCGTCATACCCTTTCATTTGATACCCATACTGAGGGAGTTGTGACGAAAAAGGTAATCCGCCATTTTGAATTTGGAATGACGCCACACAACTAATTGTATTCTACCTGTCATGCTCTTCCATTTGATACCCATGTCGGTGCAATCGTGCTCCTTGACCCCGATATGAGTATCAAATGAAAGGGTATGACAAGTAGAGTACAATTAGCGTCATTCCAAATTCAAAATAGCGGCCAACACAAAATGGCGGACTACCTTTTTCTTTACAACAAACTCGGCATGGGTATCAAATGAAAGGATATGACAAGAAGAATACTGTGCTGCGTGGCGTCATTCCAAATTCAAAATGGCGGCCAACACAAAATGGCGGACTACCTTTTCTTTACAACCCACTCGGTATGGGTATCAAATGAAAGGATATGACAAGTAGAATAGTATTAGCTGTGTGGCATCATTCCAAATTCAAAATGGCGGTCAAAACAAAATGGCGGATTACTATGTTCTTTACAACGCGCTCGGTATGGCACCAAATGAAAGGATGTGACAATAGATTACTATTAGCTATGTATAATATATAATTCAAAATGGCGGCCAACATAAAATGGCGGTTTACATTTTTCTTTAAAACCAATTAGGTATGCGTATCAAATATGAAAGAGTATGACAATTAGAATACTATTAGCTGGTGGCGACGTTCCGAATTCAAAATGGCGGCCAACACAAAATGGTGGTTTACATTTTTCTTTACAACCAATTCGGTGTGGGTATCAAGTGAAAGGGTGTGACAATTAGAATACCATTAGCTGGTGGCGGCATTCCGAATTCAAAATGGCGACCAACACAAAATGGCAGTTTACCTTTTTCTTTACAGCGCCGGTATGGGTATCAAATGAAAGTGTATGGCGAATATAGTACAGTAAGCTGTGTGACTTCGTTTTAAATCTAATATGGCGGTCACTAAAAAAATGGCGGAAGAGATATAATAGACTAAAAAGTAGAAAATAAAAAAATATAGTTTAAAAAAAATAAAAAATACGCTTTTATTTTAAAATGAACTAAAAATTAAAAAATAATTTTGAATGTAAAGTTTTTATTGTTCCAGCCAAAATATAGAAACAACCTACCTTTCGAAATGTAAAAAAGCGTGGGGCGCTAGCGAAAAGTTCCGGTGTTAATAAAATATGAATATATGTAGGTTAAGAGTCCCACGCTGTTTTATATTTCGAAAGGTAGGTTGTTTCCATATTCTGGCTGGAGCAATGAAAACTTTACATTCAAAATTAGTTTTTAATTTTTAGTTCATTTTAAAATAAAAGCGTATTGTTTAGTTTTTTTAAACTATTTTTTTTTGTTAACGCTGATTTTACTACTCTTCTATTTTTCATACCGTGCTCTATATATGAAACGTTTCTTAAGGAGTAAACTCCAAAAAAGACAAATATGTAATCGTCAACACCCGTTTTAAAATGAGTGGCTATCTTTACGGGTGCACGGGGATACCGAGTCCCTACACAGAATACGGGTTTAAAAATCGAGCAGAAAATTAGCTCAAGGGCACTCTTGCCTTCTGAGTTCACATCATCAGGAGTTTCACAGCCTATTGTTGGCCTTGACTTCCTCCAGCGTTCGCCTCCATGATTATCGATCTCTGGCCCGTCATTTACAGTTTCTTATTCGTAATTGTCTTATGTCTTCCTCGACGCCGTCGTCTATAGTTCTTTCCTTAGGTCGTCCTGGAGCGCGTTCAAAAACCTTACTATGGTTAACCATGGTTAACTATGGTAAACTTTTGTCGTTCAAAAACTCCGTGGTTAACTAGAACATAACCACGAGCATAACTTTTTGGCGTTCAAAAACTCCCGTGGTTAACCATGGTATAGTCAAATTTTAACCCTGCTCGGGAGCATGGTTAGCGATAGTTAAGAAGAAGAAGAATAAAAACAACTCTCTGACAGTTGCTTTAATTTTAATCACATGAACAAATCAAAGTGGGATTTGTGGGATTATTACAAAAAATAATTAATAAAATAATTGAAGCAATTAGCGGGGGTTGTTTTATGGAAAATTTTGATTTTATTTTTTTTCTTCTTCTTTAATCTGTAGTTAACCACGGTGCGTTCAAAAACCTCCATGGTTAAACATAAACTTTCGTGGTTAAGTGAAGTGATGCAGCATAACCACAGCTTACTTCGTGGTTTACCATAGTAAGGTTTTTGAACGCGCTCCAGGTCTGCTTTTTCCTGTACTTTCCGCAGCACTATCTTTGCCGGTTTCTGTTCCGTCATCTTTCGACATGATCAATCCATATTATTTTAATCACTTTGACAATGTTTCAGGGCAGCGGCGTAGATAAGGGGGATCAAGGGGATCAATCCCCCCAATAGCCTACGAAAATTGTAATAGAATTGAATAAAAGTCTTCGTATCTACGTATTTAAGTATACATGAAATTTCTTAAGCACCAGCACCTCTTTTGGCATTATGTAATGTGCAATTTTGTTTTTGCGCAATTATATAAAAATCATCTAGATATGTTTTTGTGACAGCTGTGCATTTAAGTATTGTATAATTTCAGCGCTTCGAGCAGGCCGACCAATCAAGAGCCACGAAAAGGACGCCCACTATAATTGTGGACACATCGAGCACATGTAAAGTAAATACAATGAGCCAATAGTGTCACCTCGGTTCCTAAATACTCAAAATTTTAACGTTATAATAAATCAAGAAATTTAATCGTTTTTCCAATTTTTAGTGAAATAACAAGTAGCTATGAGCATATTTTATTCAATATTTAATATTTCGAATATTTTTTAATGTAGTAGAGTATCAAAATATGAGCTTCCTAAAAAATAGGACTGACTTTTGGCTTTGATTGTCAATCTAATTCCTGCTTAATATTTTGAAGTTTATAAAAAAGTCGAGTCGGTAAAAATATTAAAGTTCAAGAAAAGATTCTACCGGCAAAATTATAATAAACTTTAAGTTATAAGTTCGAGGAAGCTTTGCACTTCATAGATTGTTCTAACTCGATACAATTTTGTCGAGCACAATACACAGTACACTCATTGTCTTTGGCGAATCAACAATTCGAAGGCGTTCCTTGGAGCGTTAACATTAATTTACTCTAGTTTATAATTGAGGAGTGTCTGTTCAAAAGGGCGTATTTCCGTTTTCAACTTTCTTTTATTTTAAAATTATTTTGAAAATATGGTATAAAAGTCCATCGAATGAGCCTAAAAACTTATTCAAATGGAGCGTACTTCCATATAAAAAATTCCAAAAAATTAGGATTCCAATCAAAAGGGCGTATTCTTGTGAAGGAAACGGTAATTCGCCATTTTTTGTGGCCATATTGGATCTATTGAGTATACTATATTATATTGTCATCGAAACTGAAGCTGTGTGCAAAATTTCAGTATGATCGGATATCCGGAAACCCCTCAGCAAAAGAAGGTTTACTTCAAAATACGATCTGAATTTTCGTTTCATGTAATTGTGACTGTAAGCGAAAGGAAGGCCCAATTATAACACTGCTCAGACTGTTGCATGGAATATTTTACATCATTCTAAACTAATTTTTGACGCTGATTTCAAAGATATTATCAGTTTTTTTATATCAGCTTTAGTTAATGAATATAAGGAAGTGTGTTTTTTAGAAAAAATACTCTCACCGTACTAAAATATTTTATTTAAAAAAACTACAAACTGCACTGCACGCATAATATTCCCACCTATCTAAAAATGTAAGAGTGAAGGTTCTACCCTACCACCTTCCATCAAATGCATCAAAGTCAAAAATTTTTTTTTAACAAAACTATCAACTTTAAATACCTTCTTCCCCAAAAATACGTAGTCAGTCAATTTTTTTTCCAAAATTGGAAAGCACGGACAATTTCCTATAAATAATGTCCAACAATTTTCCTGTTACGGCCTTTATTTTTGAAGATATTAGCACAGTTTTGATGTTAAAGTTGGCTTTATTTGGTACTAAAAGTTTGGTACTTTGGCACTTTGGTACTTTGCTATTAGAGCCCTAACGCAATAGAAAATTTAATTTTAGCCCAAAGTTATACTAGGAGTGGATAGATGGACATAAAAATCTTGCTAAAAGGATTTTTGCTTTTGACAGAACCCCAAAAAACTTCACTGCAAGTATTTCTAAAAATTCTATTCAAAAAGGCTTATTTCTTGAAGTGACTAATCAAAAGCTGGTATTTTTCACAATCCCGATCAAAAAGGCCTATTTCTAAACAAATAATTAAAAAAAATATAGTTTTAATGTGTATTTTTTTAAATAAAAAACCCATATCATATTGTAGTCTTAACCTTCACATGAATGTGCATTTAAATATATTTTAGCATTTTATTTATAGGAACAGGCAGTTTTTTCGATTTCTGTAAAGTTTGTTTATGATGGAAATACGCCCTTTTCAACAGACACTCCTCAATTGTCAAATTTATTCTAGTTTATAATTGCAAAAGTGTGTTAAAATTGTTTTGTTTATTATCTCGGAAAGAAGAAATTTTTACTGCCAATAAAACCATTCGGCAAGTCCTGAGATGAGACGGTGAAAACCATAGAAATGCAGAATCATCTGCAGAAACAACCGCGAAAAGACACCCTTCTGATGCATTAAGTTATGAAAATCCGATCAATCAAAATATACTAAGTCATACCTCCCCCCATCGCAAAAATCTACCTTATATTGAGAGATGATCGGCTATGTCAATGCTGTCTTGCTGTCGGGCGGGGTATGATCACACAACCCTTCGCACGATGTTCATATCGGGGAGCAGTGGAGCCTTTTTACATTTACAAGAAATGTGCCAGACTATCTAGTGCGGGGCAGGGTTCAAAGTGGTTGGCACTGGTACGAGACCATTCCTTGTTTGTTGGTTTGACCGGAAAAGCACTGCTGCACCTGAAGGAAACTCTCAGTGTATGTTGTCGGGCAGCAGCTTCGAGGGGTAGTTCGGCAATGTTCGTTTTACTTTTGTACGAGGAAGATAATTATTGCCTGTACCTGAAGTCGTTCAGGCTACTCTCATGTCCTTTTCCATACAGAGCCATGAGAAACACGTTTACTACTTTGGTAATCTTGCATGACGGTTGTTAATCCCTAGCGTTTTAGGGAATCCAAAACCAAACTAACTATTTTTAAATCCTATGAGAACCAACTCCGAATGACAAAAAAAACTTCCCTTAGGGTTTAAATTAATTACAAATTATTGGACCAAGAAAACTATTTTATTTTACAAATTTATTAGTAAGCTCCACGCTCCGACACTTCTAATTTACAACTGATTTTTTAAGTACCGAATTTTTATTCCAATTTATTACAATCCAATGAGTTCAACATTTCATTATATACAAAAAAAAAACGTTAAGTTAAACAATGCATTATTAAACAAAGAAACTGATATTGAAGTAAGCATATTATGGGAAATTGCAACGTTGACAATTTTATACAACGAATAAAATTTAGATTTACATGAAAGTGAATTTTATAAAAGAGCAATTTTTATAAGAGAAATGTTTGAATGTAATACGAATTTGAGATGTTTATAATTTGTTAATAATAAGCTGCTGCTATAAGGTAAGACGTTAACAACGGTCTTTGAAAACATCAATGCCCGGTTGCAAGTCATTGTTATTCTGCAGGACTTTCAGAAGTTTCAGTTTCGCCTGATTAAGGGCCTGTTTCACCGCTTGCTGATAAAGTTTCAGATAGTTATCTGCCTTATAACAGTATCTAACAGATAAAGGTTGCTGATATGTTTTTTCAGTTTCACCATCGAACTCCCTGATAAACTAACTGGCAGATAAATATATCTGCCACTTAATTTAGCAGGGTCACTCAATCTTTGCTTAATACGGGAGTTATTAGAAATTGTTTGTTTATGACATGATCAAGGCAATCTGTCAACTACGTCCACGATTTAATTTGGAGTCCCAGTTAAAAAATATCGGAGAGTTATAAGCAATCGTTGCATAGGTGGATTTGCAAAGTTACTGAAAATCAAATCACTGAAAGACATTTTTAGTTACCACAACCAAAATATTACTAAAATTTTTAGTTAAATACGGCATCAAATAGATATATTTAGTTGCCGTTATTAAAAAAAATGCTTCTCATGAGCAGAAAAAATTGTTGGAGTAACAAATATGTCCACTATAGTCGTATAGTAATAGTTCGCGAGAGCCCAGGCCCGCCAGACCTTCGTAATTTTCTTAAAGCTGATATTTCGTATATACATAGTGCGGTACGCAGTTAAGAACGTAGGCACACTCGCTAGCCCGGAGAATGGACCCTTTTGTAGATAGAGGGGTTGGGGGGTAAAAAAGGGGTTAAAATTGAAAAAAAATTCCGTCGCTGCGTATATAGGTTCTACTAATAATCTAATAACCGTTAAATACTAGTGGCAGACATTTTTGAACATTTGCACCCTCCCCACGCTAACCATAGCTGAAGTTGTCATTTCGAAAACTCACCCCCGGCAAATTGGTAAGGCGGAATCAAATCCTAAAATGGAGTGATTAAAAATAATTTGGGCAAAACTCGGTTCCTGCGAGGTCGCGTAATATGTTCGTAATATTCATCAAATTCGTCTTCTAAGAATTCAAATAAATCCATCTGGAACCCTTTTGTGACCGCAGTCTACGATTTTTAACGTAAAAATGCTTAAAGAGGAGTATTATTATACCAAAAAATGTTCTAAAACTATCTCTATTCCCGCTACTTGCAACATTTTTTTATTATCTTCCAGATAAAACTTTTAACAGGCAGTAGAATCGGCTGATAAGTTACCAGCAACTTTATCTGCAAGATATTTCTATCCAAGACCTGTGAAACCAAAATTTGTAGTTTATCTTGCAGATAAGTTCTGAATAGGCTATCAGGAGCTTAATCAGCAAGTGGTGAAACAGGCCCTAAACAAAGCAGAAGTGGTGTCACAACTAATCATGTCGTGCAGGAACAAAATATTGTCTGAAAGGGTTTTGCCCAACAGCAAGATGGAGATTCTGGACGGTTTGAGACACCTTTAATTTTCCTTGTTTCAAAAAGAAGGCCTTCTTTATAACAGGGCTACACAGATCAATCAGAATCTCCAAAAAGTCGATATCTTCCCCTACCAATGTAACATATTCATTTGACTAGGCCAACATAAGAGCGGTTGTAATCATTATCATATCAGCGTCCTCCTGTTGTGAATCAGTTTTTACCTGGCCGAGGCACTACACTTGGTGATTATATGACTTTTAGCATTGTGACAGTGACTTCCACCGACAAGGGTATGCTCGTGCTTAACCCCATAAACTTGTTATTTGTTGTTTTCATATTGAACCTCAGATGTTTGTAAGATATGATAAACATGCTCTAACTTCCCCATCAAACGGTAACAGAATGGCCGAATTCGCTATCGCAAGAAGTTTGACAATATACCTAGCACCTGGTTTGACCATAAGCATATGCAAAAAAGGACATGGACATCACCAGATGGCAGGCACCATAACCAAATCGACCATGTTCTAGTTAACACTAGACATGGAAGTAGCATACTGGATGTCGATTCCGAGGAGCGAATGTAGACACCGATCACTACCTAGTTGTTGGGAAAATGAGGGCGAAAAAATTAGCGACAAGATATAGAAGAAACAATGATAGACAACAAAGTGGAACATAGAAAAATTAAGAAATGAAGAAACAAAACAAAAGTATGCAAGAATGTTAACAGGAAAGCTAGAGGAAATAGCAAGAAGCCTGGAAATGGAAAATGATCTGAACCTGATGTGGAACTCGATAAAAGGCAAAATTACAGAAACAAACAACAGTGTATTAGGTACACAAAACGACGAAAGCAGGAGCTACTGGTTTGATGATCAATGCAAGAGAAGCATTGAAATAGAAAACAAAGCAAGACACGTGTACCTAGCAAGAATGACCAGAGGAAATCACGAAAAATATGTAGCAGCACAAAGAGACACGAAAAAGTTATTAAAGAAGAAAAAACGTGATTACTTCAGAAATAGAATAAGTGCGATTAAACAAAGCTACAGTAGACGCTAGGAGTTTCTACAAAAAAGTCAACATGATTTAGAAAGGATACAAGCCCATCTGCACTATGGTAAGAAGAGAAGATAGTACTATACCTAGTAGTATCGATGACATACTCGAGGTGTGGGAGGAATACTTTAAAAACTTCTTCAAAGAGAACGTAAACCTAACACAGGGAGAAGTAGACAACCGTAGTACAGATGACGCAGAAAACAATACGGCAGGTCCTACAATAGCAGAAGTTCAAATGCCATAGGAAAACTGAAAAATCATAAGGTTCCAGGTCCAGATGGCATACCCACGGAAATCTTAAAAAATGGTGGGGAGAAGTTATGCCACGCCTTACATAGTCTCATCGTAAAACTATGGAGAAGCAGCAAGATGCCAGAAGAATGGCTTTTAGGCACAATAGTCCATAAAAAAGGTGAATTGATGAGCTGCAAAAACTACAGACCAATATCTTTGTTGAACACAGCTTACAAAGTGCTTTCACATATTTAATTTAATAGACTGAAACCACATTTGAAAGATAAAGTAAGTGATTACCAAGCAGGATTTAGAGCGAACAGATCTACAACAGACCAGATTTTCATAATGAGACAAATACTTGAAAAATGCTGGGAAGAAAGCATTGATATACATCTTCTTTTTGTAGACTATAGAAATGCTTACGACCTGCTGAATAAAAGCGAGTTGTGGAACAAGATGAGTAAAATGGGTTTCCCGAAAAAATTAATAAAACTATGCAGAATGACGACCAAAGATTGTAAAACACAAGTGAGAATACGAGGATCTAACTCGATCGAGTTCCCTCAAGAATCGGGTCTGCGACAAGGAGATGCAATCTCAACAATGATTTTTAACATTGCTCTGGAAGCAATAATGAGGGAAACACAGCTTAATGGAGCAAATAGCATCTTCACAAGGAACATTCAGACACTAGCATTAGGCACAACAATAGATATTAGCCGGCTCTTGTTTTTGGAGTTTGCTAGGAAACTATCCTGCGCTGCAGTGAGCACCATTGATTCTGTAAATGACATTGCAGCAAATTCTTTTCCCTCTTCTCAATGGTTCTATTCCCTTATAGTACGGGAGGTGGCGCTACATTTTTGCGACCGATTTTATACCGCATCAATTGAATTTATAATTGTTTATTAGTATTCAATAATCAGTAAAATGAGCGGCAGCTGCCTCTCCGCGGTGGAGGTAAGGATGGCAGCAGGTAAAGTTGTTAAAAGAAGTAATGCCTCAAGTAATTTCATACTGTGCCAAAATTTTTGGGATGGTTTTTAAGATCAATTTCAATGGAAACATAATCGTCAGCTGTATGAATAGCGGTGGTAAGACCATCAATCAGCGTCATAAACATTCTGCGCCCTCAGTGCATCTGATGGTTTCTTATTCACTTTGAGGCATGCAGGCCCGCCGCAATGAGGGCAACTGGGACGAATAGCCCCGAGGAACATTGAAAATAGATTGGAAGCCCAAAAGTTAAAATGCTTATATCCTTGCTAGTGACGGGCAAACGCAAAACCAAGACAAGACTAATATAGACTTGGTCTTGGTCCTGCTAAGTTAGTCTTGATCTTGGTGTTGCGAGCATAGCTGAGTCTTGGTCTTGTCTTGTTCTTGCGAGATCGGTTGCAAGACTGACCCTAAGGATCGTATAATTAGAATCATACGTACTATTATTTAAAAAAAATTTTCGTATTTGTTCTTACAGGAATACCAAACTATGAATGAACTTATTCTTACCACAGATTTTAAAAAGTATTAAATATTTTGGAATATCAATCTCCTTAAAGGGGCCCCCAATCATATTTTAGCCCCGGGCCACGCAAGTTGATGTGGCGGGCCTGTATGAATGAACTACGATTATCGGTATAGGAGTTATAAAAGTTTAATTAAATTAGAAAAATCTTCTTTACGTAAACACCCTGTATCCTCTTGGATAATTTGGACAATTTTTCCTCCAAATATTCCCAGGAAACACCCCTTAAAGGATTATCATCTTAGGCTGAAATATCATGTATAATTAAAAACCAAGATGAAATTGATTGATTCGAAAAATCGATTTAAAACTCGCCATTTACAGCATAAAGCGGCATAACTTATGTTAAATTAATATGTTTAAATTGAAGTATAGAGTAATTTTTTAACAAAAATTAAAAATCTCCGTCAGCTGAAGTTTGTACGTGGAAACATCGTCAGTTTATTCGTCAAAGTGAATATGAAACGTTCAGATGCACTGAGCGCGCAGAATATTTATGACGCTGATTGATCTTACCCCCGCTATTCATACAGCTGACGATTATTTTCCGTTTAAATTGATCTTAAAAACTATCCCAAAAATTTTGGCACGGTATGAAATTACTTGAGGCATTACTTCTTTTAACAACTTTCACCTGGTGCCATCCTTACCTCCACCGTTACTGGAGTAGCTGCCGCTCATATTACTAATGTATTAGGGGTAAACTGTAATTGGTATAATTTTCAGTCGGTATGGAATGAGTTTTTAAATATAGCGCTACCTCCCGTACTATTATCGTTTTCACTAGCTTCGTCTTAAAAAATGACAATGGCATTTGATTCGTAGTTTGACTTGACATATGATACATAACTGCTGCATTCTGCACAAGTCTGGCCGTGGTGTCATTTGACCCAATGCAACAAAAACCCTCCATCGATGAAATATTTTCTATCGATCAAGTGCGCCTGTTCAGTAGGTGATGCCCTGTAGAGGCTCGATTTTGCTCCTTTGCTCATCGCTCATCGAAAAGAGAGGGTAGGGGCTAAGTTCGTAACGCAAAAATTCTCGCAGCACTTCATTTGAATGTCCTGTCCTGTTTTGTATCCGAATAAAGGTATTCGAAGTTGCAAGGTATTCTCTTTCGCTGCGTTTGAATTTTACAGCTTGAAGATCACCGCAAAAGTGGGTTTTTACGACAATTTTCAACTAGCCCGTTACCCCCAATTTTCAACTAGCCAGTTTCCGAGTTGTAAGAAAAAACCCGGAGGACTACCAAAAATTAATCCAACCCCCTCGTCAACCCTCAGCACCCTTTACCACCTCCATACCCCCTTTATGGGGGTTGACCATAGACCATCTATCGAGAACTCATCTTTCAAATCTTGCTTCTCAGTTTTTTAGAAGCATCTGTTGGAGGAAACTCCATTCCAACCCTCATAAGGGCGTGTATATGGGGGTGGCAAAGAGTGCTGAGTGTTGACGAGGGGTTGGATTCATTTTTGGTAGTCTTCTTTGTTTACAGCAGCCTAGAAAACATAGGAATATACACCCTACTCGACTCTGTATGAAAATTGACATTTCAACTCCCAGAAGGGGGCGTATGGGCGTGGTTACGGGGAAATGGCTAGTCATATTCGGTTTCAGCGACCCCAAAAACGGGGGCGCGGGGGATGTACCCTCTGGGTCTTGAAATTTTTGTTCTTTTTGGATGCCTGTGTTATTTTCGTCAAAAAAGTTTGGAGACCACTGGTCTAGTCGATACTGTTTCTGTTTTATAACAAAAAACGAGTGCCTAATGATACTTGAACCCTAAAATATTCTTACTCATAATTGCCTCCAATAAACAGTGCCATCATTTTTCTGGTAGGGGTAGAAAGTGGAGGAACTGTCAGGTATGCAAAATTCCATAAAACTAAAAACACTTAATTACTGATGCCCATTTTTGAATGCAAAAAAAAATTAAAGACTTGGAGTGCTCTTAGACCAGTGCCGATAATTTTTGAGAAAAAAAAATTCTTAGCAGTATATGGATGGCGGCAAAATTTAGGATAAATGGTCATATTCACACGCTGCCATAATTGTGGTGAGTAAAACCGGTTTTATTAAACTCCTAGCAACTCAGACGGGGCGTAAATGAGTGTAGTAAAATTGAATGCTATACAGGAACCTTTAAATGTATTGCAGATGAAATTTACTTGTTAGAGAAAAACAGAGCTAAAGAATGCAAGAGATAGAAGTAACTTTTTATATGTGTGCTAGTTTTCACGCGTTTGGTTTTGCGTGAAAAATGTTTCGTTAAGTTCTTCCGCTCCCTTCCCTCTCTCATCTATAAAACCGGTTTTAGGCGCCATGAATGTGCACTGTGTGAATAGGCCCAATTGTACATAAACGGGGAAAAATCGAGAGCCCCGCTACAAATGACCGGAAGGGGTGAGGTGGCAAAATGTGTGTTTTTAGAGGTGAAACGCGGTTTTTACGATTTCTGGCAAAAGTAGACCTTCTATCGAAAAAAGTTGAATGTAAAAGTGGTAGATAATTAAAAAATCTATAACTTTCATTCAAACTATTTTTCGCCATGACCTCGAAAAATGGAGAAAAACGATAAAAAACATTAAAAACCACTTTTTTCATTTACCATTTTTCTCTTTCATAAAAATGATTCTATTTTAATGAAATTTGGTGAAAATGTTCGTTTTTAAGTTTTGTAAAAGCTGCAATTTATTTAAAGCGATGGATAATTTTGTTTCTTTTTTAAAGAATTTAATTTAAAAAAAGGGTCCAATTTTCAATCAAAAAAGTTGACGGACAAAATTTTGATTTCTCAACTTTTCAGGACGGCTTTTTTTTCGTTGAAACCTCTACTTTCAGATGGTGTAAAAAATATTATAATATTAAAATATTATTGTGACAAATAGAAAAACATCGATAAAAATTCGAAAAACCAAAATCTTCCTTTTTCAAATATCGATTTTTCCGTAAACTTCACTGATTCTTTATCTCTCTTTGAAATAAAGTTCTGTAAACTGTAAATTTAATGTAACATATTATAACGGAACTTCATGTAACAGTTTCAGGTTCGAACTGCTGAACAAATATTGTTTAAACAACTATTTCACAAACCGAAATCGAGAAAAAAATAACATTTTTAGGCAAAAAAAATATACATATTATGTGACGTACACATTAAAACTTACTAGCAGGACCCAGCACTCGAAATTCAAGAGCCATCATTTTCTATACCTTTTTTGAATTTAAATCTAGAAGTCTTCAATAACAAAATTTTTCGAGAACAATAAAACAAAATTGAAAAATGAAACAAATTTTTTATAGTTGGAAAAAGCAATGCCAAAAAACCAACTTTTATTATCTCTTAATATCACATATAATCGTGTCAAATTAGCATGATTTAGTGTAAAAGTTCCCCTTTTTTACAAGTAGCACAATTTTTTTTGGAAAGTGTTCAGAAACACTTATTGATCAAGTGTTATATTGTCTGAAGGTATGCAAATGTTTTTATCCATTATTTATTTAACAAATGGGTAATGTTGATAAACAATTAATGTAACAAATTAAAAATCTCGGAATATATCTAACGAAATGGACCCAAAACCTATACCTGGGGGTTTTCGGAGTCGCTGAACCCGAATCCGATGTCCGACGTAGTAGAAAAAATGTTCAATTTTTCATAAATTCCGAATTTGTAACTACATTTCAAAAATTGCAAACATCAAAGTCAAAAACTACAGATATTTTTGTCAAAACTGCAAACTTATTGTATTTCTATTAAAATGAAAAGGGCGACCATTTTGAAAGCGAAAGTGTCAAATCTAAAAATTAAAGAAAAATTGCAATTTTTTTTAGAAATTAAGGCCATACAAAAATGGCATGACTGAACCGAAAAAATGTAGAATATTTATCCTAAAATTAAAGATAAAATTTCAGAAAATGGACAAACTAGAGACAAACTATAACAATTGTAATAAAAAATGAAAAATTACAACAATCGTAAAAATGTACGTTTTAATTCTGAAAAATTGTGAAAAATTCTATAATTTCGAAAAATATGAAAAACGAAAATTTCAAAAATAACAAAAATGTTTTATTGTTGCAAAAATTATCCTCAGTAATGAAAAAAAAATTGTAAACATGCAAAAAGTATAGTGGAACCTCATTAATTGCAAGAGACTGTAAAAAATCTTCGAATTACGGAAAATTCGAGTAAAGGAGGTTGACGCTTTGGTTATGCTTTTATTGGTAAAAGTATAAGCAAAGGCATTTTTAATGAAAACTGAGAACAAAAGGAGTTCAAATTTTAGTTCCGCGCAAAAGCGGAATAAAAAGTTAACCCGCTTTTCCTCTCGGTTTTTTGATACACCGTTCTTGCGCTGAAGTATAGTTATACCATTTTTACTCTAAGAACACGAAGATATTCCTGTTTTGCTCTAAAAAAATTACCGAACCGTTTTCGCTCTCTTTGTTATTTTAGCCCGCTTTTGCTCCGAGGGTGTCTCGATCTCTTGAGAATCTTCGATCAAGTTTTCGACCTGGTGAAGGTCCTCAAGCTCATCGCAATCTTCATTGTCAATAATCTCCTCCAAATCGCTGAGCTCTTCCACTGGTTGAATTTCACAGTTAGAACAGTTGTTGGCCCCGGTACAATTAGAACATAAAACATTTTACTCCATGCTTTCGACAGCCGCATCTTTTACTATCGCAACCAGTTTCACAACTGCAGCAGATAGATTTAAGCAAGCTAAGGAATTAATTCTTTTTCAGTAAATGTAGGTGTTATTCCGGTTAAGTGGTTTTCCACCCCCAATCTGTAGCTTTTAGTTCGTTACCAAGCCAAGTTTAAATTTGAAAATAGACTCTGTAGCAGTGTTGCTCTGCTGCTCCCTCGGTTGGTGGCAGTTTTTCTAAGTTGAACCTTAATTCGCTTAGAGAAATATCTTTTCTTTTACATTTATACAGAGACGCTATTAGCATTTTATTAGGTTATTACCTTATAGTAAGTACACTATTACGGTGTTAGTAACCAGGTGTCTCTTGTGAACGCGTAAAATGCAAGGACCGGAGAGCAGCAAGCAAATTGGAGGGCGGAAGAAATTAACTAAAAAGAACTGCGCGCGCACTTCATAACACATTGTAGAAAAACTACCCCACCATAATTCAATTTTTAAAGTTCCCACAAATTAATATATGAATGCTAATCGAATTTGTCTTCAACTATATACCCCTGTAAGGCATAGAAAAATTTGTTTTGCCTAAATGTGTTATTTTTTTCTCGATTTCGGTTTGTGAAATAGTTGTTTAAACAATATTTTTTCAGCAGTCCGAACCTGAAACTGTTACATGAAGTTCCATTATAATATGTAACATTAAATTTACAGTTTACAGAACTTTATTTCAAAGAGAGATAAAGAATCAGTGAAGTTTACGGAAAAATCGATATTTGAAAAAAGAAGATTTTTGTTTTTCGAATTTTTATCGATGCTTTTCTATTGTGACACTATAATTTTTTTACACCATCTGAAAGTAGAGGTTTCAACGAAAAAAAAGCAGTCCTGAAAAGTTGAAAAATCAAAATTTTGTCCGTCAACTTTTTTGATTGAAAATTGGACCCTTTTTTTAAATTAAATTCGTTAAAAAGAAACAAAATTATCCATGACTTTAAAAAAATTGCAACATTTTCACCAAATTTCATTAAAATAGAATCATTTTTGTGAAAGAGAAAAATGATAATTGAAAAAATTGGTTTTTAATGTTTTTTATCGTTTTTCTCCATTTTTTGAGGTTATGGCGAAAAATAGTTTGAATGAAAGTTATAGATTTTTTAATTATCTACCACTTTTACATTCAACTTTTTTCGATAGAAGGTCTACTTTTGCCAGAAATCGTAAAAACCACGTTTCACCTCTAAAAACACACATTTTGCCACCTCACCCCCTTCCGGTCATTTGTAGCGGGGCTCTCGATTTTTCCCCGTTTATGTACAATTTATCCTAAATTTTGCCGCCATCCATATACTGCTAAGAATTTTTTAGTTTTTTGGCCTCTCAAAAGCGTTTTGGCACTGGTCTATCTACGAATTTTTATGCAGCTTTTTCAGATGTTTAAAAATTCAGAAAAGGAGAGTCCTTACGACCTACTTTTTGAATATGTGGAAATTATGCCGTAGGTGGAAATTTATTTTTCAATATTTTAGTTAAATCATTGCTGTATTCACTTCTTTTTGTAACAAATTTTTTCAGAACATTAGAATTCGCCACATATTAATTGGTGTGGTAAAGCCAATTCTAAATCATAACTTGATTATTGTATTTACTGATAAAAAACAATGGGTGTGTGTTCTTAATGTAAGCGCATTAGGAGTTATTTATTATTAGCAGAGCTGGGCACAAAACCGTTAATCCGTTAATCGTTAATTAACGAAGTTAATATTTTGTTTAACGAATTAACTTTTAAGTTAATTTCAAAAACCATTAACGGTCTTATTAACTTCCGTTTAATCCAGCTTCCGTTAATATAAGTCAGTTAAACGTTTCTTAGGTGTCGCGGTGAGTGTCATGTCATGTCGGTGCATGAACTATTCACTGTGTTCGCTGCCTCATGCTAGTTTTCTTTGAGTTTACAGAAAGGCTTTTTCCGCCTAGAAACTCGATTCAATCTATTTTTCCATTACTATAATAGTAATGAAGAAGAAAGAGAGGATTTCTTCCGTACTGTCCCTCAGTCGAAAGAAAAGTCTAAGGGCCACAAGTCTCTAAATAGTAAAGTTCAGAATTTGGTAAAAATGTGGTTGACGTGAAGTCAAAAGACTCTTTAACTGATGCAGCGTTCATTGGTGAACAGGTTTTAGTGAATCAATTTATTAAATGTAATACAGCGATTCCATCTAGTGCTACAGTAGAACGACTTTTTTCAGTAGGAAAAGATATTTTCCGTGCAAAACGATCATCCCTCTCGGACGAAAATTTTAATATCTTAATGTTCATGAAGGAAAACATGCACCTCATGCAAGATGAAGATGATCGTGCATGAGGTGCATGGCCCCTTTTTATTCGCATAGAATCTAAGGCCGGATATACACGTTTGTCAAGGCTTGGCAAGCGTTCGCAAATTGAAAACGTTTCCTTTGGTTTGGGGAGCATCCACACTCGACCGGATCGGCCACAAGCGTTGCCAAGCTTACACAAGCCAAGCCAAATGTCTTATTCACACATTTGAATTTGCCAAAGCTTGCCAAGCCTTGACAAACGTCTGGATCCGGCATAAGAATTAAAAGCTTTAGCGTGTTAAAACATATTTTGAAATAAATATTACGAAAAAAAAAACAAAAAGGTGTTATATTTTTTTATTTACAATCCCGACCTAGCCTACTTTACCTTCCCATCTATACTATAATACCAGAGCTGACAAGTCATAATACTTACACCTTTGTTCTAGCAATAAACTATTGTTTAGTTGACTCACAGATTTCACATTAAAAAAATATTCGATAGTTAACGTAACGATTAACTTTAACTTCCGCTATATTTTCAACAAGCTAACGCATTAAGCCCGGGCCACACATATCCGCACCGCGTCCGCACCGCATGACGCCGTGTGTTGGGCAACACACGGAGGGAAATTAAACAAGTAAAATTTGACGCGGTGCGGACACGGAGGCGCGGAACAGTGGGGACTGACTGGTAAGATTTTACTTGTTTACTTTTTCTCCGTGTGTTGTCCAACACACGGCCGTCATGCGGTGCTTAACTTTTTTCCACCTGTTCCCCTGGACCGATTTTATCCAAAACACATTCATTGAATTCTTACGATTTTTCTCTTAATTATAGGGTCAAAAAACGCAGGGTAAATTTATTTCAACTTTTGAATACTTTTACGCTATCTCTCCTGAGTGGTTATTCTGTAACTATGAGCAAGTGAAAACGTGAAAAGTCTTTTCATTCTCATTCTCATCGGGTCTTCTCATTTTAAGTTCTCATTTTTGTCCGCAAAGCGATTCTAACCTAAAGTGAGATATTCCAGTGACAAATGAGCTGAATGTAGTTCACATTGGAAATTCTCACTTGTATAAACGTCAAACGTGGGGTTTTATGTCATATTTTGTACTTATTCGAGTGTCCTACTTTGTAGATAAGACTTTGTAACATTTAAAATGGCAACAGTATTTTTATTTATAGAGCAAAGAAGAAGCCGCCAAAGGTGGGCAATTATAATTTGGGTTTGCACTCAAAATTCATGGTTTTACATTTCAAACTCCCCTTTTTTTGCAAAAATCGTTGAACTTAAAAAGTTACACATTACTACTTAAATTTAAAAAGTTACACCTAGAGCATTTAAATGAGTGGCATACTCCTGTCATAATTTTTTTTTGAAAATTAAAAGCTTTCACACTTCTCACAACTGTTGTGATTTGAAAATGACAAGCTCTCACATTTCTCACTAGAAAAATTTTGGTGAGAAATTATTTTTCACCATGAAACAATTTGACAGATAAACTCACGTTCTCGTCGTTCCAGAATCGCATTTATTGGAATTCTCACTGAAAAGATTTTTCACTAGACTTTTCACAGTTACAGAATAACCGCTCTGGACTATAATTTTTGAAGTAGACGAAGTTCTCAATTTTGCATCGCTCAAACCCAATTTTGTTAAGAAGCTGCTCTGCCATGCAAAGGGCAAATCACCTATTAGTCCAGTGAAATGGTAGTTTTGCGAAAGTTTTTTTTAGCGGTTCTTTATGTCTTTTAGTGTGCTGAATCCGAATTTCAAGTTTGCTGCCTTGTAGGAGGTCGGCTTCACAACGAAAAACGCAAAAAACCCACTTTTTCAAGTGTTTCGCTTAGATCTCGAAAACTATGCGTTTTTCGAAGATGACCACTATATACAAAATTATATAAGACAAAATTTCCTATAAAATGCACTAGTCAACTTTGATTTTCGGATGAACAGTTTCGGCGCAAAGCACGCTGAAAAACAGTAAAAAATGCCCACTTACACCCCCCACAACACGAAATATACACCTTATGGACAAAAACCCTTACATCACGTGAAAGTACATCAAATTACCTACAAAACACGTCTCTAATATTCATTTTTCTCATAAGGGGGAGGGAGCAAAGTGAAAATTACGAAAAATGCCTTCTGCGACCAACGAATGTTTGATGAAAACATTAACAAATTATAATTAAAACATACATTCTTATTAAGTACCTTTTTTACATGGGAGTGGTGAGAATCTACATCGGTCTAGTAGCAGGGAATGTGTACGACCGCCTATCTAAGGCTTCCATGCCTACGACAGGAGACAACGCTGGGGTGCGCACCCAGATGGTAGGGTCAGATTCCTACTGACTAAACTCATCATCATCATCCGGCTCCTTTAATCCCTCGTGGGACTAAACTCACCCACCCTTTTTGCATGAAGTTCAAGTCCAGACCGGTACGAGCCGTAAAGGCATTACTTCAGCCTGGCGTCATCAGGATGACCCTTAAAAAAGGGATCCCTCAAAGGTGCTCACCAGAGTGGGAACAGTCTAGCCATCTAGTGATTGGTGAGTAAAATATGAATTGATTAGTAAAATATGAAGCAAAATATTACATGAATTAATTCCTTCTGTCGCCTCAGCTGCTTCAGGCAGTGATTCTGCAAGGTGCTCGTCGAGGTCGTCTTCCTCTTCTATATCGAAATTATCGTCAATGTTGAAGCATGATCCTTCACATTGGTGATGCAGTTTAGTGCAGAACAGTCCCGCTTTCCTACACCCACACTGACCTCGGCAATCTGTCTTGCATTTGCAAGATATAGGCTGAAGAAGCCTCTCGGTAGCCGCGGGTTTCAGTGTGGTAATGGGAACCAACCCATTTTTTTTCAAATTCCACCCCCAACTACTCTGGACCCAAGTTGTTTCCGATCCACTGCTGCACCTAATGGTAAACTCTGAAGACGTGTTGTTGAGCAGCACCTTTAGTGGGATGTCTGGGAGATGTGTTTGCTGATTCGTTCTAGGCTGATATCAAGTATTGCTTATACCTCAGCTTGTTTACTGCTGTAAAGAGCAAGCAGAAATTGCTCAGCAGCGACTGTTATTTCTTTTGAATGGGCTGAACGATCAGTGAATTTAGTAGTGCAAGTAAATGTAGTGGTTGAATAACGCGGACGTAGAGTGGCATAGGAAGTATACATTGGAACGGAGTTTGGAGACCAATTATTTTGGCCAGAAGATTAACATTTTCACTCACAATTCTGACACTATTGTGAGCTATTCTACTTTCATTGCATTTTGTGATCAGAATAGTGATTAGTCTACCCTTGTTTTTGGCATACGATAGAAAATTTAATTGTGAAACTGTTGGTGTCATGGTGCTGCTAAATTGTATCTCTACGGATAGATTTTTGGTCGATCTCCTCAAGCGCTCCATGGGTCCGAGTACCCATCGAACACAATAGTCATGTGCATTCGGTAACTCACTTCGATCCCAACTGTATAAAAATTGCTCAACGTGGAATTGGATCGTTGGAGAAAAGTCTAGGGCCTCCATTATCACCGCACCAAGAGCTCGAAAAGCTAACGTGTTTCCTCCAATCGCTGTGGCATGTGCGTAGCCTGCCATATTACTTTCAGTGCTGTTGACAGCGTATATGGTAGCTCAGGGTCTCCCACACGAGTCGCTATCACATCTCGCGCCCTAGGGTAGAAAGGTTGATCGAACGTGACGAAAGTTGTTCGGCAGACAACAATGATGTGTATATCGTGTCGTATTCCCCGAGAGGCACATTTATACAGTCTATGAGTGTTGCTCTTCTTTAGTTACCTCCTCTATAACAACAACCCATCCAGAAATTCCTGGAAGATCTTCGGAAAACGCATAGTTTCACACATCTTCTTGACTTTTCCATAAATTGTAGATTGGCACCAATGAATGACATATGATTATTCTGAATAGGTTGACGAAGATGTACATGCGAAGATGATTAGGGCAAGCAAGCATCGGACGTTGGTTTTTCTGAAATCATCTCCTCTCCAATCACGCTCGTTTGGAGAGCAGATGAAGCGGTCATGTTGCGAAGGCGAACGAATTTCCCACTTGGACCATATATACAAATTCAAGTTTTGGTAACTTAAGCTTCTCTGGATAGAGTTGCTGAGCGGTGGTGAAAATAAATTGCTCGTAAAAATGTGATGCGGCAGTGTGACCGGATAATTAAAATTCGTAGTTGACGAAGGCTCCTTCATAATTAGCTCTGGGATTTGGCATTGAGTAACCTCGGCTTAAGATTCGACCGTGGAACACGCGTTAAACCGGGTATTGGTGTGCTAGTCCACTTTAAAGTCGACCGACAACTCGAACTTTATTAAGAAGTCGGCCCCGAGGATGACCTTAGCACAACATAACAAATCAAGCGAAAGCGGCACATCTTCAAATTTTATCCGATGTGTCACGGATAGTGACAGACGATATAGCAATAATCACCCTCATTTTTAACGGACAATGAATCCATGATTGTCAGTATATCATACCATGATCGTACGTATTACTCTTATCTTCGCAACGACTTCAAAATTGCTTATCAATAATTGTACTAATGGTACCAAAATTAAAACCAACGGAAAAAACGATCAAATTATATATCAAATAAAATTAAACAAAAACACACCTTAATGATTCTACTCGCAATTTATTGGAATATAAAAAAAAATATTTCATATTCTCAATAATAAAAACCCGAATGCATTTCGATTTGATTTACAAATCATCATCAGCAATCACGACTGAAGTAACTAAAATTTGCGTTGATCCATAGTAGGCATATTTTAATGCCTACTATGGATCAACGCAAATTTTAGTTACTTCAGTCGTGATTGCTGATGATGATTTGTAAATCAAATCGAAATGCATTCGGGTTTTTATTATTGAGAATATGAAATATTTTTTTTTATATTCCAATAAATTGCGAGTAGAATCATTAAGGTGTGTTTTTGTTTAATTTTATTTGATATTATATCGATTCTACGTAGTTCGGTGTTTAAAAAATGTCTTGATACGATCAAATTAATCTAAATTTAGTAATACAGTTCAGTAGTTGATGTCTCGCAACAGAGCTTAGGAACTAATTTTATAGAACATTTAAAATAGCAAGTATAAATTTAAAAATCTAACTTGATCTACTACTGTACTGTAAATCACAAAATAACACAACATCCTAATAAAAGGACCCCCATAGTAGGGGAGCCCACGATGCTAAATGGGGACTCGTGCGGACCTATTGGATTTTGAAGATCAGATGGTAGAAAGAAGAAAGTTTATATGATGTATACCATTTCATCGAGGGGGGGAACGTCTGCATGCTTTTAAAGATGTAAAAAAATACTCGAGCGCGTCAGATATTAATAGGGTATATGCCCTACGTGTCTCTGATGACGGAGGTATATTAATCTGCCGGTTTGCATGGTGGGGGCGGCCGTACGGAAGGGTTAAAAATGGGGAAAAACAAAATTAATTCGAGCGCGTCAGACATTCAGAAGGGATGTTAAGTGAACCCGAACGAAGCTCCCATTCAAACGGCTGACGATTCGGATGTGACGCAAGCTCGTGGCGGCTTCTTGAAAATGCAAAAAAATTGCCATTTTGAAATACTCGAGCGCGTCAGATTTTTATACAGACGGTTCCAGTTGATGTCCTGATCGTGCTGATCTATAATCTGACGATTATTTGGAGGGGTTCTTAATCTGACAGCTTGAAAAAAAAATGTTCATGATTTTTTTTTAATTTTAGTTTTACACAAAATATATTATTGATTTATTATTTATAACTTCTTTATTTATTACTATACTGAATTCTGAAAAAATAGTTAAAAAAAAATAAGGTTTGCGAAGAACCTCAAAGCGAAAGGAAGCGAAACGCAAGTGCTAAAAGTGACAGTGATATCATTATTTAAACCCATAATGTCATCTGCATCAGATGGCAATATAAACCTCTATACGGAATCGATTGATCCCGGAATATTTAAAGTTATAGTCAAATCAAACAGCTCAACACCTATTAGCAGAATTGACAATTTTGTATGAAGATGAAAGACTTGTTATTTCTAGACTTTGGGTGGGATTAGGACTTGCTATGAGTGATGGCGTAATGGCTGACGGAAATTAGTGTGTGGAAGGTGCGTGAGAGAGCAAGAGAGAGAAGCGCGGAGTGGTGAATACATGATTCACAGCAGCTGCACGCGCTAAACTTTATTGATGATTTTTGTTACTTCGGCTTGTGGAAATCGGCAGATTATATTTTTCCCGTTATCCTTGAATTATTTCCTTCGAAATAAAATAAAATTTGACCGCGCTCGAGAATGCCGAGGTCACGATTTTTTTTTTGCAAGTTTGTGACCCACCCACTCCCTTTCGTCACGTTCAAATCGTCAGATTAGTGGAATGTCCACTTTTCAGCATGTACTTAACCCACCATACCTTAGTCTGACGCGCTCGAGTATTTCCAACTATCGATTTTTTTACTATTCGGATCAGCTGCCCTATGCGCGCGGCGCTATATAGAAGGCTTAGATATGGTAGAAGTACTCAACAGGGTGCAAGGGATCCCCCATATGCTAATCTGCCGCGCTCGAGTAAATCCCAAAACCCCGCTTGGGTTCCCCTACTACCAGCTTTTACTAAAACAAGAAGATTCGCAAGAATAATTGAAAGCGGCATAAAGTTCCAAAATCATGCGTCGACCATGGTTCCCTTTCTTTAAAAAAATATATCAATATAGTCCATATTTGTATAAAGTGCGTGAAATTAATAAGAAAATTGTTGTGACCACTGCATGAGACGTCTGCATTTGCTTTATAACATTATTTGTGGGAAGAAATGCAACCATTTATGTAGGTTAAAAGGTGAAATAAGGGTATTAGTTAATATTAAAAACATATAGAAGTAATCGCCCCTATTGTGATTGTCGAGTCGTTAGTCGATTCTAAAGTGATGACTGAATCCGTATTGCGAATGTCGACAATGCGAAATATTTGTCGATTTTATCCACATTTGAAGTCGATAACTATGTTTTTCCTGTTTGTTCAAGTCGATTCTCTTACGTAATACAAAATCAAAATCGCCTCGATTAGAAATTCTCGGGTCGATTGCTAGTCGACTCGACAACCGCAATAGGGGCCAATAGCTCTATGAATTGGTATGCCAGAGTAAACACAATTAACTTTTGCGAACTATGGACCGTGTATGTAGATAAATAGTTTAGATATATTAAAAAATATCTGCACCTGATTTACATTTAAAATTAATATGAAAATATTTCTTTCTTTTCAGAGACCCTACTCCTTTAGGAAAGAATGATTCAACATTAGCTATAAAATGGAAGCCAATTGATGCGTTTAATGTAACAAGAGCGCTAAATTATTTGGATATTACAACAAGATTAGAATTAAAAATAAATCCTGAAAAACAAAGGCTTGCATTTTGGGATAATATGTACACACATTATAATGGGGCCGTTATGTGAATTTAGGTTTAAGTATAATATTTTTTTACTTATATGTAAAATGTTAACATCACATTCAACTTGTAATATTATTTACAAGAGTTAAATTATTCATTAGGGCATTTTACGAAAGACTAATTTACAGCGTGTATGCACCGTGTGTTTCATTTTTAGATACAATTTTTTATGATAGTCTGTTGGTTTTTTTCTATCAGGCTAAAATAACTACACTTGTTACCAGATTGATATTAGATTTTAAGTGTTTTTAGTTTTGTAAGATTGTTTTTACTTAATGTAAAAATTTAAACAAAAATATCGATGTCAACACTTTTATTTCCTATTTGTTGAATGATAATATAAATACATTTGTAGTAAAAATATTGTGTCGTCTATAGCTAATTCGGCGTTTGACAGCGTTTTGATGCGAGTTTTAACTTTATCCAAGATTTCTCTTTCTGGAGGCGTTAATGTTTCCATTATCTAAAATAGAAAAACGAGATCACTACAAATTTTATAGATCTATAGAAATACCTCTGCTATATATTCATCTGATTGTCCGCGTTCCTTTATTGTTTCTACAATATTTTCAAGTTTTTGGGACTTTTCTATAAGTCGCTTGTTTGTATGCTTTTCGAAATTTGACCTGGTTATAGAATTGTAGAAAGCTTTGTAGCAAATATCTAATAACATTTTTACAACCTAAAATTTTTTATAAATATTATTTCATTTTAACAAAAGAGTTTAAAATGACAAAGGCATACTTGCGTATTGTTCACATGAAACAAGTAAAATGCTTTTGCGGGACCACTTCCACCACCACCGGCCTTTCTAATTGTTTTTATTTGTATAAACTGTTCTTCAAATAGCTTGTAAGTAAGAAGCTTAGCTTCTTTTGCTGGCACCATTGCCTCCTTTTGAATGTCTTCTTGTTCAATATATTTTTTCGCTTTTATCACTCGAAAAATTCTTGAAGCCTTTGAACCAAATTTTTCAGTTATAATATGTTCTGTACAACACAAAGCCAATTCTTCAAATCCTTTTTTTAATTCTACAATATATTGACCACCTCCGGTATCACCAATTTTCCGAATAAAGTTTATACTGTCATCGGCTGAAAACAAAATTAATAAAACTATTACTATTTTACAAAACAAAATATGTAATACTAGTTTTTTGATTCAAACCCACATCAAGAATTCTAGAAGTATAACACGAAAGCCGTACACTGAGAGTAATAAGAGAAGAGGTCATTCTGGCTAGGAGGAGTTTGTTTTTGGACTTTCAATAAACATCGGGCAAAGTACACCGACATGAAAAGATAAAAAATTAGAGACAAACCGGAATATTATAAGATACAGATTTTAGTTTAGGATAGAGGATAAACTCATATAAGTGTATAAACGTTAATTTGGAATTTATTTATACAAACTCAAGCCGCATGTAAGAACACGATAATTCATAACAAACAGCTGTTTGATTTTTAAAGGTATGCAAACGTGATACAATCAGAATTGGTAGCGGACCATCCTCAAACTTGGATTTTGACTAATGATAATTATTATCTTTATTAAGAAAATGTCTTAACAAAATTATTAAATGTATGTATACATTTTTTTTGCTGGTGGGCACTCAGAATATTATTTCTGTATGCAAGCTTCATACAATATTATATTGTACAACAAGAGCGTAAAGTAGCTGATTGCGCACGCTGGCAACAATCGGCTACGCACCGCCCGAGTTGCACATTCTATTTTTCCCCACTAGTAAGGCATGAAGTAAGGTGCGGGTATAATTTTATTTGTGCTTGTAGCCATTTTTGTTTTTTTATGCACAATGATCCGTGCAAGGGTTGTCAGAAAACTGTCGCTTGAACGACTTTTGCGTCGGTTGCTTTGGTAAGTTTCTTTATTTCTACAGCGTGTTTTATTTTTCGTCGAACGCACGTAGTGTTCAATAAGCAGTTTTCCAAGCGCAAAGGCGTGCGGCATATCAGTACATTTCCCTTATGCGTGGGGAAAATTAATTTTTCATAACCCCATTTGTTTTGGAACTGTATGCAAATGAAAACTGCAAATCTATATCAAGATATATAAATCTATATCAAGTATACATACTCAAAATACGTAGGTGTTGCGGGTGATTTCAATGTTCACAATGGAAACTGGCTGACCTCCAGTCAACTGCTCCTATCCGTGGCACTAGGATTATAGAGGCAGGAATGCATTCGTGCATTCTCCATTCAACCAAATCTGTGTGGAAAGACTAGGCAGGTGGTTTAATCGGGAATGAATGAACACAATAAAAGCGCAAAAGTTCCATGAGTCAATCGTTCCGTCGAGAGTACGTCAAAGAAAGGAATCCTGTAAATCCACCATCAGGCAAATCAAATAGTCATATGATAATAGGTTGAGAAGAAATTTTTTTAATGCAGCCGCTGACAGCAAATGCTTCCTCCTTGGTAACGTCTATCTTCTTGATGTTATTACGTCCACTAACCCTTCCTTTATTTATAAGGGGGAGGTATTAACAGACAGCTAGCAAAACAGACGATCCAAGGCCGACTTATTAGGATCTCTGTTCGCCTTGAATTCTTCTCTTTCCGAGCCTGTTATGCCAGGTAACTCAAAGAGCTACAACTACACTGGCCCTGAAAATGCACCTACCCTCTATCGTCCTAAAGAAATACGCCTCACCTTTAGCTAAACCTCTGCATAAACTCTTTGCCTACTTCTCCAGAGTTTATCCCGACTATTGGAAACTTTCTCATGTTAAACCCTTACTGCAAAAAAAGTAAATTTAAGCGCAATGCGTCCAACTACCGCCCAATAACAATTACCTCTATTCTCTCCAAAACCAATTACCAACAAAAACCTTGTAGGGTACTTAGAGTCAGTCACCAAATCCTAGATGATAAACAGGGGACTTGAGACATATGTCTGAAAGAGCACCTCAACAAAAGTATGCACCGATTTGGCGAGTCCGCTTTGGTTGCTCTAGAAATCTCCAAGATTTTTGATAGAGTATGGCACCCTACTCTGTTAGCTAAACTTGAAGCTCTTGATGCTCAATTGCAATTGCCCCCCTGCCTCCACGGCAGTTTTATACCCGCAACACCAAAGTGGCCCAATCGCCTCAATCTCTCTGCCTACAACCCCCCTTTTCGCGTACTCTACAAACTGGGAATTCGTTCATAAAAATAACAACCCCACTGTGGAACAACCTTACACAGTCTGGTTTTCCGAACTCCTACAGCATCCAAGAATTCAAAAGGAAGGGCTTACCTCGGACCTCTAGTCCGTGAATTGAAAAACGTGAATTGTCGCAGGTCATCATTTTGTTTTTGAAGTGAAAACTTCTATAGGCAGGCAAGTTGGGCATTTTTTGGCCTGGGGAAAAACTCGCGCACGCGCCTCTTTTATTTATTTATTTATTTATTATTATTTGCCAAACAAGGCACACTTAAACTACACATTACTTAAATTACATTTTTAAGACTTAACATAGGACAGGTACTTAAAATTAGGTACTGGGAAACTAATCTTAAGTTATAATAAAGGTTGTGCTGTTAGTAGGGATCTGAGTTTCATTTTGTAGGAATGTTTATTTATGGAGGGGGAGAAACATGATCCATAAGAGTTAAAAACCAAACAGCATCTGTTGACGGGTTCGTTCCTACCATACTCCGTACGATGCGGGTATTCCTTAAGCAGTTTCGTATGTCTTGTTTGTCGAACGTCATTAAATTTGATCATATCCGACAGGTACTGCACTTTAAGGTTGCCTTTTAGAACGTCAAAGGTGAGGCAAGATGTGAGCAGCTTTCTCCTATATGACAGAGGCATGAGTTCTAACACCTTGAACCTCGCCATGTAGGGTGGTAGGCTCTGATAGTCATGCGGGTCATGCAGATGCCTCAGAGCAAAAAGAAGGAATTTCTTTTGGATTGATTCTATCCTGCTGCTGTGAACCTGGAATATAGGGTCCCAAATTGGGCAAGCGTATTCAAGGATTGGGCGGACTATAGAACAGAAAAGTGTTTTTGTGACCCATACATTGTCGAATTCTTTAGCCCTTCTCTTTATAAAGCCAAGAAGTTTATTGGCTCTGGCCGTAATATTATCATACTGCAGATTAAAGTTTAGTTTGTTGTCCAGGACAACACCTAAATCCACAATATGATCAACATGATTTAGTACTTGGCCGTTGAGATGATAATAATGTAGCTGCGAGTTTTTTATGCGTGAGAAGGTTATTGCATGACATTTGCTGGTGTTAAGATGCAATTTATTAGCTGTACACCAGTCATGTAAAGCATCGAGTTTCGACTGGAAAAAGACTACGTCGATTTGGGACTTAATGGCGCTATATATTTTCAGGTCATCTGCATAAAAGAGGTGTGGGATATCTTCTAACTTTTCAGATAAATCCGTGATGAAAATATTGAAAAGAAGAGGACCCAGATGAATACCCTGAGGGACCCCGCAAGTTACTGCGATTTCATTAGAAAAAAATCCTTGAAATCTAACGACCTGAGTTCTTTCATTCAGATAAGAATTTATCCATTTTAGGGCAGCTCCTGATATACCGGCTTTTACAAGCTTTGCCATTAATGTGTCATGGTCTACCCGATCAAAGGCCTTGCTGAAGTCAGTATAAACAGCATCTATTTGATGGCCATCTTCCATGCCACGCAGCAGATCAGAGGCTAAGACCATGAGATTTGAGGTAGTCGAACGTCCTTTTCTGAATCCATGTTGTTGTTCGTTAAGGTATGGGTCAATTAGGGGAGCAATTTTGTCATAGATAAGTTTCTCAAAAAGTTTGGGGATAGATGACAAGATAGCAATGCCCCTATAGTTGCTCATTGAGTGCTTGTCACCTGCTTTATGGATCGGCGTCAGGAAAGATTTCTTCCACATCGTGGGGAATTGCCCTAATGATAATGATTTATTGAAAATAATGTGGAGAGGAAATAAGAGCTGTTGCGAGCAGCACTGCAAAAAGGTAGGAGGCAGATTGTCAGGACCGTGGCCTTTTTATACGCTTTATATTAGCTTCACCTGTATGTATGTATGTATCTATGTATGTATGTATGTATGTATCATGTATGTATGTATGTATGTTACCGCTTTATATTAGCTTCAGCCGTATGTATGTATGTATGTATGTATGTATGTATGTATGTGTGTATGTATGTATGTAGACAAATCTTGCAACTTGATTTTGACCCACTTCCATATAACCGATCAACTTCAAATTTTGCCCATATGTAAAGCTGGCGTGACAATGCAATCTGACCATTTTGTAAAAAAATCAAGATGGCGGTTCCAAGATGGTGGCCGAATTTTGCAATCGTGCTCCCCGACCCCCGACATGGGTATCAAATGAAAGGGTATGACAAATAGAGTACAATTCGCGTCATTCCAAATTCAAAATGGCGGCCAACACAAAATGGCGGACTCCCCCTTTTCTTTACAACCCAATCGATATGGGTATCAAATGAAAGGATATGACAAGTACAATACTTTGCTGCGTGGCGTCATTCCAAATTCAAAATGGCGGCCAACACAAAATGGCGGACTACCTTTTTCTTTACAACCCACTCGGTATGGGTATCAAATGAAAGGATATGACAAGTAGAATACTGTGCTGCGTGGCGTCATTCCATTTTAAAATTAGCTGAAAATATTGCACAAGCCAGAAATGCTTAAGTGCGAATTCGATGATTTTGAGTTTATTGCATTTTTCTATTCCGTATTCCCTTATTTATCATTGCTTTCTTGTCTTAAACTGAGCTGCGCTTGCTAAGTTATCGGACCGGCAAAAGTGCTTAAGTGCCTAATTGCGTATTTACAAAATAATTTGGCTTTCCGAACCCAACCAAATATGCACAAGATACTTTGAACTGTTTTGCTGAGGATTTTCGAAGAGAGAACAAAGTGAAAAACACAAGCAAATCATAGGCCAAAACAGTCCAAAATATCTTGCGCACATTTGGTTGTGCTTTTCACTTCGTTCTCTCTTTGAAAATGCCCACCCAGAATAGTCTAAAGTATTTTAAACATTTTTAGTTGTGTAGAGTGTGCAGTTTTTTCTTTGGAAATCCTCAGCCAAACACCCTCCGCCTAAATAAAATATTGAATTCATGACTTTATTCATTGTTTTATATGGACTCAAAGCAAAAAAGATTAATTTACATATGTTCCAGTTGTTTAAACACACTTTCAAATTTTGCACATACATATATATAGTTCGCGGGAGAATGCAATCTGACTTTTTTGTAAAAAATTTTGCAAATGTCTTCCCCCAACAAGGGTTACAAGGGTATGACAAGTAGAATACAATTAGCTGTATGGCTACACTCCATTTTCAAAATGGCGGCCAACACAAAATAGCGGCTTACCTTTTTCTTTACAGCGCCCTGGTACGGGTATCAAATGAAAGTATATGACGAATACATAACAGTAAGCTGTGTGACGTAATTTTAAATCTATTATGGCGGCCACAACAAAATGGCGGAAGATATATAATAGACTAAAAAGTAGAAAATAAAAAAAATATAGTTTAAAAAAACTAAAAAATACGCTTTTATGTTAAAATGAACTAAAAATTAAAAAATAATGTTGAATGTAAAGTTTTTATTGCTCCAGCCAGTATATGGAAACAACCTACCTTTCGAAATGTAAAAAAAGCGTGGGGCGCTAGCGAAAAGTTCCGGTATTAATAAAATAAGAATATAGGTTAAGAGTCCCACGCTGTTTTACATTTCGAAAGGTAGGTTGTTTCCATATACTGGCTGGAGCAATAAAAACTTTACATTCAACATTATTTTTTAATTTTTAGTTCATTTTAACATAAAAGCGTATTTTTTAGTTTTTTTAAACTATATTTTTTTTTTTTAGCATCAAGATTATTTAGGCCGGTCATTATGTCGTCAATGGGTAGGGATAGGTTATTTACAACAACTGGACTGGCAGTGTTCGTATCAGTTGGATCGGTGTGCACCGTATTGGATTTTGGGGAAAAAACTTCGCTGAACCATGTAGCGAACATGTTGCTGATTTCTTGTGGGCATGAGGAGTGCTTTCTACCGTTTGTCATGGATGTCGGATAGCCCAGGTTCTTTCGTTTTATATTAACGAAGTCAAAGAATTGTTTGGGATCCTTAATGATGCTCTCTCCGACAGAATTAAGGTACGCAGTATAGGCCTCACATGACCTAAGAGTAAATTCGGAGGCTAGTCTAGTATAAGCTAAATTTAATTCCGCGTTGGGATTCTTTTTAGTCCTATGATATAATTTATTCCTCCGATTTCGAAGAGACCGTAAATTTTTATCAAGCCATGGCTCCGATAATTTATCCTTTTTTTTAATTCTGGCTACATATTTGTCAATTGAGTCGAAAATGATAGTATAGAATCGAGATACTATTTCGTCGATATCAGTGCCTAATAGCATATTCTCCCAGTCGACAAGCGATAGTTCGAAGATGATGTTGTTATAATTAGCGTTCCTGAAGTCATAAACAACTGACTTATTGTACGATTTGCGATGATTAGAAATCGTAGAGAAGATCTCAAGAACCCAGGCGGAGTGGTGGGTAGAGTTTGAGAAAAGGTTTTCCTCTGGGAAGCAGGTAGGATGTTCACCTCCTCATACGAGTTGGTAAAAATAAGATCTAACCATTTACCGCAAGAATTTGGATACCTAATGATTTGATGGAGATCGTTGCCATAAAAAGTGTCGATAAGTTTTATATCGATTGTGTTTATGACATTAATCGGAAGTAGGGTATTGTCTTCCTCGTCTGGAATAAAAGATAGATTGGGGCGGTTAAAGTCTCCAAGGATGAACATATCGTCATTGCCGCCGAGTGAATCGTTTACATCATCTAATATATGAAGTAGGTCATCACAATTAGATTCGTCAGAATTGGGTGGGATGTAGAGCGTGCCAATAAATATATGTTTTCCTCCAAGTTGATACTTATAAAGACGCTCTCAAAAGATTGTGAGCGACCGGTCGTGATAAGTTCACTATTTAAAGGATCTTTGACGGCTATAAGGACTCCCCCACCTCTCGAGAGGCCGGTGGAATTGTAGTCTCTGTCACATCTATAGATAGTCCAACTACAGTCTAAGATCTCCTCATTAAGGAAAGTTGTATTTAACCATGTTTCGGTTATTACAATTATATTAAAGGGACACGATTTGGAGTCAATGAAGAGATTATTCAGCTTCCCTCTCATACCACCGCAGTTGTGATAAAAGAGCCTTATGCTTTCAGATGGGGTTAGTTTCGGCTGGATAGAGATAAGGTTAATCTTCGGGGGAGTAACTAGTTAGGGGCTATAATACCTAGACATATTATCGCGGCTCCTTTGTAACTGATTTACGTGGAGCGATCTCATGTGGGAGGCGTAAGTGGCAAGATCCTTGTCAACATCTTGGGGTGAAACCTGATATTGCTCTTGGTACAAGGTAAAGAGTTTCAGCAAAGATTCGCGATCAATAGGGAGACCTTCTTGTTGAATGGATATTACAAGGTTGGTCTTTGTTTTCCCGTTTATACAGGTGGAATCCGGTGCTTTGTGCATGTAGGCGAGGAAAAGCCTTACATTCTCAAAAACTCTCCTGTCTCTTAAACGAGACAGTAAGTATCGGCCCTCTGTTGAATTAGCTGAAATTAGGGTGTTTTTTACAACAGGAGGCTGTAGAGGGTCCAAGAAGGGTTTTTTAATTGTGGGGGTTTCGGCTATGTGACTCACCGGGGGGAAAGTAATGGCAGCCATCGGTTGGGGTTGTGGGGCAACCATCGGTTGAGGTTGTGGGGCAACCATCGGTTGAGGTTGTGGGGCAACCATCGGTTGAGGTTGTGAGGCAACCATCGGTTGAGGCTGTGGAGTTGGTGTTGGGTGATTTGGAGGAATATCGTTGACATCATAGTAGGAGCGATCGCCGACGATGATATGGCTGCGAGAAAAATTTGAGTAAGGAGACGAGTTCTTGAGGGTTGGGGGTGCGGGGACAGTGGATGGTAAAGTAAGCATTGTGTTTGTCTTAGTATTGTTAGTTTTGGAGTTAGATGAGGTATTTATTGCTATCTTAGTTTGTATGTTAGATTTATTGGTTTTAGTTTTTGATGTAATGTTAGATTTAGGAGTTGGTTTTGGGTAGGTGTTAGTTCTATGGGGTGCTGTTGTCTTAGGTTTATTTAAATTAATGTTAGGTTCAATGTTAAATCTACTACTTAACCTATCACTCCAGCGACGAAAAGAAAGCTCGTTCAGTTTAAAAACATCGGATTTAGAGCTGAGAAATAGCCATTCGTATATAGTTGGCATTGTCAGCTTAAAACTTTTGAATTTGGTGTTGTCGCTTCTTCTGTATTGCAATGATTCGCATTTGAGTAAATCCACTGCAAACTCAGTTTTGAAGAATTTGAGCACCCAGGAAGAATCAGCTCGTGGTGGTGCTCCTTTCAAGAGATAGGCAGATACATCAAGCTCAGGCCGGACGGTGTCTTTAGCCTTTCGAGGCTTCGATTTTCTAACCTTACTCCACTTGGTCTCCTCTGTGATCCTGTTGGCTGCACTTATTTTTTTAAGTCTGTTGTCCCATTCATCAAGAGACCACGTTGTTCCAAATTTGTTTATGGTTGGTTGGGGTAGGTGTAGCGGTGGTAGGTTAATGGATGGGCTTGAAGAAATTGATATGCTTTGAACGTGTAGATCATTTGACAGGTTAGGAGAACCAAGTAAAAAGTTGTCATCACGATTGCATATAGTACGGCTTGATTCACCAGTCAGGGAGCCTGCTGATTTATTTGTAGCCCTCTCCACGGGGGCGGAGAGATTCGTGTCAATGGTTTTATTTATTGATGAATTTATAATTGATATTTCCGACTTCAGATGATTTAATTGCATTTTTAGATCGTTCTTGTGTTGTACCATTGAGTCGTCGATGGAGGAGAGCTTATTAATAACTTCGCAAGTTATGGAGAACAATTCGTCAGTGCTGTGTAGGTCAGTATTATTTGCTGAGTTGGTCTTAATTTTTTTGATACCTGAATCGATTGAATTTAATCCAAGTTTAATTAGATTCGATAAATCGTCAACTTTTATAGCTGCATTATCGTTGGTGGATAAATTGTTAAGTTTGGTTTTTATCGATTGTAAATTTTTCGAAAAAACCTGGAAATTCGAGTCCATCTGGTCCACAGCACATAAAAGCTCATCAACATTTTGTAGGAGAAGTTGCGTATTCTTTTCCATATTGGCAGTTTTTTCACTGCGAGCTTCCAAGTCGTTCTTTAAGCAATTCACCGTGTCATTTAGATTGTTTACGTTGTCGTTGCTCGTCTTAATTGCTAGTAGTAAATGCGGCAAGTTTATCGGCTTACACTCAGTGCAATAAAACTTGAAAGCTTTCCGATAGTCTTTCAAGTATGTTGTAGCCGTACGCGAAAGTCCAATACAAGTTGCGTGATATGAGTTTTCACATATTCCACTGCATGATACCAAATTGTTGTCGTCAGCACGTGACGTAACATCGCACGAGCTGCAACTGCACTTGTACATTATGAGATTAAGAAATTTAAATGTGAGTCCAAAGTCCAATAAATTGTTTTTGTGGCAAACCAATTTATTACGGAGAGTAATCTTTTGACACGACAATCAAGTAACTCAAAAAACGAAAAAACGAAGTCACATTAATAATGGGAACACAAAAAAAGAGAAAAAAGAAAAAAGGGTTAACAGAAATTATTTTAATTGGAATTCACTGCGGAGAAACGGTCAGCTCACGGCGACGTTACAACTTGAACTTTTAGGAGTATCATGTGAGAAAAATTTGCCTTTGGAGGTTTAATTTGTATTATGTATTATTGATTTATATTATTGATTTATATATCGATTTATATTATTGTGCACTATGTACTATTCATAAACAAAATTTATTGACCTTTATTCTCCTGTTATATTAACATTGATTTGGAAATATAGACTGGCCATAGAAGTTTCCACTTCCAACGTGTGATCCGAAGCATACCATTTTTTTGTTATACGCATTAGGCATATATTTTTCCGATGAAATTGAATATTCTTTTTAACCCTTAGCCCGGTAAGCTATTTTAGTAACTTAACCTGGAAGAGTGTGTCCAATGGACACATATGGAAAAATATTACTAATTGCAATAGTTAAACACAAAATAGGTCATAATTTGTTTATAGAAACATACAAATTTAAGTAAGCAATAAAATACAAAAAAGGCCTTAAGGTTTGTTTGTTGGAAAAATCAGTTTAACTAATTTTAATTTTGAAATGTGTCCAATGGGCACACCTTACCAGGGTAAGGGTTAAACTACTTTTTATGGACATTTTGCATTTCCCGGTCGTCGATAGTTGCTTCCGGCCGTAGATTGTGTTCCGGTCGGTGGAAGTCGATCGCTGGGTTTTCATATCATACATATTCGGATTTTGTTCCGAAAACAAGGATAAAAATTCAAGGACAATATATTGTTTAATGAGATATAGCCTTACAACTATTTAATTTCATAATAAAATATGTACATTGGTAAAAAGACATTGACTTATTTTTATTAATAAGTTTCAATATTAGTTTTGGTAAATATCTATAAGTGGGCCTCTAGTAATCGGCTCAAAAAAATCCACTCGTCTAGGACAGTTTCATAGTGTAATAATTACTTCAATTAAGTCTTTTCAGGAGCTAGTTTCCAAAAAATCTGGAGTATTGTCAACACTTGCAATCAAAGCAAAAAAAAAGGCGTAAGCTAAAGTTTAATTTTTATTACACTGGGTTCCGACCAGTACATGTGGGCCAATGGTACCAACGCGGAACATGCTACTTCAACTAAGGTCCAAAACTTTAAATATTCACAACCACGGAGAGTGGCGTAACAGTTTCAGATAAAGAAAAATTCAAAGTGAACAGTGTCTGTCTTAGTGTTGCTCTCTGTTATCATATCTCCCTTGCACATGAAAGCACTATTATAAAATAGTGTCTCGTCTCACTCCCACCATCTGCAGCCCGTCTTTTCGCGCACTCAACAAGGTAGCAATTCGTTTCTAAATAGAACAACCCGACTGTGGAATAATCTTTCGCAGTCGGTATTTCCGAGCTCCTACATCCAACAGTTCAAACGTAGGGTTCATCGCCACCTTCTTCAAAACCCCCCAAACCCTCATAACCCGTAACCTATTCCCCCGTAATAAGCTTGTTTCTAGACATTGCGCCATGACGTCACAAACGACATAACGGACTGGTAGTACAAAGGGTGATTCCTGAGCTTAGCACTGCCACATAAAAAAAAGACTGGAGGCCAATACCTGGCCAAGTGAACTGCATGAACTATATTATTGGGCCGGATCGTAACGATGCCATAGACTTACTGAGACGTAGCAGATAGGATGTCCATGTCAGGACATTATTTGGGTCACCGGACAGCCCGGTAAATTTTCACCTGCGTTTGTAAGTCTTTTAAACTTGTATATTAACGTCTGTTTTTAGTTTGGAAATACAAAAGCGAACACATTTAAAATACAACGTGTTGGCATGAAAACCCAGGGCTTGAACGAAAGTCTCCTTTCCGTTACACTCTGAGCTGCGTTCAATTCTCCTTTTAAATCGAGTCTCTTTCTAACTTTATATTGGAGCGAAAGAGAAAGAAGATTTGAACTTCAGAAAATACAATGAATAATTAAATGTGTAGAACCCCCTGACATATAGATATGGACTGCTAATTGACAACTTTCAGTGGCACCATTTTTCTCCAGAAGTAGAGGACCTTTTCTATGTAAATTTTTTTTTGAATTTAGGGGAAAATAAGTAATAAGATGTATGTTATAATTGATAGAAATAAATTTCCATCATTATTTTTAATTTACAACCAGTTTTTCATTAAATAAATGTATTGTGAGGGTTATTTCCCCTGTTTCACGAACTTTTAAAAATAACGAAAGAGAGAGAAAGAAGAAAAAACTCTATATCTGTCTATTTTTTCTAATTATGTTGATACCGCTGACATGCACTGAACTGTTTTTTTATTTTAAGACCGATTAAAGTTCATAGGATTTTAACGGGGGAGCAAGACAACAATAGTTTTTGGTGCCACTTTTTTGTATGGGATTTTCCTTATTTAGCAGTCAGTGGTAGAACCCACTTATATGTAAGAATGGACTGCTTATCAGAAGATTTTCATGAGACCCATTCGTTCCATAGGTGGCAAACATTTTTTGACTGACATGTAGACTTTTGTAAATAAAAATTTTTAAATTCGTATTTGGGAGATTGAACATAAATTTTTGTTAAAAAAACAGGAAATAAAATTCCGATGATTTTTCCCTTTTAAAATGGTTTTTTCAACCATTACAAATGTTTATGTTAAAAAATGCAAGGTTTTCTACCCCTGTTTCAACAAATTCTGGCGCTTATGGGGGAAAGAGAAAGAAATAAAAAGTCACTATACACATCTTTTTTTGTAAATATAATTATTTCAAAGGAAAAAAATGAAATCAGGTATGGCTACTTTAATACCGTGCAACCGTTGTGGCGGTTTTTTTTAAATTACGCTTAAAATCATTCCAGAATTTTATTTTCCTTTCTTCTTTTACTGCAAAAACAAAAAAGTTGTCGTATTATTGAAGGTGAAGAGTAAAAATATTGAAAAAAATGGAAAAGTGTCGTTTTTGAATGTCAAATTTAATTTTTTCAATTTTGGCACTACATATCTGATTTTATTTCTGCCAGTGAATACACTGAACTCGTAACACAAAATTTGAGTTCGGTGACAAAAGGGGCTTATGGATGACCGAGAGGAAATATTTCAGATGAGCAATTACATGTTAGTGGTAGAACGGGTCCATGAAATTCTCTGGCTTATGGTAGAAAAAGAAAGTAACTATTCATTATTTCAAAGGAAAAAAATGAAATCGGTGTAACGGTTTTTTTATATTAAGCTTAAAATGATGCCAGAATTGTATTTACCTTTTTTTATTTACTACAAAGTTAAAAAAGTGTCGTATTGTGAATTCGTTGAAGTTGAAGAGTGCAGTCAAGATTAAAAATATTTAAGGCAATGGAAAATTGAAATGTCAAACTTAATTTTTTCAATTTTGGCACTATCTGATTTTATTTCTTCTATTGAATGTGTACTAAATTATAACACGAAATTTAACAAAATTTGAGTTCGGTGACAAAGCTTGTGGATGAGTGAGAAGGCTATAATTTTTGGGTCTTAATTTCTATCGAAATTTGTCGGATAGGCAGTCTATTTTATACATATCCGTGATCCTTAAGCTGTGCCCTGGGATTTATGTTAAATCCCAACCAGCAATTTGGTAGGGCCAAAATTTTGTATGAAGCGGCACATCTATATAACAAATATAAAGTCTGTGATAATACATATCTATTTGTTTTTGAATTATAAAAACATCACATAAATTAACTGATTATAGGTGAAACTGCCCAAAACGTACGATTTCCCTGTCATTTTGGTTAAATAGTATAAAGGCCCCCAGTCACAATCTTCCATAATTGTGTCACTCTATTGGACGGAGTCCGAAATTAGGAACATATATCCGATAGCGCCTGAGCCACTCAGCAATTAAATTTTCTTTTCACAAAGAGATAATGGTTGCAAATGAGTTTTATTGTTTTATTGCCCTCATATATGAGCACATTGGAATAGTTTTCTATACTATTCCGCAAAAAAATAAGGAAAAATGTATCAAATGCGTAACATTTTAAAATGACTATGATTGTTGCATCGTAAAATTTATATAAAAAGAATAAAATTATAATTCAGCAACATTTGTATGGCCCTTTTCGTAAACGCTTATCGTCGGCCTAATTCGTTAACCTGCTAAGTCCATTTTTGGCAAAATTTACTTTTTATAATAATCAAAAAATTCAGTCAAATATCTACCGTAACACAATAAGGAATAACAGCCATATTAGCTTATAAATGTGACAAACGCTATGCCCGAAAAACTGCTTTCTAACCACCACCTAATCTCCGCAGCGAAAACCTGCTAAATCCTGTTGGGGCCTCAAGGTACAAACAGAATGGCACGGCGACCGTATCGACGGAGGTGTCCGTGACGGACAAAACCTTTAAAATACACGCACCGCCATATATGCTAACATAATGACACGGAGGTGGAGTCCGGCACGGTGAAATTAGAGCAAATCCGAATTCTGCCGCCGCCGCCAAGTGATACCAACCATTGAAAACTGATTTAGTACACATTTAGAACACATTTTTTGTTTTCAACTGCTGTCTGCCTGCAATTTGACAATTTTGTCGTGGCGCTGTTTGGGCGTTATTTTAAATTTAATTCGTGAGTTTTTTTAGTATTTTAAATAAATTAATGCAATTTATTATATAATGGCAAAAAGGAGTAATTTATAAATTATGGGGCATCAGAAAGACTATGTTGCAGGTATTTAAATCTAATTTTTATAATAAAATCAAACCAAAATAGTCAACAATAAAAAAAATTTCTTGTCTTTATTTAGCAACTCAAGATGAATTAAATGGAAGTTTATTAATTTAAACTTTTGGAGATACTTCAAGGTACTGTGATGTTATTCATTTTCTAATAAATACTAATAACTTGTAACTTTAATTATTAGTGAAAAACAATGATCCAAATGTTGAAATGTTTGTATTTTTCCTAGAGGAATTTAACATGCAATTAAATAATATAAAATTCTGGAACCAGAGCTTGTGTTGTGATAGCTGAGGAAAAACAGGAGCCAAAGTAAGTTATTACATTCATTTCTGGGAAAGTTTAGTAGTTAAATTTTTTTGTTAGATAATAGTTGAAATAAAAAATGCTGAGGATTCAAGCTGGAGATAGTGATGCTAGATATTTTAGGCGGAAACCCGGAAAGGTGAGAAGTATTTTTTATTGCTTTCTAGTGATGTAGTATACATTTTTTGTACTTTCAGGCTTTGAAAGTTATAACATCATCCAAGAGAGAAGGGGAATATATGTCTTATAGATTATGTACTGTGCTATGGCTTAAAATAAAAGTGCTTGTTTAATAATTTGTATTTCTTGATTTTTCTCAATTAGATCTATGCGGGAAGCTATATTTCATTTCTTTAGGTTGTTTTTAGTTCAGATTTCTAGCGAATTCGTGATTTATTTATGAATATATATATTTATACCTTTTATGAAACGCTCACCTACGGGTGTTTGTAGACATAGTGCGGAACTCCTTCGATTTTTCTGTACCGGCTTGATGAAGTATGATACATGTATGGTAAATTTATCTAATGTAATGTCATAAAAGAGGTCATGAAACCACCCTCTTTCAAAACAAACCCTTTAATTTTTAAGTTTCGGGTAATCTTCGGTAAATGGCTAAATATTATATAGCAGCCAATTTTTAAAACAATTCTTCGATTTTTGAATTCCAAGTAAATTTTTCTTTACTAAAATATTGAAAAAAAATATGAAAATATTGAAAATAACTTAAATTTTTAATTCCAGGTAAGATCAAAGTTGCAATTAACAATCATGTATTTTTACAAAACAAATAATTAAAAAAGTTTATTCTGTTCTCATGAAATTATATTTAAGTTAAAAATTTCAAATTCGTTTATTTCAATTCCGTCGTCCGTTAAATTCCGTTAAATTTGTCCGCTCCGCACCATTCTGTTAGCTAAGACGAAGTCTAAAATCCGTCGACGGCCACCGGCTCGGTCGCCGTGCCATTCTGTTTGTACCTTCAGTTTTGTACTGACAACGTTCCCAAACCCACGTGCCGTTTGCGGCGCGTTAAATTTTGTTGTGTTTGTGTCAAATATTTGAGGATGTAAACCACTAATTATAAACTAGGTAAGTTTTTATTGTTTTATCTGTAAGTTTTCTTTTCGTTTAGTGCCTAGATCAACTGTTTTTAATCATATTTAACTCCTAACCTAAACATTAGGGACTTAGCAGGTTTACGCACTATATTATCTTATTTGGACACGGATTTAGCAGTGTATCAATTTAATAGTTTTTATTAATTTATTGCTTTATTCAAGATTATTTCGAAGATGTTACTCATTAAATATATTTTAAAACTAAGTATTTATTTACAAATAAACAGTTAAGTTAAAATCTGTTTTAGATAATATGTAAAAATGTTAAAATTCATTTATTTTGTCGTAATTTTTATTCTTCTTGTAATTTCATTACATTAAATACTTTTATATTTTTTCAATATTTTCAGAATGCATCGGGGAAAAAAATTGTGGCTTTGGTTTCTGAGGCATGTAACTTACAGGATAGACCTGAAAATGTAGCTCCGAAGTCAGATTATGATCCAAATAAAGTAATACACGTTTTAGAAGATATTCAGTTACAATATTCAGAATCAAGAAAGTTTATACCAGGACCTTCAGACAAAACTTATTATGAGATAAACGACGATGTCAATATAACATCACTGACTGATCTCGATCTACCAAGTACTTTTATTCCAGAAAAGATAGATCATACAATTTGTTCTGACATTACATTTCCCAATACTACATTCAATGACGTACCTTCAGACGGTAACATTTTGTCAACGGTTTATGATGTTAATAATACTTTCATCACAGACGATAATTTGATAATAGTACCATCACACATAGAAATAGATTCACAGGCAACGAATATTTTGATCTCAGATAACGTAAATAGTTCCGATACGCATACTATTCAAACATTAGGTTATGAACAAGTGTTTGCTCATGAATTAAGTATCAGCCCTGTAGAAATTATACCTCATGTTGAAAACACACATCATGTTATACCTAATCCGCCGATATCGGATGATAGTGATATAGAGAAAAAGCTTGTGTCTTATTCTGATTCCGACTCGGATTCACTTGCTAAAATCAAAAATAGTAAGAAACGAAAGAAACGTTTTAAAGTTGATAAAAAAGAATGGGTTAGTGAAAAGAATAAACAAAGAAGACAAGAAGGTAAAACATATTTTGGAAGAGAGAAAAACAAGACTGTTGGAATTGTAATAAAACTAAAGAAGCACGTTCCATTAAACCAAGATGCTCGTGTAAGATTGGGAAGTACAGTACTTTAAAATGTGAAACAGTAGATGAAGATGTAAGGAGAAGTATTTTTAATCGATTTTGGAGTCTTATTTGGGGCGAAAAAAAGACCCTTGTTAACGAATGGGTAACAACTATTCGAATTGTCCGACCACGAAATCGAAATACCGAAGGGACAACCAAGAGGGCTAACACCTTTGTTTATAATTTAAAAGTAAATGATCAAAGTCTCAAAGTATGTCGAAAGATGTTTTTGAACACTTTGGATTTAGGAAGATGGACGGTTCAAAATTGGAAGCAGGAGTTTTCAATGCGGCCTCCTAGTACATTGAGACGTCCAACACGATTATCTGAAACTGCTTCGAAGCCGAAACAATCACTTATTCAGTTTCTGGATTCTCTTCGCGTAATGGAATCCCATTATTGTCGGTCCACGTCACAAAAGTTATATTTATTGCCAGAATGGAATTCTAAAGAAAGCCTCTACAAATTTTACGTTGACGATTGGTGCAAAGAGCGAAATATAAAAGCTCTCTCCATAAGTTTGTTTTCGAATTTATTCGAAGACAAAAATTTGGCCCTATTTAAGCCGAAAAAAGATCAATGCGAAAAATGCGCCTGTTATAAAGTAGGAACAGTTACAGAAGAAGCATACAAAGAACATATTGAGAGAAGTAAACAAGCAAGAGAAGAAAAAGATGCGGATAAGAAAGGAGACAATTACGTTTTCACAGTGGACTTACAGGCGGTACTAATGGCACCAAAATCGAATGTTAGTACGCTTTACTATAAAACGAAGCTGCAAGTTCACAACCTTTGCTTTTTCAATATAAAAAATAAAGATGGCTTCTGTTTCATATGGAATGAAGTAGAAGGTGGACTTAATGCTGAAGAATTTGCCTCCATTTGGGTCGACTTTTTAGAAAACAAAATAATACGTCCTGAAGTTAATGCTGAAGATGAGAAAAAACAATCATAATTTATAGTGACGGTTGCACTTATCAAAATAGAAATTGTATTTTATCTAACGCTCTTTTGAATATTGTCATGAGGCACAAGAATATAGCTATCGAACAAAAATTTTTAGAGGTGGGTCACACCCAAATGGAGGCCGATTCAATGCATTCCACTATAGAACGTCACCTAAAGAACAAAGTCATAAATGTGCCAGCTGAATACATATCTATTGCTAAGCATGCTCGTAAATGCCCAGTACCGTACTCTGTAACATATTTGGACCACACTTACTTCAAAAAATTCGACAAAATTCAGTTTTATAAAAGTATTCGTCCAGGAAGGTCCAAAGGGGATCTCAAAGTGACCGACATTCGTGCACTACGTTACGAAAGCAATGGATCAATTCTTTATAAAACTTGCCATAAGGATGAATGGCAAAGTTTACCACAAAGGCGATCTTTGCAATGTAATCCTTGCGAGATTACTGAACTATCTCAATTGCACCAGAACCGACGTAAAATTACTGCACGAAAATTTGAAGACTTGCAGCAAATAAAAAAGACCCTTCCTTCTGACTATCATAAATATTATGACGACTTGCCTCATGAGTAGATTGAGAATAACCATGATTATAGATTTCTAAATATTGTTATCCAATTTAAGATTTTTGAAGAATTGTTTCTGTTTTTTTTTTGGTTGAGTCTCTATTAAATTAGATATTTTAACACTGTTTCCTATTAAAGAAGACTGAATATTTAATTATTAAATAATAAATATTTTGATTACTCATTGCATTCGTTTCACTGTACAATTAATTAATCAATACACCATACTAAATTTAACTCAAAAAGTGCTAAGTCCTCAAGCAAATCGAAACTTCTCCTCGAAAAACTGCTAAATAAGTGTTTTTCTGAATTTTATAAGATGTATATAACTTATGCTACTAATTATATTGTTAAAATTACAAGAAAAATTATAGAAACCAACGGGATTTTCAGAATTTTGATTGCTAAATTAATGAAGAAATTATTCAGTTTTTTCTTCGTCCTGTAAACTATGCAAAAATGGACTTAGCAGGTTAACGAATTAGGCCGACGTTATGCTTTGCAACGAGGCAACGAGTTCGTAAACGTAGTATGATTCACAGTCATTCGTTCGGAAACGTACAAGATTCAAGTTTGTAGCGCGACTGGGTCATTCCATGGTGACGGGTGGGACATTTTAACACATTTTTTGATATACATTCAGTTATTTTAAAGTGCAAACAAAGCAAATAATACATACTGTACTTATGATAGCATTCTTAGATATATTTTTTAAGATATGATAAAAGAAAACAACATAAAAATATATTCTAACATTGTTAAATTCGGAGAATTACATATGTGACGGGTGGGACAGGCAAAGCCCTTCTTTCTTTAGATACTTGCACTTGACGTTGAAATTCAGATCAAATAGTTCATATGAAGCCCTAATTTTATTGTAGTATGCTATTTTAGTTATGTCGCTAATTGTTTTCTAAAAAGAGGTAAGTGAAAAAACAATACGAACTTTTTTTATGAAGCTTAAAATGGTGTGACGGGTGGGACAGGGATCCGTGACGGGTGGGACGAGTAAAGGAGTATCCACACACATCAGGGACGTGCCCGGGACGTTCGATTTTTGCTCCGGCCGGGACACGGACATGTGTGAACGAGTTCGAATAAAATGTACGCACGGATATTTTTTGAACCCCTGGCGGAACACTAATATGTGTGGATACTCCTTTACTCGTTCACACATGTCCGTGTCCGGGCAGGGGCTCGTTCACACATGGCCCTGTGACGTCCCGGGCACGGCCCTGATGTGTGTGGATACTCCTTAAAAAACTATACACACAAAACACATTAATTTAGGCATATTTTATTACCTATTTAGTTATTTTTTGGGCTTGGTGTAGGGAATTCATGTTCTTCATCTCTTTCGCTTTATAGCTCAGCTGCTGGTTTTAAATCAACGGCACTTTCGCTAGAAGTATTTAAGTGAATATTTGAGCTTGCATTCTTCATCTAAACGCATTTTTTTTTAATTGAATGGAAAAATCAATATTCAACTGGGAAAATATAAAAAGTAATGATTTTATTGTTTACTACAAGCATATTTCCGAATACTATGGGGCTTTAACAATACTTAAAGCCTAAAATTTATGTGATTTCCGTCACTTTTTTTTCATTAGCTTGGTGTCGTTTTCCATGGAATGACCCAACTGTCAAAGCAACAGCGCAGCCACTTTCGAATGTATGCTTTTGAGTAGTGGATGGAATTTTTCCTTACCAAATACAAAGATTGGCTTTAATAGTTGTGTCCGCTGCTTTGTTGCCAATACTTTGTGGTTCAGTTGCTCTGCTGCTTTGACGTTTGCGAAAAGGCCGTATTATCTCGCGACACTTGTTGCCTGGAGACATTTGTATTGGGGATATTCCAATTGCCGCGCGGCGTTGATTTATATGCAATATAGCAGTGCAATATAGAAGAAAAGTTGAATTAAGGCCCGATTCACAATGCAACCTTCAAGCTGCAAGCGTCAAGTTCCAGTACTTAGTACTTTTTTTTAAAACAGAAATGCATGTAACTCAGAATTATTTCATAATTGCTTACTAACTATACATAAAAAGCCATAAAATCTTTCTTTTTTAGAACAACAATTTGTAATATACCCAATTTCCACAACAATTTGTAATATAGCCAAACTTCTTACAAATTAATTTTTCTTATCTCGCCATATAAACTTTCGAAAACCAAAATCTATCAATTGCACATAAATAGCTATTTCATCTCCTAATTCCCAATTTAATGTTATATACGAGTACAAGATTGTGTTAGACCTAATGCCAAATTGGAAGGAACTCCACTGCTTACGACATAAAATATGTGTATTTCATAACAAGCAGGATCAAACAGTTACGAAACAGTAGTAATCCTTGATGATTTTAATATAAATATTGGCAAAGTGTATCTGGGTGTTAGTCATTACACCATAACACCAGGAAAAATAACATGGGTGTCAAGTCTTGTGATAAAATAATCTCCGCACTATCAGATGTCGGTAAAACTATTGGTACCACTTTCAACAAATATATACATGTTTATACGAGGGACGCAATTTCTACTACTCGCACCCTTAGAATGAAAGTGACCTAACTCAAAAATTGCAATTTATGGGAAATGATAAGAAAGCCTTCAAAAAAATACCGTGTTCGTGCATAGGTGAATAGTGCGATCAACAAAAGTAACCGATGTATACGCTGTCCCTTTTTTACTCATAATTCGGGCTATTTTTCACCACAGGGTTTTAGAGTAGGTCAGTTTATAGCAAAATCAGAAGTTACAGGAATTTTGAGTTAGGTCACTTTCATTCTAAGGGTGCGAAATGTAGGAACAAGGTAACAAGCAGGTGGCAATTCTGATTTGGATTAGTGAAACTAAACCAAACCAAAGAAATTAAAAAGAAAATATAACAAAAGTATACCAGTATTGGATGGAATTTCACTAGTTAATATAACATTTATGTACAGGACTTGTATTGAAAACTTGATTAATAAATTAATCATGCCGAAGTAATTTTTTTTTGGTATGCTCAGCTATATTTTTAAATGTTGCTCAAGCGTTTGACAAGGTATGGCATAAAGAATTACTATATAAGCTGAGATTACGCTTTCCCAAAGAACATGCGACAATTTTGGAATCTTATCTCTCAAAAAGATTCTTTCGCATCAAGCAAGTACCTCAAGGAAGTATATTAGGTCCAATGCTATACCTACTTTTCACCAATGTCCTTCCAGTCCCCTCAAATAGTATAATAGGCACTTTCGCCCATGATACAGTAATACTTGCAATAGACAAAAGTGAAGTAGAATCAACCCGTATCCTCCAAAACGCTGTAGATACCAGGGTTGGGTTGATTTTTATCAGGTGATTTAAATCATTATTTAAATCGCTTGATTTTTTCAAATAAAAATCATGATTAAATCAAAAATTGTGCTTAATTCTTTTTTAGTTGGACCCATAAAACAAAAAATAATATACTTAAAAAATTTTTAAAAATCAAAACCCAGAATGCCAGAATACAAATACAATGCTTATCAACAGAAAAAGTCTTAAAAAAGAAAAAAAACTCATTTCTCTTCATTTTCGGTTTAAAGCCTAAACAAAAAAACTAGTTTTCCTACTTTCTCTATAGTAGCGTGTGTGAGTCGGACGAACATGTAAATATTTTGAGTCAGAACAAGAGTACCTCCCCCGCGTTTTCGAGGTTGCTGAACACGATGGCGGGGTTAGAATTCCTCTTTAGGATTGCGCAACCCCTCAAAACGGCCAAAAACCACCCCCTAGAGGGGTTAAACGCGCTTAACACGGTTTCCCTGTAAAAAACCACTTTCCTCCCCTTTTCGAGGGTGCTGAGCACGGTGGTGTTTTATATGGGACCGACCCCACAAACCCCTCCACCGGCCAATACTCTCCTCCAAAAGGGATGATTTTTTTTGTAATATCAGCGCCAAAATATATTTCCCCCGTTTTCGAGGATGCTGAGCACGGTGGTGGTGGATAAATTTTTTTAAACCCCATCGTGTTTAGCTAGAAGTACGCGGCGACTGGAATTTGCTTGCCAGAAGTGCATTATGAATTCTGAGTAGTAGACTATGAATTGCTCTATATCTTTTAGACCAATATAAAAATAATTTTCAATGGCTTAAAAAGCAAATTATTGAGTCTTTTAATTAAAATCAAAAAAATCGTGATTTTTATGATTTTTTTGAAAAAATCAATGATTTTTGATTTTTTTAATTAAAATAAAATTTTGCCCAACCCTGGTAGATACTGTAGTCAATTGGACTAAAAAGTGGCGTATACATACATCTTAATAGCACTAAATCAGTACACGTTAACTTCACTAACAAAAAAAACTCAGCCGCTTCCTATAACCATTTCTGGAATTCAAATCGCGTACTCCAATACTACAAAATATTTCGGGATGAATTTAGATGCAAAACTTAGATGGAAAGAGCATATAAAAAAGAAAAGAGAGGAACCAAACATCAAACTTAGAAAACTATATTGGCTTATTGGTAGAAAATCAGTTCTATCTATACACAATAAACTGCTTATATACAAGCAAATATTAAAACCCGTGTGGACATACGGAATTCAGTTGTGGGAGTAGGCGCTTAAAATAATATAGAAACTATCCAACGATTCGAAAACAAAGTAGTAAGAGAAATAGTGAATGCGCCATGGTATATAAGAAATATTGACCTCCATCGCGACCTTAAATTGAGGACTGTAGCAGAAACGATTGTGGAATTCGCAGGAGTCCATGATCGATAACTGAGACAACACATAAATCAAGAAGCAGTGGAACTCACCATTACGAATGGACTAATACGAAGATTGAAGCGCAACAAACCACAGGAATTAATTGGTAGCACCTCAATCATTTAAAATCTAAAATAATTTTGAATTTTTGAATATTAAATAATTTTGTATATTTTGTATATAATGTATAATATTGTTTCCTTTTGTCTTTTAATGTATATGTCAGATTTAAACTGCTCGTTAGTGTAGTCTTTTAAGTAGTTATGAAAATTATATGGCCAAATATTTACAATGAGAAGAAAGCGTATATGCATGACGGTGTTATTACTTCAATGAGATATGTACTAATTATTTGTCAATTAAAATTACCTATGAGAGACACAAACTGGTCCAAATACTTTACGAGTTCCATGTTATTGGATTTCTTTTCAACAGCTTGTTTAATCTCGACAAATGTGAAGGGGTTTGAGTATTCCTTGAATTACGTTTATTTGTAGATATTTTAATTGTAATAAATAAAATTTCAAGAAACCTGTTGCCATGGATCTGTACGCTCGTACATTTGCACCAATAGAAACCGAAAACAATCGGCTGCATTTGCTCCTAATTTCTTTTCTATTGCTAATATCATGATTGTGTCACGCAAATCTTGATGAAACCGTTGAAAATTCACCTGCCAATAAACGCCTAATATTTGCAAATTTAGCTCAAATTCACTAATATCACAATATCTTACCGGAGTCCTTGGATTCAATTTTTCTTCCTGAATGAATTAGAGTCAGTTGCTGCAGATCTATTTCTGGAGTTTGAAATATTTCCGTTTCTTGAAGCTGTAATGTTGGAACAGGATCTTCTGACTCTTTTTTGGGAACCGGAATGCGTTTCAGATAGCCAGCTTCAATCATTTTGAAAAATTCATCACGGTATGATTGTAAAGTGCCTTTATTTTCACGACTTGCGAAACATTTCAGCAAAATGCTGCAGCACGTTTGAGTGCCAGATCGAAGTATTTCTTCTGTAATATCAGCCGCTATATCCCCATATTTTGCTTGCATTAGTTGAACATATCTAAAGTTTATCATGTGTAATTGTACATTCCACATTAATCTATTACTTACTTTGGATATCGAATAATGTATAAAACTTCTTCTCTGTTAATTGAATATTCTGCCAGTGATTCATTTACCAGTGATGGTTCGTACTTAGCTAAGCGAAACTTTATAAGAATCGCGAGCGCCATGCAAACCTACAAAAAACCATTAATATAAATACATGTAACGCAAAGTTGATTAACCTCATTTCTGGAAAGATTTGTAGTTTTTGTAAGAGTAGGTATACTTCTCGACACTGAGGCAAATAAGGCATCTGCGACCAATTGAACATTTTCTCCGAAAAATTGTTTTAGGATCACAGAACAGAGATTGGCATATTTTATAGTCATTTTCAAAAACTTAATTCGCCTTACAGGAAGGTCGAGGCCACTTCTTTAACACCAGGATTAGCGCTTCACCATTTGCCAACCGTCCTCGTTATGTTTACAAACTTTAACATTAATACGTTGTCATTCAAATTTGGAAAGATATTGAGTACGGCAAAGTGCTGGAACATAAAAACCCAAGTTGTGTGCTAGGTTTCTTTTACACTCCACAGGCATTTTTTTCAGCCAACAGCATCCGGCAACATTGCTTGAGAAAGTTTTAGCCCGCTATATCATATTTCATTATTTCAGGATGCCATGGCAGGTAGCCAGGATTACTTAAGGCTACAACAAATTTTACAAGTTACCAAATTGCAGCGGCCATGGTCAGATGCCAGATGTCAGTTATAATATGGAAATCGAAGGAATAGCATAGCTGTTTGCTATAACCAAAATTGGGGCGACAACTACGGCGACGACCACGGCCACGGGGGTTACCGCAGCGACAGTAGTCGCGTGAACCTAATTAGGGCGATGTCGCCAGCTACAATCACAACATTTTTCCATCACAGTTCGGTTCTAGGTTTCGGCTGGGTCGGTCGTGTGTCGTGGCGGCCGACCCCGCGTGTAGCGTGTCGATTCCTTTCTTCCAGTTTTTTGGTTTTTCGATCCTTGCGGACCCCATTAATAAAGAATTTGCGTGATCATTCAAATGATGTCAAGAAGAAAAAATAGTGAAAAATAATCTGGGTTTCTGGCCTAAACGGTGGGAAAAAGCTTTTATGGCAAGAAATGGAAAAAACCGTTTTCTCATAACGGTGTTCAACGTGGAATCATCATGGTCTTCTAGACTTTCAAGCACATGGCTATTTTTTATATCGTGTGCCATCGATTGAAAAGGGAATCAATTATATAAATATTCTTCGGAATAACTATTTAAACAAGATGAAGAAATCAAGCGAATTCAAATTTTTTATATCGAGGATATCAATTTACCGAACTAAACTGAGTTTTCAACAAAATTTTTTAAATGAGAAAATTAAATATATTTTAGGACAAAATTTGACTTGGATATCAAAGTTCAGATGAGAAATTACACCTTCTGCAAAATCATAATAACTAAATAACTGGACCTACAACACACAATTTCAAATTTGTCATAATTTTTTATCGGTTGGACCGCGTGCGTGAGCAATCATCAAAATCCTGTCATGGCTCCTTCCAGTTATAAAAGGTGGATGCCAAGTTGTTTTCATGCGCCAACGAGACATCACTTGCCTAAAAAAAATAATTGGATGAAGCATTTTTCTGCTCTCACCGGGTCTTCAATTTCAAAGGATCATCTATATGGAAATTTAATTTAGCTGATCACATTATTAATCAATGCTATCAAGAGGGGACCAAATGTAAAATTTTGTGTTTCAGCTAAATTACACTAATCGTGATCAAGTAATGGAGCTCTGCTGAAATCACGACACCTGGTCTGACAGAATTGGTTTTTGTTTCTCTTGCCTCACGCACAACAATTGCAACTCTGGAGGCACCTGCAAGTATTAGTGTTTTTTTTTGTTGTCTTTTTGAACACGACATCTTGTGCGCAATGCTTCTCAGAGGTCTGCTTTTAACACAATTTGGACAATCATACAATTAGTCACCGACAGCGAATTTTGAGGAGACTTCGCTCAAGAAAGGACTAGCAAAGATATGATGGAGCTACAATTACAATAAACCTTGACTGTGAACGAGAAAGCTTATGATTAGTTGCAACCTTCCTTTGGAATTGGCACTCATCATAGTTAAACCTAGGCTTGACAAATAAAATATTTATCTGATATCAATGTGACTCTCGATTTAAACTACATTGTAAAAAACTGAAATAATTATAACGAGTGAAAAAGGACATAATGAAAACTAGTAAAAATCTATCAACCATAATGTATTTAGACGAAGATCATCTGTTTTGCCACCACAGTTTGGTTCAATTATACTGGAGGGCGATTTTTTGTGGCAAATAAAATTTAATTTTAATCATTTGATTCATGGTCCTATATGACTGTAATGGTCGAGATCAATAAGGAACCCTTTTTGGGTGCACTAGCTAAAAAAAAATTTTTTTTTTAGTGAAGTCAACTATAAACAACAAACAAACAAACAAAACATTTTTCCATCGTTTTTACATTTCACGGCTAAAACAAGCAATAAAAATGATTTCATTTCAGCATATATATACACATGTAATTTATAAGCCGCAATATAAACTGTTCATAATAATGTACTATAGTTCCATGTCGAAAAACAAAAATCGCAAAACAACTTTTGACAGATGACGGCGACGAATTAGAAATTTAATAGAGTTGTCGCGCTCGTCTCCGTGGCCGTGGTACAATTTTGGCCACTTTATAAGAATCGTGTGTATTATGAATGTGTTTGACAGTAGCTGCGACGGTAGTTTCCCCGTCGCCCCAATTGTGGTTACACCATTAGAGGGTGTTTACATTGGACGTAGGAACGAACGTTCGTCACGAGTTTGAAGGTGAAGGGGGAAGTGGAGGTGATGAAGGAAAATGACGAACGAAAATTAAAATTCTTGTTCGTGACGGAATGTGGAACAGTTTTTGATTGGTTATTGCAAGCCACGTGATTGTATCATTTTCAACTGTTTCACATTTTTCCTAAAATTGACGTTAGGAGTTAAATTCGTTATTTAAGATTTAAAGAAAAAAATTAAAATTTTACAATTAAACTAAACTAGTGTTATTCAAATTGTAAATTTGAATTTTTATTTTATGTTTTTAAAAATATTGTTTTAGGTTTATATAGAAAATTATTAATATTGCAAAAACAATTGAAATTGTAGTTAGAAAATTTTTATTAGAATTGAAATGTATTCGTGTCTGGTTTTTCCGTATGTATATTTTTTTTAAAGAATAAATTTAGTTTAGTTTTTTTAAACTATTTATTTTTTTATTTATTTAACTTCCTTTCCTCAAATGTTGAAACGTTTTAAGAATTTCTTAGGCCTGTATTCACCGACCTGGATAATAAATATCGTGGAGATTTCGTATTTACCGACCGCGATTTTCGGTACACGGATAAAGTTAATATCAGTTCCGAGCTGGTAATAAGTTAAATCCGCTGATTTCTATCCTCTGAATTTTCGAATTTTCAAAATTTAACAAAAAATGCGGGAATAAAATTGCAACTGAAGATGAATTAAATTTTTAATAACCATCCCCCCTTGAGTGAATATATTTTAGTTCCTGATCTTAAATAAAAATATTCGCCGGCAAAACTGTTTTCAAATTGTTTTTGTTGGCAAAAACAGTTTTTGCATAAGGTTTTCATTAGTTTAGTCATAAAAAAGGTGGAAAACCCGAATGAATTTAACCGGATTCTTTCTCCATTATTTTGCAAAATAAATTATGCAAACATTGAAAACATAATCAAAACAAAATATATTTCTCCGATTCCAAACGTTTCAATCAAAGTGACAGTCGCTTTCGTCTAATTTTGTAATGTGAACATGAAGGGGGAAGAACGTACGTGGGCACGTTCCTTCCTACGTCTAGTGTAATCACCGTCTTATAAGAATCATGTTTTATAAATGTGTTTGACAGTAGCTGCGGCGGTAGTTTCGCCCGTCGCCCCAATTGTGGTTACACCAAAGTGGTGCACCCTTTCCTTTCCCATTTTGCTTTTTTCTTGTCCCTAAAGCCGCGTATGCAAGGCTCAAGAAATTTCTTTGCCTATCTGAAACTTATGTAAAAACCAGAAATCGCTCAGAAATATTTTCCGTATCTACTTCTGTAACCGGTATGCTAGTCAAGAAATCACACCAGAAATATCGTGTTTTTTAATGACACGCAGATGTCACTTTTGATATTTTTCTTGCAAAATTGGAAAGCTTGGACAATTTCCTGGGGTGCTACACGGAGACTCAAGACGTACGGAAAACCCGGTTTTATAGGAAAGAAACGAAGGAGAGGAGAGAAAGAAGGACGCACATGACGAAACTTTAACGAAAGAATTTTCACCCAAAAATTTCCGGGGTGAAAACTAACTCATACGCACATTTCTTTCTGATATAAACAATTACCGCGGTAAACACACACAATCAAAGCTTTCATGTAGGATAAAGAATTAATCCAAGCCGAAGGCAGCCTCGTGTAGCATTAAATAACGAGACTCAAATCTGATTTCGTTCGGCCGACTTCTCGAGTCTCCGTGTAGCACCACCCCTGGACAATTCTTACGCTACGGCTTCTACCTTTGAAGCTATTAGCAAGTGTGATGTTAAAATATGCCATATTTGGTGCTTATTTGGTACTTTTTGGTAAAGTTTAGGTGAAAAAGTACTAAAAAAGAGCAAATTTTATCATTAAAATGGTTTATAACTCCAAAAATAAAAGCCGTAGGATAAAAATTGTCCAGACATTATTAATAGAAAGTTGTCCAAGCTTTCCAATTATGCCCAAAAATATCAGTTAATTAGGTTTTTTTGGAGAAAAAGGTGGTTTTAGTTGAAATTTTAGTGAAAAAAGTTTTGACTTTGACCACTCATTGCTCTGGAAGTTGATAGGGTAGAACCTTGATTTTGACAGGTTTAGATAAGTAGGAGTATTCTGCGTACACTAATATTGTATTCGTGAAAACAGCTCAAAGGGTTACAAAAATACAGGGTGATAAGAGAGCCTCTACCAAAAAAACTTCAAAACGCCCTAGCTGCTAAACGGTTAAGATTTACCCCACCCTCCCATACGCTTTTTTGTTCGTCTATCCAAAACCTATCCACAGCCGGCTTTGTAAGGTTAAAGGTATACACCCTGTATAACTATCGACGAACACAATCTAAAAGCAGTCGATAAAACAGTCAATTAGGGTCTACTAACTAATAACTAATTGCTCCTTTAATCCCTCATGGGTAAGGCTGCCAACTTTCCTAAATCGAAATGGGGGACGGAACGAGGTTTTTCTATGCGATAATGAAAAAATAAAATAAGCCTATATAGTCCGGGAAATTAGCAAAAAAAAACGCACGAAAGGAGACAAAATTCCAAAATGGCTGAAAATTGGTCCACAGCTTCCTTGAGACTTTTCAAGAAAACAATTTCGGAATCACAAAAAAAAACATGGTCGCCGGAGATATCACTTTTTGGGCAAAAAATCACTCAAAAATTGTTTTTTTCCAAATTTTTTTTGAACTGGCAATACAAAACATTACTGCCTACAAAATGCCCCTCTTTACCCCGTTCATGACTAGGTTCAACCTAGGTTCAGCCCAGGTTGAACCCAGTCATATACGGGGATCGAGTTGAAACTGGGTCCACTCAACCCAACTCAGCTCTCCTGCCTGGGTCGAGTTGATATTTCGCCTCATAAACGCGTGTTGAGTTGAAATTGGGTTGAAGTGACATTTGTTTTGTTTGTTTACCATCCGTGAAGTCTTCCTTCGGCGTTAGTTTTGTGTTCGGTGTTTTTGTAGCGCGTTAATTATTTTATATTAACTATATATGTAAAAACAGAGAAAATTTAATTTTGACAATGGCTAAAAGAAATGTTTGGGAGCATCAGGAAACAAAAAATATGTTAGAAATAATCCGGGAACAAAACTTACTTCACCATTTTGATGGAAAACTGTATAGGAAGTCAGAAATATAGAAAAAGAATTAACAAAAAGAGGTTATGTTTTGATGGCAGTTCAACCCGATTTCAACCCAAAGTGAACTCAACTCGGAATCATATACGGTGGTCGAAATTTCAACTCAACCTCGACTCAACTTTTCAACCTAATCATTAGAGAGTCCTTCCCGGGAATTCCCGCCCGAGAATTCCCGGGAAATTGAAAGAAAATATATTTCCCGTTTCCCGGGAAAAAAACGTAAATTTCCCGGGAAAAAATGTATTGTTTTAAATCACAAATTTTCTTGCAAAAATCTTGAAAACACTAACTATTTCAAGGTTTTAAATTTAAAGTAAGTAACTGTAATGTCAAAATCCTTGTTTTCTATAAAAAATTAAAGCCTAGATAATTTTTAATAGTCATTACCACTCATTGTAGTTACATGTCATGATTGATTTTTTGTTGGGTATATTTTATTTGATGGAATAATTTAGTGTCATTGAGCCGGTTTAGACGGTGCGCTCCAGCGCATGTGCCTCACGAACTTTGTGGATAAAGGGAGAAGTGGGGTGGAACCTCTTTTCATCTCCACTCCTCCCTTCATCGCCAAACGTTCGTGAGGCACATGCGCTGGAGCGCACCGTCTAAAACAGCTCATTCTCATTGCATTCTCTTTTGAAACGAAACATCTTTAAAAACTTATTTTTCAAATCAAAAATAAATTAATAGTCCAGTCAAATCAGTCGAAAAAAGAGGATGAAATTGCATTTTACGATATACAATTGTTTTTTTTTGGCATTTGTTCGGGTACATCTGACAATGATAAAACCAAGTTTGGGGTCGCAGTGGCTTGGGAAAAGCCGCCATCTTGCAAAAGAGGGAGAGCTTGTTTATATTAAATAACTCGTTTGCATGCAATGATAGCTGAAAATAATCATTGGCAACGTTGTGGAGAATAAAATTATTTATAAAATGAGGCCACAACGAGGTCCCTAAGTTGATTTGGCTCAAAGTTATGGCCGGTCAAAGTTCAACCATGATCGGGTTGTGAGGGTTGAATGCAGGTTTTTGCAAATTGCTCACAAAATTTTAATTTTTACCGCTTAATGCCCATTAACAAACTTAAAGTCCTAGTAATTACATATGAGCCCTTGATCGTCGTTATCGCTTATATAGTTTGCGATCAATCTAACGCCAAAGTTCGCACTGCACGTGCCTGAAATAACTGATAACGCCATTTTTTTTAATATTTCGTTAACGCTTGCTCATATTTTTGAATTAAATTTACTTGTATCTTTTCTAAATGAGTTTTTCATTTATTTTTCAACAGTAATTGTTCCTCCTAATTCCCATTTCACTCCTAATTCCTACTAGGTTTCATTTTTCCCGGATTCCCGGGAATCCCGGGAAAAATGAATTTATTTTTCCCGTTTCCCGGGAACAAAAATAATCCGGGAAACGTGACTCTCTTCTAATCATAAACGGGGTACTTGTAATTTTTTCGAAAACCTTGGCCTTCCCGAATTATTCAAAATATTTTTTTACCGAAAAGTGATTTTTCGAAACTTTGACCTTGAATAACTTCGAAACGGTTAGGTTTTCGAAAAAATGTCAAGAGGGCTGTTTTGAGCTGAAAACATACAATTTATTAATTAACATAATTAAAAGAAAATGCATCAACTTACCTGCTATCGTCCATCCATACTCAGGTCCCCGAAATATATATTAAATATGCCTAAAAATAAAAAATTATTAACAAATAAACACAAATCATACTTACCTTCAGAATCAAAATAAATAAAAACAACAAATGTCAATTTGACCACTGTGAGGCAAATTTGACAGCGTGTAAACGAAGCTTAAAGAAAAACCACAAAAAATGTGGAACACAACATTAATAATTTGCGCAAAAGAGTACTAAAAAATTTCTCCCACCCCAGCGCCATCCTCCAGCACCAGGAAGAAGGTGCTGGTTAAAACTAGCGAACTTGCAACAGAATTTGCAATCTTCTTTGGACTCTACGCCGAGAAGGTTAGCTCGCGATTTTTTGGATTTCCTACTAAAATCGTGTTAGGGAAATAGATAGTTGGTTGGTTCCACCGCTGACTTATGTGATAGGTTTTTTGCATGATTTGTTGTCGTTTTTCAGGTGTCTGATTTAATTCTGCGAAATAAAGAATTTCAATTGAAATTATCAGGGATAATTTCTTTTACGCAATTGAAATTGAAATAAGTTCAATAGAAATTATATGGAATAATTTCTACTACGAAATTGAACTTATTTAAGTAAAGAATTTTAATATTTTATTACGATCTCAATTGAAATTATACGAGATAATTTCTTTTACGATATTGAGATTCAAACAAATTCAATAGAAATTATATAGGATAATTTCTACTACGAAATTGAATTTGTTGTGATAAATAGTCGTCACACGCAGTAAGGAAAGAGTTTCAATCAGATTTTTACGTACGGTAATTTCTTCTACGACATTGAAACTCAGGCAAGGTCAATAGAAATTATATGGGATAATTTCTACTATGAAATTGACCTTGTAAAAGCGGAAAAACTTACGTGCTTGGTAGTAGGTTTAAGGATATTTGGAGAACTAAATAAAGATTGCGTTGGATTTACCCCGCGTAATCATAAGAAGGTTTCGCTGGGAGAACCTTCGCCCTGTTTTCTCGCAAATAGACCAGCACGGGCAACAAAGCAAACTAAAACGTAGAGACAGACGTCCAAAAAGGGAATAAACTCGCAGCCTGGCAGAACGAGAATTAAGCACGCAACAAGGGCGGCTGAAACGAAGAAATAAGTTAAAGAATATTTGGAGAATTCAATAAAGGAAAAATTTGAATTTATTAATAATAAAAATTGAATGATTAAATTAAATTGAATTTAAATTAAGTAAATAAAATTTGAATTATAAAGTTAATTTAGAGTTAATTAGCTTTTGTAAGATCTAGGAGAGAATATATTTGATATTAAACGAACCTAGTCTCTTTTCTTTTAGAGCATGAACCTGCACCTATCCGTATCATAATATTTATAGTAATAATAACTTTATATTACGGCTTTACGCGCCGTAATATAACAAGGGCTTTTTTGTAGGCAATAACGTTTCGTATTGACTGATCAAAATTTTTTTTCGAAAAAACCACTTTTTCAGTATTTTTTTTGCCAAAAAGTGATATCTCCGGCGACCATGTTTTTTTGTGATTCCGAAATTGTTTTCTTAAAAAGTCTCAAGGAAGCTGTGGACCAATTTTCAACCATTTTGGAATTTTGTCTCCTTAAAATGCTAATTTCCCCGGACTAATAGTCCAGTCAAATTAGGGTTTCACCGCGGAATGAGGGGTAATAAGCTGATAATTTGTATGAACCTTTGTTTTGGTATTCTAAATGATGCGTCAAAAGTCTCATATAGTCTCGTGTCCGCGTCTGGAGATATTAGAGGTCAAAGGTCACAAAAATCAGTTTTTCGAAAATATACATATCTCGTAAATTATCGGCTTTACGTAAATTTTGGTTAAGTAAAGTTTGTTCATTAGATAAATCTGCATACAAATTTACGTGGAACCAATGGTTTTCGAGATATAGGGCTGAAAAGTCTTGGCATCGTGCTGTTTTCGTTTCCGCACCCCCTCTGCAGGAGAATGGAAGGGGCGTTTTTTACATGGTGTCCCCCGTAGGCCAAATCGTGGTGTTACAAGTTATGATAAAATTCTGTTGGGTTTTCTCTCTATCTCTTCTATTTCCACTTCTTCCATATTGTCATCTTCATCTACAATCAACTTAGAAGAAAATAATGAAATGTGATCGGCGTCATCATCGTTGAACTCATATTCAACGGTTGTATCCTCGGACATACTATTGAGGCACGACTGGCTACGGAACATGGCAATCTTACTTTTCTACATTCACTCAAAGAGCTTTAGTTGCGCACCCCCGAATTACAGTCTAATTTCTGGGTGTTTTCAATGATGCAAGTTGCGTGCGCAATTGACTTATTCAGCAATGGCAGTGTGTTGCTGAATAAGTCAATTGCGCACGCAACCTGCATCATTGAAAACACCCTCTCTCTTTAAGGGCCTTTAGGCTTAATACGCAAAGGGAATACGAAGAGAATGTACTACCTAGACGGAAAAACATTGCATGTTCATATGCAATCAAGTGTATAAATACAACGTTTGTTCATATACATTAATATTTTTCCGTCTCCTTAGTCCTTTCCACCTGATGCACAATATCCTATTTGCAAAAAAACTAAATGCGGGACTTGTGGGACGAATTTGACGTTTGGGGGACAATGTGGGACGCTTTTAATAACGGGGAACAATACAAGCAAATGCGGGACTGTCCCCCCTAATGCGGGACGGTTGGCAGCCTTACTCATGGGACATAGGGCGGAAACAGTGGCCCTCCAGCAGACTCTGTTTTGCGCGACAGCTCTCAGCTCTGACCAGGATCTCCCGGTTGTTGCGGCCTCTGCTAATAGGGTTCTCCTCCACGTTGTTATAGGTCTTCCGACTCGACGGGTTCCTTGCGGATTCCAGTCGAGGGCCTGTTTGGCTAGATTCTCGTTTTCGCGTCGCAAGGTGTGGCCAATCCAATTCCATTTCCTTCGCCTGATTTGGTCGTCTATCCTTTCTTGGCCGGCACGGCGCCATAGTTCTTCATTTGAAATTCTATCTTGCCAGCGGATTTTTAGGATACGACGTAGGCATCTGTTGATGAAAACTTGTAGGCGCCCTGTGATGAATTGGGTGACTTTCCATGTTTCGCAACCGTACAAAAGAACTGCCTTAACGTTGGAGTGGAACAGCCGCAATTTGGTGTTAATTGAGATCTCCGTCGATCTCCATATGTGAAACAGGCATGCATATGCGCTTCTTGCTTTATTTATTCTGGAACTGACGTCTTCTTCTGTACCGCCGTTTTCGGTAATAATACTACCGAGGTAACAGAATTTATCTAGCAGTTCCACGTCGCGGTTATTTAGCGCTGTTCGTTCAAGGGTGTTTGCATTTATCCGCATTTCTTTTGTTTTAGTCGGATTTAACCTTAAGCCCGCCGAGCTACTTTCTGTTGCCAAATTGTTTACCATGTTTTTGAGGTCCTGATGTCTGTGGGCCAGCAAACAGATATCATCGGCGTAGTCGAGGTCCTTAAGGCGGTCTAACAATCCCCATTGTATGCCACCTGTTCTAGTATCTAGAGCGCTGACAAGGATGTCGTTTATTACTATAAGAAATAGTAATGGCGAAAGTAGGCATCCTTGCCGTACTCCTGATCTCACTTCAAAGCTGTCGGATAGTTTTCCATTGTGAAGAACTCTGCATTTGGAATTGTTGTATAGGGCTTTTATCAATTCTATTATTTTATCCGGCAGTCCACGTTGCCGTAGAGCTCGCCATATAAAGCTTCTACTAACCGAGTCGAACGCTTTCTCATAGTCTACGAAAGCAAGGTAAATGGGGGATCGGAATTCAGTAGACTGCTCCACTATGATTCTCAAGGTGTTAATGTGGTCTATGCAGGAGCGGCCTTTTCTGAATCCAGCCTGCTGTCTTCTAAGCGTTCGATCTACTGCCTCTCTTATCCTTGATAGTAATATGTGGGACAAGATTTTTCCTACAGTAGACAATAGACAGATGCCTCTCCAGTTGTCACATATTGTTAGGTCCCTTTTTTTGGTATTTTGACTATGATACCTTCCGTCCAATCCTCCGGAAAGGTACAGGTGTTCCATGCTATTTCCAGGATTGGCTGTAGCGCATCTGCTATGAGGCTTGAGTCGGCTTTCAACAATTCTGGCGGGATGCCATCTTTTCCAGCTGCTTTACCATTGGCCATTGCATGAATTGCCGGTTACTATTTCAGTCTTGGATGGGGCACGAGTGATGATTCTTATTAGCTGTGCATTGTTGTTGTTGTTCTCCTGAGGTTCCTGTGTAAATGAACCATTCAGGGCGGCGAAGTAATCTCTCCATCTTTGGAGTTGCTCCTCGTCGCTGCATAGCAGCCTTCCATCCGCACTCTTTACGGCATGCTTTTAAGTAGAGTGCTTTCCAAAGGGCTGTTTAGTGATTTGGTACAGCACTTTACTGTTGCCTGTGTTTGCCGCGTTTTCCGCTTTCTCTGCGAGCTCATTTATCTGCCGCCTTTTATCACGCCGGACACTTCTCTTTACCTCCCGGTGCAATTTCGTTCAAGTTGTTGTCGTTTTTCCGGGTCGCTTGTAGAGTTCACGTTATTTTTGAGGGCCCTTCTGCGTTCAATTTTTTGCCAGGTTGTGTCCGAGATCCAGTGTTGCTGGTTTCTTTGGACATAACCAATGCTTGTTTCCGCTGCTGTTATTATAGCGCCCTTTGTTGTGCTCCACAGCTCTTCAATATTTGTGTCGTCAGAAACGGTTTGCTGGTTTAAGATTTCTTGCAGTTTGCCAGCAAATTCTCGCTTTTTGGTGCTCTCACGCAGAAGGTCTACGTTAAACCGTCTACGGTTTATGGCATCGCGTTGGACGTTTCTGATTGCAGCGATTTTTAGGCGGATAGTTGCTACTACCAAATGGTGGTCACTTCCAGTGTCTGCTCCCCTAAAGCTCCTGACATCCTCCAGAATAGTTCGCCATCTGCGACTGACGGCCACGTGATCTATCTGATTTCTCGTTCTACCATCGGGTCTACAATTACAAAAAGAAACGAAGAAAAGGAAGCGATAACTCGACGAATTCTACTGGCTAATAGAGCCTTTTATGCCAAAAAACAAATACTGCACTCAAGATTTGTGCACAGAAAAACGAAACTCTCACTCTACAAAACAGTAAGGGCCGAAACACATCCAGGCTGGTTTTAAAGCTAATCTCTCAAAGCTTTCCTTGAGGCGAGCTACAGAGCAGTCCGCGGAATACTCAAAACACAATCAGTCCAGCTGATGACAGTTGTCGAATTTGTTAGCGATTCGTAAAAATTGTAAAATTTAGAAATCATTTAAATAAAGTAAAATTACTTGGCCTGTTTTCAGTGTTATTTTTAATTAAGTGACATTATGTAAATGTGGTAAAATTTCAAACAAAATACCATGGAGGCTATACAAGGAGACAAAACTACGTGTTGTCAATTTTCGTTTGATTATTGGTGGCGCTGTAGTCAAATGTACCCCAAAAAACATGGCCGATTGTATTTATCCGGTTCATGGCAAAGTTCGTTTATTACTAATATATTTTACGTTTACCAGCTTACAGCTGTTTACCAGCTTCTAAATTCAATTTATATCAATGCGATTATTCGTAATTAATCAATTTTTGATGTTTCCAATGAATTTTTATTAATTTCATGTGGAGTACATCGGACAAAGGTGACATCTGTGGCCAAAAATGAACTAAAAGTTTAGTTTCTTCTACCCATCCATTTCCTGTCATTTTCCTCAGAAGAGTTTTTCCTCCTTGTATATTCTCCATGCAAAATACAATAAAATTTGTTGACTTTATTGTATATTTTCTTTTACTTATCCTATTTGAAACTTTCAGCCCATGTTCTCGTTATTTAACTTTAAAATTTATTTATTCAATTCGTTTTATTTTTTTCAATACAAATTCGCAAACAAAATCTTAAAAGCAAACTAGAGCCTCGGCCGAATTCAAATTCCAACATTGCCCGAATTCCGACAGAGGCGAGCCTTGCGGCCATCTTTGCCGAGGCCTGAATTTGCGAGGCAAGTTTTAATTTGTTCAATCCCATTTAAACGCTTAGGTTGGATATGCTTGCAGCCAGCTACAGGCAGGGATGTGTTCAAACCACGCCTGGATGTGTTTCGGCCTTAATATGACCAGGAGCGCGTTCAAAAACCTTACTATGGTCAACCATGGTTAACTATAGTAAACTTTTGTCGTTCAAAAACTCTAGGGGTGTTATTTTAATCTGTTCCAGCACAGAACAGAACAGCTTCCATACAAAAGTCTTGTCCCCGATAATTATCAAGAACACTATCCAGCACAAAGGGAAATTTAAATTTCCCTTTTCTCACATACGTTTTTTAGCTGACAATTGACAAATAAAGCGAAATGTTTTGTTTACTGAATGAAAAACGAGAAAAATTAATGGAGAGATAAATAAGACTGATCTTTATGCAATATTAGAAGAAATTAAAATGCCCGAAGCCGTAATTTATGTAAATAAAAATGAAAATTTCCCTTGCCGTTTTTTTTAATGTTCCAGGACAGAACAGAATAGAACAGATTAAAAAAACACGGCATCTGTGGTTGACCACGAGCATAACTTTTGGCGTTCAAAAACCCCCACCATGGTGTAGTTAAATTTTAACCCTGCTCGGGAGCATGGTTAGCGATAGTTAAGAAGAAGAAGAATAAAAACAAATCTCTGACAGCTGTTTTAAAGGGGGTAGCCAGGTTTTTGTTATTTATTTTTAGTCAACACGTCAAAACTGTCAGTTTATTGAGCAAAAACAATATGATTTTAATTCGAGGTATTGTGAAATTGAATTGTGTGTTCACTGTTTACACTGTGTACACTGTTTCCTCATCGAGTATTCAGATAAGCCCGGTATGCTAGACTCAAGAAATCTTTTGCCTTTATTTCCCTACGGTTGATGGTACATGAGTCAATTCTTAGATCAATTGGAACTGTCAGTTGTCAGTTCTATGACCGAGAGAGGGATCGGGGTGAGGCTTGTAGGAGTGAGCCAGACAAGAAGCGATTTCTATTTTTAATGCAATTGCATGAAAAATGTGTATGAATGTGTAACTATCAAGGGCATCTGGTTGGGAACTTATAGAAAATTTTTGCCATTCAGTCACATTTCGGAGCTTGAATACATTTGGCTTTCTATATCCATTTTATTTAGATTTTCAAATCTTTGTAAACAATAAACACACAATTCAATTTCACAATATCTTTAATTAAAATCATATGGTTTTTGATATCACCAATACACGTAAAAGTACGTTATTTTACCCAAGAAATTGACTGTAATGAATTGATTCGTGTATCACCTTCGAGCAATTAACTGACAGTTTTGACGTAAGAATTGAGTGAATGAATTGACTCGTGTACCATCAGGCTAAGTAAAAGTTCAGAAATTTTCATTGCAGACATTACATAAATTGTTTTATGATTGTTTGGAATGAATGAAATGGTTGGAGTCAGTTCTGCTGACTGCCAGTACTGACTCTGTTTGTCAAATCCACTGACTCTGCGGTGATTACGTTCGGTCAACTGACAAGTCAGTTAATTTCTAAAATGTCGTCAGCCAGTGTACGTACTTCCTTGACTGCATTATTATTAACACAAATTATTGAAGACATGAAAAGGGAAGCGAGAAGGAAATCTAGGAAAAGAAAATATTGGGTCAATCCTTTGTTAAATCCCATAGACAAGGATTTTCCTCGTACTTTTCTATTAGATCGATGATTTCCAGACGACTAATTTTTTTCTGCCATTTTTTCCTAAAATAACGAATTGAGATTTTTTAATTGTTTTTTCTAAACACATATCTATCGCATCCGTACTCCGCCATTTCAAAATAAGAATGACATTTCACTGACTAGTCAGCACTGACTCGAAAACTTCTCGTCAGCGCTGACTTGTCAGTAAAAAAGGCGTGTCGATGAGTATTTACACGAGTCAGTGTCAGCGACAGTGTCAGTAGAACTTACCCGTGTAATGCCCGGCTTAGTAAAGAATTAAAAAAGAATAAAAACTCACAGCCTGTTATTTTTACCACTGCGGAAAGCTTCTTTAAATTTCAAAAAGTACCTGACACGTCATATGTTCATCCATCCAATGGCGCTACAGCCCAAATCGAGCCTTGGCCTCCTCTAGGGCATTTCTCCACGTTTGGCGGTCTCTTGCAGCAAGTCTCCAGTTCCGGATGTTGGGCATTGCCTCGTCACAGGGTCTATTCATCTCCTCCTGGTTCTGCCTACTGGTCTATTTCCTGAAATTTCTGATATCATAAGCCGTTTTGGGATGCGATTGTACTCCATCCTGACTACGTGACCCGCTAGTCTTAGTCTGTCAATTTTTATTAAAGTTGAGAGTTCTGGGTGGTCAAAAATTTCATACAACTCGCTGTTGTATCTTCTTCGCCATATTCCATCCTCTCTGGTTGGACCTATTACGCACCTGAGGACTTTTCTCTCAAACCTGTTGGCTCGTTCCTCTATATCCTGGGTCATAGTCCAAGTCTCGCTGCCATAGCGCAGTACTGGAACTCGTTCAAAAACCTTACTATGGTAAACCACGAGGTAAGCTGTGGTTATGCTGCATCACTTCACTTAACCACGAAAGTTTGTTTAACCATGGAGCTTTTTGAACGCACCGTAGTTAACTACAGGTTAAAGAAAAATAAAAAAATAAAAATAAAAGTTTCCATAAAATAGGCTAATTGCTTCAATTATTTCATTTATTATTATTTGCAATAATCCCACAAATCCCACTTTAATTTGTTCATGTTTTTAACTTTAAGGGGGTAGCCAGGTTTGAAATTTTCAAAAAATCGATTTTTTTTCATTTTCAGTCACTATATATCCTTAGAAATAAAGTAGAAAACCTTTTTGACCTCAGAGGGTATCAGAAGTGGCCGAAAAATGAATTACGCCGCAAAGCCTTGAGCGCTCGAATCTCACAATTGGCGCATCGAGTCGGCCGCCTTGTCGTAGCGTTCTCAGTTTCTCAACTTTCACATTCGTCGTCGTCCTGCATGCAGGAGGAAGAAGGGATATTGTATGGGGCAGGCATCGCTGATTAAAGGTACGATGATTTTCTTTCTTTTTTTCGACTACGAGATGTGTTTTTCGAACTTAAACTTTAAATGCGTTTATCTCGAAACTCGTTTTTTTGGGGTCGTCGCCACGATTCCAGCCGATCTACTGGGCCGATTTCATTCAAATTTTTTCTAAAATATTCAGAAAAGTCTCGGCTATCGCATGAACCTCAGTCTTGATTCTTTATTAATGTTTAATAATAATTGGAATGCTTAAAAAAAGTGAAAAAAAAACCAAAAATCACAAAAACTTTCACAATTTGTTTACTAATTAATATTTTTTCATAATTGAGGTTCATGCTATAGCCATTTATGTGCTATTTACGAATAATTTTGGTTTTTGTGTTTCAGATGACTCAAAGTTGAAAAATCATGGCGACCGTTTTTCAACATGGCGTCATCAGATCGCCCAGAAATTGGCCATATGTTGATGAAAAATTCAAAATTTTTTTTTCCCGTTAGTTAATAACATGCCTCACGACATACTAAAAAGTTGTAAATCCCTAGTAGCAAAGCTTTATGCAAAGGCTTTGCATAAAATTTGCTCAAATCTAACTCCGCAATATCCAGAATTATGCATTATTTTTTTTTCTGAAAATGAGCTTATAAATTGAAATTTTAAATGGAAATATAAGTCTATTTAACCCTTTGACCGATGCCCTGGCTAAAAACTATCCAAAATAAAAGTTTGTCATAACTTCCTCGATAAATCAATCATACCAATATTAAAAATTTGGTGAGATTCTATAAAATTTCGAACACAAAAAAAATTTAATTGGATATTGCGGCGTTAGATTTGAACATTTTTTGTGCAAATGTTTTGCATGAAATTTGCACAAAGCGTGCTACTAGGGCATATTTGGGCGGAAATTTTTAATTTCAGTTATATTTCAGCGACCATTTTGAATTTCATTTTGAAGGTAAACAATAAAATTCTTTGATTCTTCATCTACGTCATGGTATATTTCTTTTTTCGATATAAACAATAGTTTTTAAGCTGCAACTCAAAACTTTATGCCATAATTTCGTTATCATCGGTTTTTTGTCATGGCAGCAAACTTACAGACGTATTCACGTCAAAACACACACCGGAATAACCATTATGGACAGCCGAATATGGTACACACGAGAAGAGCAACATAATTGCATGCCACAGCCCCCTTGCAAACTTTACAGGCGACGGCTACGATAAAGGCCGTACCAAATCCTAAAAATATGCAACTCGCAGGAGCAGCATCAGAGCAACATGCTGCAGTCGGTATCAGATTCAAGTTGGCTCAGCTGTGCAACGCACTCTTTAACCGACTTAAAAAAAGAGGAGGTTATCAATTCGACGTGTAGGTATGTTTTTTTGGTCCTGCTCACGCATAACTTTGTAACGCAATACCTTTTTTCCTTTTTTCTTTTTTTTCTTGAGAGGGTAGTTTCCCAGATAAAGGAGCTCGAAGGTAGGCTTAAAAAACTGGTAAAATTAGTACACCTTGAACAGATAGAATTATTTTCATAGGTATCACAAAATTCTTTATTGTCACCAAATACTTAAGAGGGACTTGGCGTAGCGTCTACGTAAAAGTCTACCGAACTAATTATTGCGGGTTCAAACCCCGGGTCGGACAGTGCGACTTTTTTTCTTTTTTTCTCTTCTTCTAAATTCATTCCGATTGGATTAATGTTGTAGTAAAGAATTATTGCAAACTCTTCGGTGAGAAATTTCATGCATACTCATGTAGACTGTAAGAGTATTCCTTTGAATTGGAAAACTATTTAACTGAATTTCTGAAAGGACTTATTTATATATTTAGCCAGCGCCTAGTAACACTCTCTCGTAGCGCAGCGAGTTAAGTAACTACCTCTCATCAGGAGGTTCCGAGTTCGATTCTTCGGAATGTTGCATTTTTTTTTCAATCGACTTTATATTCTCACAATAAATATTGTTATCTAATTTCCTTCGGCGAATTTTGTTTCATATTAGGTAAATAAGTTTTTTTAAATTACTCCGAAAATACGTAAATACATTACTGCGAAAACTATTTAGCTACTGCCTCGATTTTTTCGACGGCGTTGTGTCATACTTATCGTAATAAATAATTTTTTTTTAAATTGCCCCCGAAAAAAATGAACGGACTAAAAAGCACGAAATAAAATCAATTTTTAAAAACCAACTTCAAAAAAAAACAATACCGTGATGCACAAAAAAGGATGAAATAATTGTTGGTAGTTCTTTACAATACTAATCCAATCAGAATTGATTTATAAAGAAGAATCACTTTTGAAAAAAAAAATTGTAATTCCTTACAACATTAATCCAATCAGAATGGATCTAGAAAGAAGAATCACTTTTGAAAACGGTGCTAACACTTGTTTTAGGGGCGGTGTATTAAGTGCATGAGGCTAACAAAGAAATGAAACCAATTTTCGAAGCAAGAAAGAGTGCAATGAAACTCAACCTGGCACCGTCTTCAAAAGTGATTCTTCTTTCTAGATCCATTCTGATTGGATTAATGTTGTAAAGAATTAAAAAATATTTTTTCAAAAGTGATTCTTCTTTCTAAATCCATTCTGATTGGATTAGTATTGTAAAGAACTACCAACAATTATTTCATCCTTTTTTGTGCATCACGGTATTGGTTTTTTTTGAAGCTGCTTTTTATTTGACACCTCAAATTAAAAATTTCAAAATGATACCTTTTGAAACTTTATTTGATCGCAATAGTTCTATCAATTATTCCTCCATGTCCTTTTAAATAATTTAAAAACAAATCCCGCATATTCTTGTATAAAATCATTTGCCGAATGTACGAAGTGTCAAAAGTGCTGGATATAAAGGGTGTATCCGTTAAGTTTACAAAGCGACCAGTTTTGGATAGGTTTTGCATAGAACACTGACATATAGTAATGGACTGCTAAATAAGCAAAATCCCATACAAAAAATGGAACCAAAAGCTATTGATGTCTCACTCTCCTATTCCTATGAACTTTAATCGATTTTATAATAAAGAAACAGTTCAGTGCATATCAGCGATATAAACATAATTAGAAAAAACTAGAGAGGTATAGAGTTTTTTTCTTCTTTCTCTTGCGTTATTTTTAAAAGTTCGTTAAACAGAGGGAAAGAACCCTCACATATTTAAAAAAATACATTTATTTAACGAAAAAACTGCTTCTAAATAAAAAATAATGATGGAAATTTATTTATATCAATTATAACAGACATCTTATTAGTTATTTTCTTCTAAATACGAAGAAAAATGTTTTGTTTACATAAAAAAGGTTTTCCTACTTCTGGAGAAAAATGGTGCCATTGAAAATTGCCAATCAGCAGTCCATTTCTATACGTCAGTGGCATAGATGAACAAAAAATCGAACGGGATGGGCCGGGAAGGGGGGGCGGTCGAAACGGTTTACACGCAAGGACGTTTTGAAGTTTTTTTTAGAGTTTTGCATATCACCCTATATTTTTGTAACCCTATGACCTATTTTCATGAATAAGGTATCAGTGTCCGCAGAATACTCCCACCTATCTCAAACTGTAAAAGTCAAGGTCCCACCCTATCAAGTCCCAGAACAATAACTTTAGTTGTTTTTCACTAAAATTTCACCTAAAACCACCTTTTTATCCAAAAAATACGTTGTTAACTAATTTTTTTTTGCAAAATTTAAATCTTGGACAATTTCCTATGAATAATGTCCAGGCAATTTTTTTGTTACGGCCTTTACTTTTGAAGTTATTAGCAATTTAAAGTATCAAATAAGGCCAATGTTAACACCAAAATTTAAATTTAAAACCAACTGCGTGCATATTTTAACGTGTGTTTTATATGACCTGATTTACACGACACGTTTTTTGCTCTGCCTTGTCAAGAATTCTCTTTTGTGTTACGTGCGTGCCCACCGCTGTAGGTTTATACGATGAAGTTTTAACATGCGTCAAAAATGACACATTGTTGTGTATTAACAGGGTGATGTTTGTATGTGTGTGTGTTTGTGTGTTTGTATGACGAAAAAGGTAGAAAAGAAAATCAAGAAAACGTCTGCTGTGAGTGGTCTACGACCTGATTTACACGACAGGTTTTTCCTCTGCCTTGTCAAGAATTCTCTTTTGTGTTACGCGCCTGCCCACCGCTGTAGGTTTATACGAGGAAGTTTTTAACGTGCGTCAACACTGACACATTGTTGTGTTTTAACAGCGTGATGTTTGTGTGCCTGTGTGTTTGTAAGACGAAAAAGGGAGAAAAGAAAATCAAGAAAACGTCTGCTGTGAGTGGTCTACCCGTGATGGCAGTCCCTCTCGGTCCCTCAGCTCCCTTCTCCCAAAAACTCGTGCTTTATGCATCAAAAAACGTGTCGTGTAGATCAGGTCAAAATCGAAGTGCGTTTTCCATACAAATTGACATTTGAACTGTAACTTGGCACAGGCCCTTAATAGTCCCCCATCCACGATCACACAAGTATGAGACATAGAGCGAATTTTCACGGGTGCATCAAATAATTAAATTGATGCACACTGCCTGCATTAAGCCGTGCTGTTCACACGGTATGTAATTAGCTGTAATTACATGCAAATCTTCCAAATTTTCAGGATTTTCCCCACTGGCTTCATTTTTTTTGATTCTTGAAGCTCTTTAAAATATTTCCGCTTCATATTCCAATATTTAATCTTAATTTGGGGATAAAAACTAGCAATTTGATGCATTCAAATGTTAACACGGCAGTTCGATTAAATAAGTTCTGCATCAAATAATAGTGAACTAAATTAATGCAAGCGAGTGCGTTTACACGGCTGCATCAAATAATTAAATTTAATTTGATGCAGCCGTGTAAACTCACTCATACGGCGAACATCGAAATTATTTTATTGTATGTGTGTGTAAAAAGTAAACATTTTCGAAGTTGGCCGGCGCCATATGAAGAAAATATTCGTCTGGTTTAATATTTCCTTGGGTGGTTCTACACGAGCGTAAACATTTTTGTGTTTTCAAAACGTCGTTTGTGGAGAAGAGGGCGAGAGAGGCTGATGGAATTCCTTCTACTCTCCCACCCTCTTCCCCATAAACCCACTTTTGAATGTTCGAATTGTTCGTCCGCTGTACGCTCGTCTAGAACCACCCCTTCATACCTGCTTCAATGTATGTGGAAATTTTTGTGAATGTCATATAAAACAAATAAAACACGGTTAGTATTGATTTTTTGACTTACGAGAAATATTTGTTTCATAAAAAATCATTTCATTTTCCCCGTTGATGGCTTAGAAATGTCAAAACTTCCATATGTGTGTAAATGATTGTTATTTTTCGAAAGAAGTTGTTTATACATGTGTGATCGTGGGGACCTACATATAAGCCGTGTTTTTTAATGAACTATATAGTTCTTCTCCATACAAATCTGAAAACCCAGGTTTTATCGAGGTTTTTATCCAGGTCTTGGGACATTTCAAAATTTCCCTTTCTTTTCGGAATGTAGCATACTTACCGGCTGTCGGAAAAACGTCATTTAAAATAAAAACAACTTAGAGGTGACGAGAGCAAATTTGAAGGCAGGAGGAAACAAATAATTTATTTTTTAGAAACATTTATTATTTTCTAGAGGGGAATTCGTGTAACAGTTGTTTACTGACACGCAAATTCGGATTAATTTTAATATATTTAAAGCACTGAAGATGGCGCTTAGTGAAATTTCCCTTGTCGTTTTTTAATGAACTGGATCGAAGACCTATATAGCATTGATTATAGAGTTATAGATTATAGATTATATAATCAATGTATATAGTTCATTAAAAAAACACGGCCTAAGTTGCACTGAATATAAGTTATCTGTCATTTAGAAAATTGAATTTAAAGTGTGGTGTGTTTTTGTATTAAAATAAAGAAAAAAATTAATGAATGAATGAAAAAGTGGCTTTAATAAATTTAAAAAATAATTTGTCAAATATTAACTTTAAAAAGTTTACCGTTGCTAGTGTCGCGCGACCAAAGTTGAAATGTTGGGACCTTTACGCGGCAGCGACTTCTTAGCGACAAATTCTATTTGCGATTAGAGAATTTCATACATTTTAACTTTTTACAGTTGGTGCGTCAGCGACAGCATTATAATTCAACGCACCTATTTGTAGTATCGGCAACACTAAGTGATGCCAACACTGTAATATCGGCAACACTAAGTGATGCCAACACAAAATAAATGAGAGAGAATAAAGTCACTGTACAGTGAACCGTAGCAGCAATAAGTTGTTTCATTCAGTCTCAACAATTGGCGACGAGGTAAATTTACATTGAAAAAAAGGAAAAAAATGGAAAACTCAGGCGAAATACAAGGTAAGAGACAAAATAACAATCAAATATTATTAAATTCAATTTTAATGTGAATAAAAAGAAACAGTGAAGTGAAGAAAAAAACAATAATTTGCCGCGTCGAGGAAACCACAAGCGCATAAAGTTACTGTTTTGTTATAAATGTGATAAATTGAAAGAAAACCACAAATTGCAATAAAAAGGAAGTCACAATCGGGAAAAAAATGGAATGGTTAATTTTCTATTTGGGCAACGGGAAAATCTGAAATGCATATTCGAAAAAAAAACCATTGAAAAGATATAGAAGAAGACACAGTGCCGTGCCCTTTATGCGATTTTGTGCGTCGCGATGACAATAAAATGGAATTGTGAAAAAAAAAGAAAGAATTAAATTCAAATCGAATGGTTGCTTAAATGCTGTATGGAAAAGGAAAATGAATTGAATTGAACTAGAATTGAATGTTTGCTTAAATGCTGTATGGAAAAGGAAAATGAATTGAATTGAACTAGAATTGAATGTTTGCTTAAATGCTGTATGGAAAAGGAAAATGAATTGAATTGAACTAGAATTGAATGTTTGCTTAAATGCTGTATGGAAAAGGAAAAGAAGAAGGAAAATGAATTTGAATTTGATGTGAATTGAGTGGTTGCTTAAATGCTGTATGGAAAAGAAAAATGAGAAGAAAAACGAATTTGAATTTGATGTTTTGGCTTAAATGCGGTGTGAAAATAAAAAGAAGAGGAAGGAAGAGTTTAAATTCGATTGACGATTTGACATGATTTGGAAATTTAGCTTGAATGCGATATGTGACAATCGAAAACGGTTTGGTTTAAATTGAAATCAAATCGGAACTCAATGTTGAAATGCGCAGGCAAATAAAAGGGTTTATGATGCGAAGCAAGTTGTTTTAACGGCACTGGTTTCGTTTGGTTCACATGAAAATAATAATATAGAAATATGAAAAAAATTTAAACAAGAAATTGACGATTGAAATAATGAAAGTGTTTATAATTTTTAGACATGAAATGGATTGGAATCTCCATATCGAAATTCGATTATGCGTTATATGGGGAAAATTGTGGCCATGAATGGAGAAACTGGCTGCGTGCCTTTGAGTTCTGCATGAAAGCGCATCGCGTTTTCGACGCTGAGCAGAAAAGCGATATGTTGCTGCATCTTGCCGGTCAAAAAGTGCAAGAGCTGTTTACCACACTACCCGAAGTGACCAATGGCGACACAAATCGAGGACCATTGGCTAGTGGATATGTGCCGCAATTGAACACATACGAAATCGCGGTGGCAAAGCTGAATGAATTTTTCTTGCCAAAGAAAAATTCAACATACGAACGGCACATGTTTAGAGCCATGCAGCAAGAAGATAAGGAGAAAATCGGTCTTTTCGCTATGCGCTTACGCACTCAAGCTGAGCGATGCGATTTCGGAGCGAATTTGGAAGAAAGCATTAAAGACCAAATTATCGAAAAGTGCCTTTCGGTCAAGTTGCGTCGCGAAATGCTGAAGAAAGGCGATGCACCACTTGACGAGATATTGAAATTGGCCAAAGTTTTCGAAGCAGTCAATGAGCAAGAGAAATCGTTCGGCAACAATAAGCCGCAAGCAGCTCATGAAGAAGTAAACAAAATCGAAGTTAAACCGACGATGAAACGAACACCACAAAACGATTTCAAATTCGAATGCTACCGTTGCGGATATAACGGTCATCGTTCAAGCGATGCAAAGTGTCCAGCAAAAGGAAAAACATGTAACAAATGTGGCGGGCGCGATCATTTTGAAAAGAAATGTCGTTCTAAGAAACGCATCCGACCATTGGAAGGAAAATTCGGGGAAGCACCCAACAGTGAGAACACTGGAGAGTCGGCCAATTTGGAAGTGGCCATGGCAAAACGTCAAAAAACCGAAACGGTCAAATTTGTCGAGGGAAACAACGAATACGTATTTTGTATCGATGCCAAAAACAACAGCGATGAAATTGAATGCGAAATCGGTGGGCAAAGCGTGAAAGCTATTATTGATTCTGGGTCGAAGTATAATCTGATGGATAACGAAACATGGCAAAAACTGAAAACGATGAAAATCGCAGTTTCGAATCAGCGCAAGGAAACTGATAAGGTGTTTAAATCGTACGGCGACCACGAATTAACCATCATGGGGGTTTTCGAGGCGATCATAAAGATCTCTGAACGAAGCGCGACAGCTGATTTCTACGTAATTGGAGAAAAGGGCAAATGTCTAATCGGCAAGGAAACAGCAATGCAGCTCGGAATACTCAAGATTGGTTGTGACGTCAATCAAGTCGAAAACGGTAATACTAAAACAGTAACCATGAGTAAGATAAAAGGCGTGATGGTTGATATTCCGATTCGAAAGGACGCCAAACCGATTGTGCAGCCATATCGTCGTGTTCCAGTAGCGCTTGAAAAAGCCGTCGACGAAAAAATTGATGAATTACTGGAACAAGGTATCATTGAATGTGTCAAGGGCCCATCGAAATGGATTTCACCAGTCGTCCCTGTACCAAAAGACAATGACGTCAGAGTGTGCATCGACATGCGCAGAGCCAATGAGTCAGTCGAACGTGAAAATCACCCTTTGCCGACCATGGAAGATTTTTTACCACACATCGGAAATGGAAAAATGTTCTCGAAATTGGATGTGAAAAACGCTTTCCATCAGGTCACTAAGTAACCTTTCAAATATGTCTTTTAATTTTCTTTACTCGGTAAATTCAACTGAACAAAATATCGAAAACAATAATTGAATGGGTAGCGCAAAGCGAACACTCCATATTAGAAAAAAAAAGTTATTTAAATTTTAAATTCACGTAATTAAATAAATACAAGAGAATTTGATTAAAAGTATTGAACAAAACAGACATGTAAGACGAATTTGCCAAGTATAGAAAACAAAAAAATTTTTAATAAAGAAACAAAGTAGAAAAAGAACAAGAATATAGTTTTATTTCGATTACAGGTGGAAATATCTGAGAGTTCACGAGAAATAACGACATTTATCACACGAAAAGGACTGTTCAGATACACACGACTGATGTTTGGAATAACATGTGCACCTGAATTGTTTCAGAAAATCATGGAACAAATACTGAGCGGATGCGAAGGATGTCTAAACTTCATAGATGATATTATTGTGTATGGAAGCACACAAACTGAGCATGATGAACGATTGAGCAAGGTGCTAAACACATTAAAAGAATATAATGTACAACTGAACGACGACAAATGCATATATGGAGTAACGGAATTGAAATTTTTGGGTCACATGTTGTCAGCAAAAGGCGTGTCACCAGACAACGAAAAGCTGGATGCCATCAAGCAATTTCGTGAACCAATTTCAGCCGAAGAAGTGCGTAGCTTTTTGGGTTTGGTGAATTTTGTCGGGAAATTTATTCCTAATCTCGCTACAATGACAGATCCGCTGCGACATGTGACAAGGAAAAGTGTCGCGTTCATTTGGGGCCCTCCACAACAACAAGCATTTGCTAAATTGAAAGAATACATGTCCACGGATATGATCCTTGGCTACTATGACGTCAACGATAAAGCACAATTAATTGCAGACGCAAGCCCAGTCGGCCTAGGTGCTATTTTGATTCAGATAAACGAACAGGGCCCGAGAATCATCTCATATGCAAGTAAAAGCCTATCGGATGTGGAAAAACGCTACGCGCAGACTGAAAAGGAAGCGCTGGCTTTAGTATGGGCAGTAGAGAGATTCAACTTTTACCTATTTGGTCGAGAATTCGATTTGATAACCGACCATAAGCCATTAGAGGTAATATTTGGGCCGCGATCGAAACCATGTGCACGAATCGAAAGATGGGTTTTGCGCTTACAATCGTTCAAGTACAACATAATCTACAAATCAGGCAAAAGCAACATCGCTGATCCATTGTCTAGATTGGTTGTTGGAAAAACAGCGCCGAGCACATTCGATGAAAACGCTGACCACTACGTAAATTGGGTGGTAACAACAGCCACACCAGTTGCATTAAAAATACAACGGATTACAGAGTGTTCAGTCAAAGACAAAATGATCCAAGAGATGAAAAACGCAATCTACAATAACGATTGGAGCAATGAAGTAACGAAACCATTAAAAATTTTCGAATCTGAGCTGTGCTTTGCGGGAGAAATACTTTTGCGTGGAAACCGCATTGTGATACCAGATGAATTGCGAGTCAAAACGATTGAATTGGCACATGAAGGACATCCAGGAATAACCGTAATGAAGCGAAGATTGAGAGCAAAAGTATGGTGGCCGAAAATCGATCAAGATGTTGAAAATTTTGTTAAAAAGTGCCACGGATGCACATTGGTATCAGCGCCGGCAGCACCAGAGCCGCTAAAAAGAATAGCATTACCATCAGAGGCGTGGCAGCATTTAGCACTCGATTTTTTGGGACCACTGCGATCTGGCCATAACTTGCTCGTGGTTGTTGATTACTACAGCCGTTTTATTGAAATCGAAGTCATGAAGAAGATAGACGCTTTCGAAATGATCAAAAGATTGCGCGTCATTTTTGCAAGATTTGGTTTACCGCTAACGGTTACAGCTGACAACGGGCCACAATTCGATTGTGACGAATTTCGGGTATTTTGCGACACTCACAACATTAAAATAATAAGCACCACACCGTATTGGCCACAACAGAACGGCGAGGTAGAGCGCCAAAACCGATCTATTCTGAAAAGATTGAAAATCAGTCAAAATACCGGAAAAGATTGGATCGACGATTTGAATGATTATTTGTTGATGTATCGATCTACGCCACATTCTACGACATTGAAAACACCAGCAGAAATGTTATTTGGTCGTAACATTCGCGATAAACTACCAAACATCTACCAACCATTGGAAAATGACGAAGAAGTACGCGATCGTGATAAGGAAATGAAAGAAAAAGGAAGAGAATACGGTGATGAAAAACGGCGAGCAAAACCGATCAAAATTGAAGAAGGAGATAGGGTGCTAGTAAAAAGGCAAGGAATGATTGGCAAACTGGCATCAACATTTGAGCCGACCGTTTATCGAGTAATAAAAAGAAATGGCTCTGAGCTAACCGTGGAGTCAACTGAGAATGGGAAAAGATATCGACGAAACGTGTCACACACGAAAAGAATCGTAATTGACGATCCACCGGATGATTCAGCGGCATCAACTAACCATTTCTCTACAGGTAACGACGGCGATGGAAGCACCTCGATCTGGGATTCGGCAACAATCGGCGACCAGTCAGCAGCAACGTTAGTGGCACAAAACACAAAATCAACATCAACATTGCCGATGGACGGTCCACGAGTTTCAACGCGAAAGCGCACAGTGCCCACCCGATTCGATAATTTCAAACGATAACATTTCACCTATTATCGATTTATTTACAATAGCGAAAATAATCTCGAAACAAACAAAAACAAGAAAGTAGATGTAGTATCGGCAACACTAAGTGATGCCAACACTGTAATATCGGCAACACTAAGTGATGCCAACACAAAATAAATGAGAGAGAATAAAGTCACTCTACAGTGAACCGTAGCGGCAATAAGTTGTTTCATTCAGTCTCAACACTATTAAAAAACGCCAGGGGAAATTACGGCTTTGGGCGTTTTAATTTCTTCTAATATTGCATAAAAACCGGTCTTACCTCTCCATTAATATTTCTCAGTTTTCATTCAGTAAACAAATCAATTTATTTTATTTGTCAACCTAAAAAATGTATGTGAGAAAAGAGGAATTAAAATTCCCCTTTATGCTGCATACTGTTCTCGATAATTTTCGGGACCAGATTTTGTATGGAGGCTGCTCCAGCACAGTACGAAACAGATTAAAAAAACGCAACAAATGTTTACATCGCCTTTAAATCTTTGGAATTCAGACGGAAATCTTATTTGAAATCACGTGTTTTTGCATACAAACACCACGGGGGACATTTCACCAAATGTAGAATGCAAAATATGTCAGGTATCATAATTTTTTGACGGGGTGATACAGGGTGCCTTCCATTTAGACACAGAAAGACAAAATTGTGTCTAACATGGTGTTCCATCACCGTCGTATATATTTCACCCGGCGGTGCACATTTTTGCCGTTGATGGAACACCCTGTTAGACACACTGTGTCTCTCTGTGTCTAAATGGAAGGCACCCATAATTTTGAATGTCAGAAACGCCGGAAAATAATGCGATATCAAAAAAAGTGGGAAAAAATGGATAACAGTTGCTAGTAGATGTTTTGTTTTCAAATTTGTTAGTTGTGTTGATATTATTAGCACTTGGGTGCTTTCCATTTACAACACAACGAGGCACAGTATTACTCCGTGTCCAACACAGAGTATTCCATCAACGGCACCCCATCGTACCGGGTAATTAATTTAAAGAAATGATCAACATAAAATTTACGATTTACTTATGTATCAAACAAAACTGAACGTAAGAATGCTGCGTAACCGAGCAATGCAGCAGTCTCAGAGAAAACGAGCACGCGAAGAGAAATATAAAGAGCTCAGAAAAGAAGAAAAGGAGAATTCACAGACGAAAAAAGGAAGCCTGGGAGAAAGATATCGTTTGTGAACTAGAACAGTACAGAGAGCGACGGCCACACCAGGCGCGTGAGTTCTACCGAAGAGGCCGCGGTATGACGCAATTCACACTACGTTGCACATACCGCAAGGACAAAGAAGAGAATCTGCTCACCTATGCGAGATTCGGGTGTGACATCAAGGGGCACAATCTTCCACAAGTTCACCCAATTACTGGCTTACGCAGACGACATTGACATCATTGGAAGAGCATCAACAGCTGTACACGAAGCTTTCAACTAGATTGAGCGGGCGGCAAGAAATCTGGGACTGCACTTCAACGAAAGCAAAACAAAGTACATGGTGGTCTCGTCTGCAAGAACAGCTAACATTGGTCCCAGAATAAAGGTAGGGGAACACGAGTTTGATGTGGAAAGCTCATTTACCTACCTTGGGTCAATAGTACCAGCCGACAATAGCATGGAACCAAAATTCGCGCACGGCTGCTAAAAGCCAACAAAGCCTACTATAGTCTGTCAAGGCCCTTCCAATCCAAGCATCTAACCATAACGTCTAAACTTTTACTATATAAGACAATGGTCTGACCGGTTCTCACATATGCATCCGAAACGTGGGTGCTTAGCAAAAAGCACTTAACCTCTTGGCAGTGTTCGAGAGGAAAATACTTCGGAAGATTGTTGGCCACTTATGTGAGGAAGTACGATTCCGGAGACCTACTATGACGAGACCTACGAGCGCTATCGCGACATAGATGTTGTGAAGAACAGAAACCTCCGTAGACTCCGGTGGGCAGTAAATTGAGCCTGCTCGGAAAGTTCTCTGCGGTAAGACCTATGGGGCGCGACAGCGACGGAGGCCCAACCTCCGCTGGAAGGATGGCGTAGACCAGGGCGCTCAGAGCTTAGGGATGCCAAAGCGGATGACATCGGCTCAGAATCGGGACCGGCGGAGAGAACAGTTGCGAGAGGCCAGGACCGGATCCCGGTTGTAGAGCCGTTAAAGAAGAATTATCAAACAAAAATGAAAAAGACGCAAGTGCGCTGTGCCGGGTTAATCATGAACTTAAGGGATCCAGTTCATCATACATAGAAGGACACAGAGCAACAGGCAGTGCCGAACACAGTTAGTGCTGTTACCTGTCGGACTGAGGACTCGACTTGAACTTGAACTGACACTTGAGAGCTTGACTTAATGTTGTCTTGAAATATACTTGACACTTCGCATAAGTTTACCTCGAAATACGTGATGAAACTAATGCTTTTTTCTCATATATGTGTAGTTTATACAGGGTGTACTGCATAAAGTTACACAACGGCCAGATGTGATAGGTTTTGAATAGACGAACAAAAAATCGTATATGATGGGGGGGGAATCGTAAAGGGGCGGGGGGTCGTAACGGTGTTGTAGCCACTACGGTGTTTTGAAGTTTTTTTAGAGTTTTACATATCACCCTGTATTTTTGTAACCCTATGACCTATTTTCATGAATCAGTGTACGCAGAATACTCCCACCTATCTAAAACTGTAAAAATTTCGTCCCTATCAACTTCCAGAGTAATGAGTCATCAAAGTCAAAATTTCGGGTTTTTTAACAAAAATTTCAACTAAAAACACCTTTTTCTCCATAATATAACAAGTTAACTAATTTTTTTTTTACAAAATTTGAAAGCTTGGAAGCATACTTGAGTAATAGCCTCGACACACGGCAATGAAAATATAACGAAAATTCGTAATTTAAAGTCTCGACACACGCACGCATTTATGACGAAAATTCAGCATTAATTGGGCATATTCACACAGTGCACATTCATGGCGCCTAAAACCGGTTTTATAGATGAGAGAGGGAAGGGAGCGGAAGAACTTAACGAAACATTTTTCACGCAAAAGCAAACGCGTGAAAACTAGCACACATATAAAAATTTACTTCTATCTCTTGCATTCTTTAGCTCTGTTTTTCTCTAACAAGTTAATTTCATCTGCAATACATTTAAAGGTTCCTGTATAGCATTCAAATTTACTACACTCATTTACGCCCCGTCTGAGTTGCTAGGAGTTGAATAAAACCGGTTTTACTCACCACAATTATGGCAGCGTGTGAATATGCCCATTGGGCATATTCACACAGTGCACATTCATGGCGCCTAAAACCGGTTTTATAGATGAGAGAGGGAAGGGAGCGGAAGAACTTAACGAAACATTTTTCACGCAAAAGCAAACGCGTGAAAACTGGCACACATATAAAAAGTTATTTCTATCTCTTGCATTCTTTAGCTCTGTTTTTCTCTAACAAGTAAATTTCATCTGCAATACATTTAAAGGTTCCTGTATAGCATTCAAATTTACTACACTCATTTACGCCCCGTCTGAGTTGCTAGGAGTTTAATAAAACCGGTTTTACTCACCACAATTATGGCAGCGTGTGAATATGCCCATTAGGAATATGAACCCCATCAATTAGGAAAACCGATTAGGGAAATTTTGGTTAATCTAATACGAAATCTCAAAAGAGAGCCACATATTAAAAAGTTAAATATTACTTGTTTCCCTTCTATTAGGGCAACAACGTACAAAAAATATATTTTTTTTTATTTTTCGTTCTCTGACATTTTTCACTACACCACAACTGCCATAATATAATGAGTTATTTTAATGTGTGTCACCCCCTAAAGGCGTTCGTCATAAATTACGAATTTTCGTTATATTTTGATTGATTGAGTACACTCAAATACCCCTGCTCTTGCTTTAAGGTATTTTACTCCTAGTAGAAACACATAAATTTTCCGCCAGGTTTGCAAGCTTTAACTACTTAAAAATAGATGGCCTTTTGTTTTTTAAGGTTAAAGCCTAGTATGGAGTTCGCACGGAATTCCGTTCAGCATTTTTGGTAAATATTTCTACACGGAAAAATTGCGTGTAAAATACCGTGGAGAAAAGCTAACAGTGGAGAAAAAGCGAACAGCTAACTGCCAAAAATCACATATAAAACCACAAACTGACGGCAATAGCTGTTTTTCAGTCGTCCTGTCAAAATTACCTAACAGACAACACGGAATAATTGTCTAACATTTATTCCGTTCCAACATGAACGGAAAAAGTCTCCAATTCCCTGCAAGCCACCTGTTAGAGAACTGCACAAGCTAAATAATACAAAGAGTTTTCCGTTCGAACTGCGTTGGAGTTCGCACGGAATTCCGTTCAGCATTTTTGGTAAATATTTCAACACGGAAAAATTTCGTGTAGACTACCGTGGAGAAATGCTAACAGTTGAGAAAAATCGAACAGCTGACTGTTAAAAATCACATATAAAACATATAAACTCACGGCAATAGCTGTTTTTAATTCGTCCTGTCAAAATTACCTAACACACAACACGGAATAATTGTCGAACAATTATTCCGTTCCAACATTGATTATATACTAAGTAGATATGGACAAACGCGAGTCAAAATAACATCAGACTACGACGCTATGAATTTCGTGCGCTAGTATCGCAGGGTTTTGTTCTCCTCTATATGGTTAGTTTCCGAAATAAACTTTTCCTTGTTTATGAAAAAGCCTTTCGCGCTTTTGGAAAAAAAAATCATTAGCTGCGGCTTTTATTTTAGTGGCTGCGGGTCTGAAAATAGATTCCTACGTTTTTTGTGATGATGATTTCGTGGCCGATGGGTGAAATTTGACAATGGGGTAAAGAAATGAATGGGCGAGACGACTTTAATGGGAAATTTGGCATCAAGCGTTTCTTATTATGTTGAGAAAAATGAAATGGGTTTTAAGGGATTATTTAACTTTTTTTAGCGAAAATGTGACAAATTTTTAGATTTTTTTCTCAGGTATTTTAATTCGTAGAAACTTGTAATTTTTATGGATAATTGTACTAGTATTGAGATATATAAAATGATTTTTATTTTTGAATTTTTTTAATGGGCATGGTCAAGCTAAGCAATCTCCCTTTGCAACACTAGTCCGTCATGTCGTTCAAGTCATGGTGTAATGTCTAGTAGTAAGCTTGGTCTGAAGGATAGAAGAGAAGGGATAGGTTAGAGGTCTGGAGGGTGTCTGAGTAGATGTCGATGAACCTTGCGTTTGAATTCTGCTGGGTTCAGAAACACCGACTGTGGAAGCAGTCGCTATGGTAAAAGCGGTAAAACTTAATGAGTCCTACTACATTCCTACGGTGGCTTAAAGAGTCTCAGCAGCCAAAATAGTTTTTGGGACGAGTTATATACAAAGCAGGGTGGAATGTAGGACTTGTAAATTGTAGCCAAGGCAGCTGGCTGAAGGAGGAATCCTAGGCATTGATAAGTTTTTTTGGCGATTTGGAATATGTGATTATTCCATCGTAGATCTGAAGATAAAATTACGTCTAAGATATTTAGATATGAGTCAGACATTATATTCTTTTTGCCCGCTGAGATAAAGGGAAGGACGGTGCAGGTTTTTGTAGAGATAAGACAGTACTTTGTTTTTTAGCGTTGAATTCGACACGATTCATGCGTTCACGGTCTAGGAGATAAGGTCTGGAAAGTCTTATATTGTCGAAGGCGTAGGATTAACGCAGAGTACCGACATAGACAAAACTATGAAGTGGGTTGGATGGGATTGAGAGCAGATCATTAATGAATATTAGAAAGAAAGCAGGTGAGGGAATCGACCCTTGGAGAACGCCAGCCGAGATGGAATTATTGTTGGATTCGAAGCCACCCAATACCACCTTGATTGAACGGCCAGAAATAAAGCTCTCATACCAGCTCCTTAGAACTGAGATGTAAGTTAATTTTACAGTTTTACAGAAGGCTTTGAATTAGAATCTGCAACAATTTTCCGCTTTTCCGTTGCACGCATTGCTCTACTTTTAAGTTTCTGCAAAGAACAAAAATGTATGTAGTTCCGGCCTTTCTATCTACTCAGTAATTTGCAAAGTAACAACTTTTGAGAAAAAGCCAAGCATTTAAAAAAATTACCTTTGAACCAATAAAAAAATATTAAAAATTAATGAACATATTGTAGATATGTATATTATAGAACTTATGGTGGGTCCACTTGAAAGAGGCTTTTGTCGGTCGTATTTTGAAGTGACGGAGTGCCTGTGCGGTCAATGTCGACCGAATGTTTGTGCTAAATTTTTCAAGCGGCTTTCCTTCTTTCAATTATCGGTTAATTTGTAAATACATACTAGAGTTTTCTATCCTAGATATTTCTTCGTCTGTGCTTATGTATGTATCTCTATTTCCGTTTTCTAATACTTCGGTAACACCATACTCCCTTTTTGAAGCTGGTCGTCCCAAACAATGGTTTGCGTCCCCTCATATTGCTTATAACTACACAATATGTCTACATCTACAACTTTCTTCTTTGATTTTGGATCTCGTTGCAACCTGTACATCAAGAATTCCAACTTGTTTGCAATCTTTTTGTCACCACAAAACCAGAGAGTTTTTGTGTCGAGGGACTCGCCACTAATTATGGTTCACGGCAGTATTTTTATTTCCAATTCTTGGATTATTTTCATTGAATTTTAAAATTTGATGCCATCGGAAGTAAGCAAGGAGGTGGTTTTATTGAAACCAATGAAGGGTGATGGCGTGGGATATATACAGTGTTGTGCAAAACAAAAGCAACCATTCTGATACAAGCTTCATGCAGTCCTTTCCTTCATTTCATTTATTGTAGACAAAAGCCAAAATATATCCCATTGTGTTTTCTTTCCATGAAACACTATAAAGATCCAACTACGCAATAAAATAACAGGTCCTTGAAGTCAAAAATCTAAAAATAGAACAAACTTCGTTATATGGTAGTGTGCGAAACTAAAGCAACCTTATGAAAAATTACAGTTAATCGACTACTCTGGAAAATAATTTTACTATTTGACACTTCTTATTAGTTGCACAGTAACGTCGCGGCAATTTTTGTTATTTCTGGTTATTTAGTCAAAGTATAGGTTGATAAAAATTAATATTTTTATAATGGCGCGTGAGAAGTTCACTGAAAGCTTCAAATTAAAAATTATTGAGGAATATAACAAAGGATCTTCTCAGTATTCCCTAGCAAAAAAATATAATATTAATAAATCTATCATATCGCGGCTTACAAAAAAGTATAATACAACGGGAAACGTTATTACACTGCATTTGGGTGGTCGACCGCGGAAGACAACAAAGAGGACAGATAGGAGAATTTGTACATTAATTCAGAAAGACCCGTTTATAACATCCAGCGAAATTGTAAAATCTTTAAATTTAAACATACACGATAGTACAGTCCGGAAACGCGCATTAGAGAATAATTTAAAAAGCTACAGACCAGCCAAAAAACCCTTGCTTACAAAAAGGCACTTACAGAAAAGGTAAGTTAGTTGTTATGGTTTGCTTCTCTATTTAACATTAATTCATAGGTTGAAATTTGCTTCAGACCATTTGAACTGGTCTTTAGACAAATGGAAAACAGTATTGTTTAGCGACGAATCCAAATTTAATTTAATAAACTCAGACGGCATGACCACTGTAAGAAGACGCAAAGGTGATCGACTAAATCCGCGGTACTGCAAGCCAACAATCAAGCATGGCGGAGGAAGCGTGATGGTTTGGACCTCTTTTTCTGCTAACGGCGTGGGTCCCTTTGTGGAAATTAAAGGCATTATGGATCGTTTCGTGTACAAAAATATTTTGGAGACACAAATGTTGCCATATGCCGAATGGGAAATGCCACTTCGATGGGTGTTTCAGCATGATAATGATCCGAAACATACATCGAAGTTCGTCAAAGACTGGATTACTGAGAATGGGATTCAAGTCCTTGATTGGCCGGCTCAATCACCAGATTTGAATCCCATTGAAAATCTTTTTGGGATCCTTAAACGGCGAGTCTCAGGTCAACGTTCCCGAAATAAGGGAGAACTATTGGAAACATTGAAAAAAGAATGGGAAACCATTCCTCAATCTATTATTATGAATTTGATATCTTCCATGCCACGAAGGTGTGCTGAGGTTTTAAAAAATAAAGGCCACCATACCAAATATTAGGGAAGAAACTAAATGGTTGCTTTAGTTTCGCACATTCGTTTAAACCGAAGTTGGTTAATTTTTATATTTTTTTAAAATAAGTTGGACTGTTTTTTTTTTTTAAGTCAGTTATTTATAATTATTTTCTTTAATTAGTAAAAGGAAAGTAACAGAATACACTTTTTTATTTTACAATAAAGAAAATTAAGAAAAAAAAACGACATTAACCTCTTATTTGAAATGGTTGCTATTGTTTCGCACAACACTGTAGATGAACTAGCTGGAACCCGTTGCGCCTCGCTGCACCCATAAGCCAACAGTAGCTTCCGTTTATTTTGCAGTTGAGGTGATACGAATTTTCATATATACTATGAGCGTTTCAAAAAAGGCATTTTTTTCGTATTTTTGATTCGAAATAACAAAATGTGAAACTCAAAAACGAATCCTAAATGAAGCCAATCATGAACCCTAAATGAAGACCATTTCGAGTTTCACAAATTTTGAACCCCCATTTCTCCTCCTCCGGTTTCGGAGTCTATAAAACTTTTACAGACTGATCTCATTCACTTCCATTATGTACATATCTTAGAATTTTGGGTAATTATTTACTTTATCAGCCCACCCCCGCAGGCGGTAGTGGTTGTATAGGGGGTTGACCTGAATACATTTCCTTTGGAATTAGCCGTCGGCCACCCTCTAAAAAGTTATTCAGGGTTGAAATTTCGTAAAAATCACTTTTTTACAAGTTTTTTTTTAAAAATAGCGGTTTAATAAGCAATTATATTAGTAACGATTTTGACTCTGGATTGCGCGCCCCCAAACACTCCCCCACCAACCTCGATCTCATTCTCGGAGTAGGGCGCGATTATTTTGGTGTTCCGCCCAAAGCGGTGCGGGGTGATAAAGTAAACAATTACCCTTAATACAAGCATTTTAAAAGAAATTTCAAAATCGGAACTGTTCTCCCTTCAATGATTCCACTACTCTTGCGAAATTCTGATTTTTTTTATTGTTTTTTATTACTGTAAACAATTATATTCAAATTTATATTTTGAAATAGTTTACCCAAACCAAAAGACTCATACATATTTTCTCTCTATAATTATTATATAATTATAATCAATAATAAAATCAATACAAAAAGGCTTGAATTTTTGTTCAAAAAAAACCTACATACTTCATTTTTCTCAAAATAGAAAAAAGCACGATAGCAAATTTCCGATTACATTCGCATATCTCTTCCATTCATAACTCCCTTCATTGATAAATTTCAGCCACCGACCAAGAAATCGTATTTTCCAACAACAACAAAACAACAAAACAAAAGCAATATGCGCACAGGAATCTATTTTTAGATCCAAAACTTCTGGCTTTTCTTCCAACATGCGTGAAGGGCTTTGTAATGCTTTTTTAAATTCAGGCGCAAACCTGCTTTTCTTCACGTTTTACTTAAAATTAATAAAATTGAAATTTTTTGTATGTTATGATTATTATGCACGTAGAACGAAATAATATTATAAAATTAATGTTGAAAACCCACCCCCGTTGATTTTAGAGGTATACAACAGAAATTAGAATCCCAAAAATTCATATCAGTGTAACTATCGCCATCTAGCGTCGTAGTCGGACAAATGTTTGTCCATATCTACTTAGTATATAATCAATGGTTCCAACATGAACGGAAAATGTCTCCAATTCCTTGCAGCCACCTGTTAGAGAATTGCACAAGCTAAATTTTACCAATAGTTTTCCTTTCGAACTGCGTACTCATGAAACAAAAAGGTGACGGAAAAATTTGGTGGACGGAATTCCGTGCATCTTTTTACGTGTATTTTATATGGGGAACGGAATTCCGCTCGAACTCCATACTAGGCTTTAGATGGAAATTTTAACGGTTCGCGAGTACATGACGTGTCAGGTGGTTTTTGAAATTGAAAATATCTTTCCACAATGGTAAAAATAACATACTGTTGGGTTTTATTCACATTTTTTTAATTCTTTACTAATTAAAACAATTCCATTAATTATAAAAAACATAAAACAAATTATGTAAGGTCTGCAATGAAAATAAGTAACTTTCAAAATTTCCGAAGTGTTGTCATTTTTTCTTAGGGAAATAAACGCAAAAGTTCTCTTGAGCAAATTCCCAAAAGCACTGCTCTGGTGCTGCTGCTGCACGCTGCATAGATTTTACTCTGACACGGCCTTAAAACCGGAAGCAGCTCGTCGGACCTTCTGCTGCTGGAAAAATTTTATTTGATACGTCTTTCAGTTGTTTCTTAGCAAGAGTGGTAGCAAGATGGGCCTGGAGCTCAAGGTGACTTTATATTCATTTGATGTTGGTTGAATTAAATAAAGGTAAGAAAACGATGATTAAGTGTTTATCATATGATCAATATTCTGCGCATTTGTGGTAGCAAATACTTTTATTATTGACTACCGTGATCTCGTAGATAGAGTAAAAAGTGTTTATAACCGTGTTGAAACTGTACATTCGCCATTGCAGTTTAAACCCCGTAAAACACTGACACGTTTAACACCTTTTGTTTCCACAAATTTAATTGTGATTTTGGATTTATTTACAGGGCTTTATATACATATGTACGTGATTTCCTGTACGTGCCCTTAATGGATAGAAATAAATAAACGCTGGGCAAGGTGACGTGGGAGCTTTTTACGCTGTATTCCTACACATCAGTAAAAGTCGATAGCCGCTTGGGACTGGCTATGAAGAATTTAACTCGGATACTTGTATTAATCCGTATTAATCATGGAGGTGTTTAAGTTTACTCGGAGACTTGAAAAACAAGACTACAGAAAACCGTGAAGGTGTTTGAATGTGCCACGTTCTTTATGCATGTCAATCAATGTGAAATAAATTTTTATTAACTATCACTGTTTTTTAACTTGTAAAATAAAAGGTTTCGTTTTTATTGATAGTAAAACAACATTGGGTATGGGCCTTTTCGTAAACGTCAAAGCAGCAGAGCAACTGAACTACAACGCGGCAACATAGCAGCGCAAACTTCTCGCATACGTATGCGGGTACATTAATGCGTTCCTAAACGCAAAGGTTTAATAGGAGTGAAAATGAATGGAAAAATCTTTGGTTTAAGATATTAATGGAAAAAGGTGGAGAGAGGAGTAAACGGGCGAGATAAAAATCATTTAAAAATCTGATATGGAATTAATAAAAAAGACGAAAAATACTAGAGACAATTTGCAAAAAATTTGTTCATTTTTTTTTCTGCTTTTTGCGGTTTAATAGGTATTATCAGCCCAAAATAAATTATTTTCAAACCTTAAGGGGCAAAACTACCCCTTGATTAAAGTTGAATTTGAATAAAGATTGAAATTTTTTTGCATTTAAATTTTACTAGTCGGGCCCCTGCACAATTGTGCAGAGTATGGGACAAGTCAATAATAGGCCCGTTTCATTTTCATTGGAGTACGTACTCCGGAGTAGTTCAGCGCACATTCAGCTGTGGCAGCATCTACTCCGATGTGCGCCCAACTACGCTGGCGTACGTACTCCAATGAAAATGAAACGCGCCTAATGCATGTTGCGCGAGCAACTGACTTATTCAGCTACAGATGTGGTTGGGTCGGGGAACACAATTGCAAAAATCGGCCTCCATTTCGGAACTGCCATCTTGATTTTTTTACTAACTGGTCAGGCGAATTATGCGATGTGCAAAATTTGAAGTTGTTAGATTACATTTTCTACTTTTTAGTCTATTATATCATTATATGTCTTCCGCCATTTTGAATTTGGAATGACGCTACACCGCTAATTGTACCTGTCATACCCTTTCATTTGAAATCCACCCATGTCGGCGGTCGAGGAAGACAAATGCAAAAATCGGCCACCATCTTGGAACCGCCATCTTTATTTTGTCACATTGCATTGTCAAGAAAACTACGCATATATGCAAAATTTAAAGTTGATCGGCTGGAAATGGTGGGTGGCATTAATAATTTTCTACGGAAAAATGAGACTCCCATACAAACTTTCATCCCCTATTTCAACCCTTCAAGCCATTTTTCGCGAGGTCTAATCTATCTCCGTACCAAATTTCATCAAAATCGGTTCAGCGGTTTAGGCGTGAAAGCGTAACAGACAGACAGACAGAGTTACTTTCGCATTTATAATATTAGTAGGGATTATGTTAAAACTTTTTTATAAACCAAATTCTCAGTGACAATTCCTTGAGGGGTAACTTTCTGTTTCCACTTGAAACATTAATTTTACAATCGCTTGAGCAAGCTACGCGTGACATCGCTGTATACAACTGACCGTGCATAAAACATAGCTCCGGAAGAAAAAGACAAACTTTTACGAATGTTTGACTTTGTGACTTATTTATTATCATTGCATACGCTAGGCGCAGAGGCAAATTGACGCTTGAAATTAAATGGAAGAGCAGGGTCGTTTGATGTAACCAAGGAAATTCGTGGGATAAAGTGAATCCTGCCTCTTTAAGATCCTGTAAGAGACTCGGTTGGATTGCATTCGCGCGAAAGTGACGAATAGCTAACATTGATTATAGAGTAAGTAGATATGGACAAACATTTGTCCAGCTACGATACTAGATGGCGATAGTTGTACAGTTTTAAGTTTTAGGGCTGCGAATTTCTGTTGTACGCCTCTAAAATCAATGGGAATGGGTTTTCAACATTAATTAATTAATATTATTTCCTTATACGTCCATAATAATTATAAAATACAAAAATTTTAAATTTTGTTAATTTTTACTAAAACTTGAAAAAAGCCGGTTTGCGCCTGAATTTTAAAAAAGCATTACAAAGCCCTTCACGCATGTTGGAAGAAAAGGCAGAAGTTTTGGATCTAAAAATAGATTCCTGTGCGCGTATTCCTTTTGTTTTGTTGTTTTGTTGTTGTTGGAAAATACGATTTCTTGGTCGGTGGCTGAAATTTAACAATGAAGAAGACGATGAATGGAGATGCAAATGTAATAGTAGGGGAGCTGGCACTTGAAAAAATCGTGTCGTCGCAACCTTCTGCCGTTTGGTATATAAGCTTTTGAAGTAATTTTAAGCATTTTTTATAATATGACATTTTTGCGGGAAGTGGACCCATTTCGAGTTAGGGGTTTTGGGGGGTAAAAAGGGGGTTAAAATTGAAAAAAATTTCTGCCGCTTCGTATGTAAGTTCTTTTAGGGCTAAATAACCGTTAAATACTAGTGGCAGAAATTTTTGACTATTTGTTGGGTGTGGGGAGAAAAATGGCAACTTCAGCTAGGGGTGGCTTGGGGAGGGTCCAAATGGTCAAAAATGTCTGCCACTAGTATTTAACGGTTATTTAGCCCTAAAAGAACCTACATACGAAGCGGCAGAAATTTTTTTTAATTTTAACCCCCTTTTTACCCCCCAAAACCCCTAACTCGAAATGGGTCCACTTCCCGCAAAAATGTCATATTATAAAAAATGCTTAAAATTACTTCAAAAGCTTATATACCAAACGGCAGAAGGTTGGGGCGACACGATTTTTTCAAGTGCCAGCTCCCCTACTATAATGGGAAATTAATCATCGTCTTCTTTTCCCTTTTGAGAAAAATGAATTAGGTTTTTTTAACAAAAATCCAAACTTTTTTTATTGATTTTATTATTGATTATAGAGAAAATTTGAGTGATTAGTTGGGTAAATTTGAATATATGTATTTGTTTACAATAAAAAAATCAGAATTTTCGTTCAAAACCTTACTTCATATTTCTCAAGAGAAGTCGAATTCAATGAAGGAATAACAGTTCCGATTTTGAAAGTTTTTTTAAATGTTTGTATTAATGGTGATTGTTTGCTTTATCGCCTCGTCCTCCGATCTGGGCACAGCACCAAAGGGGTCGCGCCCTACTCCGAGAATGGGGTAGAAATTGAGGTGGGGGAGTTTTTGGGGGCGCGCAATCCAAAGTCAAAGTCGTTACTAAAATAACTGCTTATTGAACCGATATTTAAAAAAAATTACTTGTAGAAAATTGATTATTACAAAATTTCAACCCTGAATAACTTTTTAGGGGTGAACGACGGCTAATTCCAAAGGAAATGTGTTCAGGTCAACGCTCTATACAACCCCTACCCCCCGGGGGGATGGGGTGATAAAGTAAGTAATTACCCAAAATTCTAAGAATTTTGGTATGTACATATGTAGTACATATGTATATATTCCACTCCATTACCCATTCATTCAGTTATGGTAGCTTCAATAAAACCACCCCTTGCTTACTTCCGATAGCATCAAATTTTAAAATAATAAAAATAATCCAAGAATTGAAAATAAAAATACTGCCGTGAAATGGCGAGTTCCTTTACACAAGAACTCACTTGTTTTGTGGTGACATAAAGATTGCAAATAAGTTGGAATTCTTGATGTACAGGTTGCAACGAGATGCAAAATCAAAGAAGAAGTTGTAGATGTGGTGTGGACATATTGTGTAGAGTAGTTATTAGCAATATGAGGGGCCGCAAAACCTTGCTTGGGACGACCAGCTTTAAAGAAGGAGCTTGGTGTTACGGTAGTATGTACTAAAAAACGAAAATAGAGATACATAAGCACAAACGAAGACAAATCTAGAATATAAAACTATAGGGTCATTCCGTGGTGACGGGTGGGACATTTTTACACATTTTTTGATATACATTCAGTTATTTTAAAGTGCAAACAAAGCACATAATGCATACTGTATTTATGATAGCATTATATTTTTTAAGATATGATAAAAGAAAACAACATAAATATATATTCTAACATTGTTAAATTCGTAGAATTATATATGTGACGGGTGGGACAGGCAAAACCCTTCTTTCTTTAGATACTTGCACTTGACGTTGAAATTCAGATCAAATAGTTCATATGAAGCCCTAATTTTATTGTAGTATGCTATTTGAGTTATGTCGCTAATTGTTTTCTAAAAAGAGGTAAGTGAAAAACAATACGAACTTTTTTTATGAAGCTTAAAATGTTGTGACGTGTGGGACAGGGTTCCGTGACGGGTAGGACGAGTAAAAAACTATACACACAAAACACATTAATTTAGGCATATTTTATTAATTATTAAGTTATTTTTTGGGCTTGGTGTAAGGAATTCATATTCAACATCTCTTTCGCTTGATAGCTCAGCTGCTGGTTTTAAATCAACGGCACTCTCGCTAGAAGTATATAAGTGAATATTTGAGCTTGCATTCTTCACCTAATCGCACTTTTTTTTGAATTAAATGGAAAAATCAATATTCAACTGGGAAAACATAAAAAGTAATAATTTTATTTTTTACTACACGCATATTTCCGAATATTATGGAGCTTTAACAATACTTAAAGCCTAAAATTTGTGTGATTTCCGTCACTTTTTTCTTCATTAGCTTCGTGTCATTTTCCATGGAATGACCCTATAGTATTTAGAAATTAACCGATAATTGAAATTTGCATTTCTAGAAATTTCCAGCTATTTTAAAATTTATTTGTAATATTCAATATACATCATACTGGGAAGTTGGTCTTGTGAGCCCTATGGCCCAGCCAACACAAACTTTGTTCGCAAAACTTTTTTCCCATAGAATAATACCCGTGAAACAAAGAAAAGGCGCTCGTAAGCCGCTGGAAACAGTGCGCACAAACATTCCGTCGACATTGTCCACACAGGCATTCCGTCGGACGTTCCATTCAAACTTCAAAGTACGACCGACAAAAGCCTCTTTCATGTGGACCCACCATTAAACAACATAAGTTCTATAATACTTATCTACAATTTTTTCATTCACTTTTAATATTTTTTTGGTTTAAAGGTAAACTTTTTTTTGAAATGCTTGCCTTTTTCTTAAAAGTTGTTACTTTGTAAATTACTGAGTTTATTGAGTAGATAGAAAGGCCGGCCCTCTTCAAAACTACATACATTTTTGTTCCTTTCAGAAACTTGAGAGTAGAGCTATGCGTGCAACGGAAAAGCGGAAAATTGTTGCAGACTCTAATTAGAAGCCTTCTTTAAAACTGTAAAATTAACTTACATCTCAGTTCTAAGGAGCTTTATTTCTGGCCCTTCAATGAAGGAAGGATTGGATGGCGTCGAGCCCAACCCTCATTCCATCTCGGCTGGCATTCCCAATAATGATCTGCCCTAGGGCTGTCAATGAACATGTTTGAACTTGTTTGAACAATTGTTAGAATGTTTGAACTTGTTTGAACTGTTCATGAACTTTGAACTGTTCAAAGTTCAAAAAGTTCAAACTGTTCAACGTTCAAAAAGTTCAAACTGTTCAAAGTTCAAAAAGTTCAAACTGTTCAATGTTCAAAAAGTTCAAACTGTTCAAAGTTCAAACTGTTCAAAGTTCAATCTGTTCAAAGTTCAAATAGTTTGACTGTTTTAAATATTTGAGGGACAAAAGCATGTTACAATAAATGCTTAAATTTAGTTTAATAACAAAATAGAATTCATTTGTATTATTTATAAATTATTTATTCAGGATAAAATAAAAAATGAATAACGTAAAAATAATATTCTTAATCATCTAATCACGTTAAAAAAAACTTAACAAGTGTGAATAGTTATTCATCTCAAGCTCAATGCGTGGGCAAAATTTCATAAGAATCGGTTTAGTAGAAGTAGACGAAAAAGCTGTCGCAAGATTTGAACCAAACAAACAAACAAAACAAACAAACAAACAAATATACGAGGTGAAGCTAAATAAAACCATTAAAAAATAATAAACCAAAATGTAATTTTAGATTATAAATAAAAGAATCAGTACTTTTTACAACAAATTATAGATTTAACAGTTTAAACATTGAACTGTTTGAACATTCAACTGTTTGAACATTTTGAACAGTTCAAACTTCTGAACCGTTCAAACATTTCGAACTTTGAACTGTTCAAAGTTCATGAACAGTTCAAACAAGTTTGAACATTTTTTTTAATGAACTGTTCAAACTGTTCATGAACTTTTGAACTTTTTGCCACCCCTAATCTGCCCTCAATCCCCTTCAGCCCACTTCATAGTTTTGCCGACGACAGTACTCTGCGTTTCTCCTACGCCTTCGACAACATAAGACAAGCACTTGCCACACCTTGTCTCCTAGGCCGTGAGCTCATGTCCAACTCTATTAACGGAACATTGAACTCATTCTTGATTGGGGCCTATAGAATTGTGTCGAATTTCAACGCAACCAAAACCAAGTACTGTCTTATCTCTACAAAAACCTGCACCGTCCTTCCCTTTATCTCAGCAGGCAAAAAAATCTAATGGCTGACTCATCTGTAAACATCTTAGACGAAATTTTATCTTTAGATCTGCGATCGAATAATCACATATTCCAAATCGCCCAACAAGTTTATCAATGCCTGAAATTCCTCAAAAGATGCAAGTTCCTCCTCAGGGACGTGGCCGGGACGTTAGATTTTTTTCCGGCCCGGACATGTGTGAACGAGTACATATAAAATGTACGCACCAATATTTTTTGAACCCCTGACGGAACACTAATAAGTGTGGATATTCCTTTACTCGTTCACATATGTCCGCGTCCGAGTACGGGCTCGTTCACACATGACAGAACACGGCCCTGTGACGTCCCGGGCACGGCCCTGATATGTGTGGATACTCCTTAAGCCAGCTGCCCTGGCTGCAATCTACAAATCCTACATTCCGCCTCGCCTTGAATATTATTCGTATATTTGAGCGGACGCCCCAAAAACTACTTTGACTTGGCTGGAGAAGGTGCAAAACCGCCCCTCTGCTCCTCCATAGACCACTAAAGACACCGTAGGATTGTAGCAGCCCTCCCTAAATTTTACCCCTATTACCATAGCGACTGCTCCACTGAAATTAAGAACCTCCTGCCTACACGGCAACTTTTTTCTCGCAACACAATACTAGCCAACTCGTCTTACCCCCGGCTCACTGCAGACCACCTCTTCCGCCATTACGGTTTAGAAGTTCGTTTATAAATAGAACAACTCCACAGTCGGTTTTGCTAAACCCATATAAGACCTCCGAGTTCAAACGCAAGGTTCATCGACTTCTACTCACGCACCCTGCAAACCCCTAACGTATGCCTTCTCTTCTATCCTTCAGATCAAGCTTATTACTAGACAACTAGACATTACACCATGACTTGCACCACATGACGGACTAGTGTTCCAAAGGGAGATTCCTTAGCTTGACCATGCCATATAAAAAAAATTAAAAAATAAAAATTATTTTGTATATCTCAATACTAGTACAATTACCCATAAAAATTTCAAGTTTCTACGAATTGAGAAAACCTGAGAAAAAAATCTAATAATTTGTCAGATTTTTCGCTAAAAATGAAATAATCCCTTAAAACCCATTTCATTTTTCTCAACATAATAAGAAACGCTTGATGCCAAATTTCCCATTAAAGTCGTCTCGCCCATTCATTTCTTTACCCACAAAAAACGTAGGAGTCTATTTTTAGATCCGCAGGCACTAAAATCAAAGCCGCAGCTTCTGATTTTTTTTCCAAATTCGTGAAGGGCTTTTTCATAACAAGGAAAAGTTTATTTCGGAAACCAACCATATAGAGGAGAACAAAACCCTGCGATACTAGCGCACGAAGCTCGTAGCGCCGTAGCTGGATGTTATTTTGACTTGCGTTTGACTTGTATATATATATATATATATATATATATATATATATATATATATATATATATATATATATATATATATATATATATATATATATATATATATATATATATATATATATATATATATATATATATATATATATATATATATATATATATATATATATATATATATATATATATATATATATAATATATATATATATATATATATATATATATATATATATATATATATATATATATATATATATATATATATATATATATATATATATATATATATATATATATATATATATATATATATATATATATATATATATATATTATATATATATATATATATATATATATATATATATATATATATATATATATATATATATATATATATATATATATATATATATATATATATATATATATATATATATATATATATATATATATATATATATATATATATATATATATATATATATATATATATATATATATATATATATATATATATATATATATATATATATATATATATATATATATATATATATATATATATATATATATATATATATATATATATATATATATATATATATATATATATAATATATATATATATATATATATAATATATATATATATATATATATATATATATATATATATATATATATATATATATATATATATATATATATATATATATATATATATATATATATATATATATATATATATATTATATATATATATATATATATATATATATATATATATATATATATATATATATATATAATATATATATATATATATATATATATATATATATATATATATATATATATATATATATATATATATATATATATATATATATATATATATATATATATATATATATATATATATATATATATATATATATA